>JAJHZJ010000132.1:15862902-16324898 GCA_023548195.1 Bettongia penicillata ogilbyi
GCACACTCTGCTTTGGTGGAGGGAGGACTCCAAGGACTCTGTCATTCTAGTCCCTTCCTTCATCCTGGGCCATATCTGGCCACTGCACCCACATGACTCAGGAGGAGAAAGTGAGGCTGGTGACCCCCCACAGCCCTGCCTCATTTAAATCCAATTCCCTTGTAAGTCCTGGCATCACCTCCCTGGTGTCATGGTCTTCTTAAATAACAAAGGGCATGCAACAATCCTTCCTTCATGCTTAAGGATTCTTCTGGTGGAAAATGAATGCAGGAAGGTGTTCAAGGGCTGAATTCTGTCAATCCCTAAACTGGCATTTATGACACGAGTATCTGTTCTGTAGTAGATATTGTGATAAACTCTGGGGATACAAAGGTAGAACTACAACAAGAGTCCTTGCTCTCGAGAAGCTCACATTCTAATGGGGAGATAACATGCAGACAACCATGGATGAGCAACATGTGTCAGCACAGACCGAGGTTGATCTCATAGGGGAGGCACTACAGTTAAGAAGGACTGGGAATGTCTTCTTGTGGAAAATGGGATGTTAGTGGAGATGGGAAAGAAGGCAGAAAATCCAGGAGGCAGAAATGAGGAGGGTGAGGTTCTTCCAGGGATGGAGAGCAGACCAAGAAAACATTGACAGTGGGAAGGTGCGGTGCCAAGTTCCAGGAAAAGCAAAGAGGCCAATGTTGCTGCATTGCAGAGTAAGTAAGGGGGCAAAGGCAGGAAGGTGTAAAAAGTCTGGATTGGTAGGAAGGAGACAGATTAGAAAGGCTTCAAAAATCAGAGAAGTTTATGTGTGATCTTGGAGGTACTGGGGAGGTACTAGGAATTTGTTGAATGGATGACATGCTCAGATTTGCACTTCAGGAAGGTCACTTTGGTGACTAAGTGGAAGAAGGACTGGAGTGGGGAGAGACTCAAGACAGGAAGCCCCCAAAGTAGGCCATTGAAGTAGGGTGATGAGGGCTTCTACCACGGTGGCAGATGTGTCAGAAAAGATGACAAGGAAGCATGTGGCTGGTGAGACTTCCAGGACAGAAAACATTTTTGTTTCCAAAAAGGTTTATGCCAACAGCAAACTAAGTTGTCAAGGCCCTGGGAATAGCTGGTTCTGCTTTTATTTATGTTTTCTAACTTTCGACATCATACATTAAAGCTAAAGGGGCAGCCTGGGCTGGCAATAGGGTAATGACACTTGAAATGTGTAGCCAGAGAAGAAACTTTGCAAAGGTGACCTTTTCAGGGGCCCCTCCATTCTGTTTCCCACAAAGACATCAGCCTTGCTTGGGTCCTT
This sequence comes from Bettongia penicillata ogilbyi, assembly GCA_023548195.1. Classification (NCBI taxonomy): domain Eukaryota; kingdom Metazoa; phylum Chordata; class Mammalia; order Diprotodontia; family Potoroidae; genus Bettongia; species Bettongia penicillata. The sequence goes on from JAJHZJ010000132.1 coordinate 15,864,200, forward strand.
CAGGGTTGAGAAGTCTCTGTTTGCAGCCAAGACATGGAGGTGATGGCCACAAGTGACTTGTCTTGAATGTTTGAATCAAACTCGGTGCATCTAGTGCTTCAGAGTGTGACTTTTGTCTTAAAATGTTTTCTAGTCCAAAGTTTTCCACTCCCACTGTTCCCAGTGAGGGTAGCCACCAGACTTTTGTCTGGTGTAAAAGGTTTGCCCATCATTTTTCTCTTTTCCTCATTCTGCTGTCTGGGGTTCTGTCTTCTATACGCTCAGGTTATAAAAGAATTCTTCTGATTAAGCTTGATTTCAAGCAAAATTATTCCATGTGGTAGAACCCAAAAGCAAGGGAGGGCCAGGTGTGGATCCTGGAGATGTAAACAAACCAGCCCTCATGGATTATCTGACCTTCTGTGCCAAAGACTGATTCATAGCTAGAAGTGTCACAAGACCCAAATTCAAATCCTCCAATTTCTACTTAGGTTAGGAAATCACTTAACCTGAATGAACCTCCATTTCCTCATCTGCAAAATCAGAATCCTCTTCAACCCCTTCCTATTCTAACCTATGATTTTATGATGTCCTGTCTGCATAGTGCTGGTTTGGCGGAATTGATTGGAGATCATACATCTTGGACTTTTATTTATAACCAAAATGCTAATTTGGTTATATATTTGTAACCAAAAAAACCCAAATGTACACAAAAAAGATAGCTCATGGACTTTTGATGAGCCCTCATTAAACAAGCTGATGGGTCAAAGACAGAACAGTCAGCAAGATTTGACTTGCCCTCAAAGGGCTTACCTTCCAGTACAGTCAGTAGTGGATGTCACATGTATGCAAAGATGCAAAAGAAGGGATTATCTGGGTTTACGGGTAATGACTGTTTGGTTTTTCTTACTCCCAAATTCAAGTCACTCTCTGTGGTTCTCCTGCCTAAATAACTCCCCTCCTCCATCCACACCTTTTCATTTAGATTCAGCTGGTATTAACAAATCACTTAGGCTTCATGTCATTTTAAAAGACAAGAAAAATATGTTTAAGATAGCAAACATTGCAACTTCAGGAAAATATACTAGTTCTCACAACCCCCAGGCAAACATTTTATCCTTTGTCATGCCTCCAGGGACAGAAACAGGTAAGGTGAGGTGAGTCCTGTACCACTGCCAAGGTCAAACCAGAAAGCTGGAAAGCCTGAAATAATGGTATGTCTGTCACCATCAGAATTCATTTTGATAGGAATCTTTGCACTTGCCAGAAGAAATGATCATCAGACCAAGGCCCTTCAGTGTTAGCTGAACACTTAGCCCTTCGTCCTTCATCCTTTGTAGGAGATGGTTTCAGCTCTGTGAAGTCCCAGGGGTCTGGGATTGAAAGTCTTTCACTTTGCAACTCCAGCATATTGAAGGAGTGGAAGAGATTAATGGCACACCCCTCCTGGCTGAGGGGGCACACAAAGGGGCCTGGCCTCAACTATCTTCCCCCTTGTTTCAGAATCCCTTTTCCTCTAATGTCCGTATCTTAGCCTAAAAGGCCAAGATCTCCCATTGCATCCTGGGTTATCTCCAGTCATCCTGATGAATATCTGGTCACTGGATCCACATGGCTCAGGAGGAGAAAGTTAGGTTGGTGACCCACACAGCCCTCCCTCACTCAAAATAAAATCAAGTGCAGGTCATGTCATTACTTCTCTAATGTCACGGTCCTCTTCAAAAACAAAGAATGAACACCACAATACAACAAAAATCTAGAAACATTTGAAACCCTTTTCCTCTCTGTGAATGTGCATCTTCTGGGAAATGTAGCATCCTTAGTCCCAACAGCAAGTGGAGCCCAGAGAATTTTACAATAAACGCCAGATAATTTGAGGAGAAAGTGAAAACTAACTGTGGGAATTGGGGGCAGGTGGGTGCAACATCCTAGATTGGGTGGCACCTGAGCTGAGTCTTGAAAGAAGGGAGGGAAGCAGAAAGGATTCCAGATGTGGCTCTCATCCGGGCAAATCCATGGAAGGCAAAGCGAAAGCAATGAGTGCTAATTGAAAGGAACCCCAAAGAGGCCGATTTGGCAGAAACCAAGTACAAGAAAGGAAGAATGGAAAAGTTGGAGAGTCTGGAAAGGTTGATAGGAGCCAGCTTAGAAAGGGCCTCAGCAGGCTGACAGGGGTGTGGTTTCTTCTAGAAACAACAGGGAAGCACTGAAACCTTTGGAGCAAGGGAGCAGCATGGTCAGGCTTCTGTGTTAGGAAGAGGATTGTGGCTGGCTCAGGGGCTTACATGGACTTTGCAAAGGCTCTCTGTCACTTTTGGAACTTTCATTTAGAAAGAGAACAGAGCCACTATTTTTTTTATCTTGAGGACTAAGATATAAGTGAATCAGAAAATCCCCTACAAATTTCTACAGGAAAGTTTTCAGCAAATAAAATGGAGGCTTTTTTGTTGTTGTGGAAATAGGAGTTCCAAATGAATCATCCACAGATATTTGGAAAATAGTTCAAAGAAACCAGCACCAGAACTCACTTCCCTTAGTGTTATATCTTTTTGCAGAAGTATCTGTAATTCAGCAGTAAGAATAAAAACATCCCTGTTCCTATGGATGGGGGAACGCCCCTTACAAAGGTGCCAATCTAAGACGTCCCATGCCTAACTGTATTGGGACACTTCCACCCAGGTCCTCCCAGAAGTTTAGCTCAGGTGCTCCTTTTATCAATCAATATACAATTATTAACCTCCTACTGTGTACCAAGCTCTATGCTAAGCACTGGAAATGCCAGAATATATTCCTTGAATTCTCTTGATATTTTATGGCCGATAATGGAATGACTGGACAATCTCTTGACTCTCATTTCATGCATGACCAGTTGATCTTCTCTCTCCATTATACCCATGAAACAAACAAGCAAAGAAACCCAAACAGAAATATTCAGATTTGGAGTACATGTCCCAGGAATCCTAAGTGTACAGGCTCCTCCATTTGGAGATGGAGATCACCTTTGAGATTATTTTGTCCAAATTCTGATTTTCCAGATGAGGAAAAGGATGACCAGAGAAATGAGGTGATTAGCCTGATGTCCCCCAGACAGGAATAGGCAGGATTTCAATCCAGGTCCTTTGAATCCATAGTCACACCCTTTTTCATCACATCATGTTAGATAACGTAACTTCACCCCATTGGTCCATCTAAAGTTTGGTTATCAAGAAAGACTTACCCTGATAATGCCAGTGCTCAGTGATGCAACTTCCCATGTCTACGAACCTCTTTGCTTTTGGATTAACTCACTCTCTCAATTAAACTGGCTCTGTACCAGCAGGGCAGGTGGCCCCAAGTCCCAAAGCCTTGGCTGTGTCTGTTCTTGAGCCCAAGACACTGGGAACCCTGCTCCCGAGCCATGGTGGCAAATGCTTGGAGGGCAGGCTGCTTTGGATTAGGTTTGTATGCCACAGATGTTTACATTTTGGTCAAACAAAAGCGTATCATCATTAGAACAATTCTGGAAGGAAATTAATTGAGCCTCCGCCCTCTGAGCCCTTCATGGGAAATAGAAGCAGCTGGCCTGATTGACCCAGTGCTATTCACAGCCCAAGCAACAGACCTGCTATTGTTCAACTCCTTGTCAGCCTGAGCTGAGTCAGGCAGCCAATGCATTCATCCTCCTCCCTCTTCCCAGTAGTCTGAGAACATTTGAACCCACCTCGGAAGCTTGGTTCTGACCTTCCCTTGTAGAAGATGACCAAGATCCCAGCAGCAGGATTGGGTGAGATGTGGGGTGTGGACAGGCTGGAAGAAACAAGCTTGTTTGGAACATCAAGGGAATGCGTCTCAATACTGACTCCATACCCAAGCATGTGTCCAACATCTTGGAGGAAGCAGGAGATCTAGGTGATTTTCAATGCCCTTTTCTAGGCCCAAAGGCCTACATGTAGAGGCACGATTGTCAGGGGAATGTTGGATTTAGATTGTTAGAGTCCAACTTGGAACTGGGGAGGACTCCAGAGGCTGCTGAGGACAACTGGTTTGTGACATACAATCCTGTCTTCAGCATAACTGACAAGTGTTCATTTAGCCACTACTTGAAGACCTCCAGGGGAAAGCAAAAGCAAAAACAAAGTCCTCATTACCTCATGAGGCAACCTTTCCTCTCCTGGGGACACATCTCGTGATCACGAAGGTTCATTTCAAATCAAACTTCAATCTGCTCCCATAGAACTTTTACTTGTTAGGCCTTTCTGTGCCCAAAGTCCAACAGTTTGGGTCCTCTGCCTGTTCAACAGCTCTTCAGATCCTTGAAGACAGCAACTTTGGTCCCCATAAGCTAAGTATGCCAATTCCTTTAAGTGATCCACATGGAACATGGGCCCAAGGTCCTTTGCCATTCCAGAGGCCTACTCTGGATACTCTCCAGCTTCTCAATGTCCTCCCTAAAATGGTGCAACCAGACTAAAGCCAATGCTCCTGACAGACTCTGACAGAACCAAGGAAGTACTTCTGCAATGGCTGTGTTGAGATCCACAAATTGTTCTAATAGAATAGATTCATTTTAAAACATCTCGAGGAGCTTCTGAGTCAGAAAATTCTATCTTTTCAGCTCAACTCCAGAGAGGCTCTGATTTTAGTCTGCTCATTTCTTTTGCTACAGTTCTTAAACAGTTCTCTATTTAATCCATTCAACACAAACATATCAAAGAAAGTCCTCCGAAGAGGGGGTGGGGCTAGTGAGGGCATTTTATCTGCCAAAGGAGTAAGAACTGACGATGTCATGGCACTTTCTTTTTGCAAAGAATTCTGCAGAAGAGATTTACCTGAACCTCATACCACCCCATGAGACAAGAGCTCCAAGGATTTTTGTCCCCATTTTTATGATAAAACAACTGAGATTGAGAGAGGGGATTGCCCCAGGATCCCATAGCTAGTACATGAAGGAGGCAGCGATTATACTCCGACCCTCCTCCCTTCATTTGGAGCACTCTCTCTGCTCTGCCTCCCTCAGGTGGGATTTGATAATAGGGTTCTGGACACCTGAGTCATTCCACTTTGCAGTGGCCCTTGGCATTCTTTCATCCTGGTCCTAGAAATAGATAATCACTCGTGAATAAATAAGGAAATAAAAGAGATTGTGTTTAGGCAGTGGTAATTCTTGATCTTTCAGACTATTCTAATGTATTTCTCCTGGAAATTCTTTGTCTTATTAAACTGGTTCCTGAAATAGTTGTGTATCTCTCTGTATTTGCTTCTCTGTATATGATGAGAGAGTATGAAGATGGCTGAGCATGGGCTGAGATTCAGCAAAACTTCCCCAACATTCCTCTCCAAACAACTTTAAAATAATGCCTCAAATCATATTTTGGATCAGGAGAGTCAACAAAAGGTCAGAAGGAGATACTTTTCCAGGCTAAGGCAACTTAGAGGGTCTATAGGAGAGGGCTTTAACACTGGTGTGGGCACATATCCACAGCATGGTGGGGGCACCAGTGGGAGTGGCAGTGACAGCTTCAAGAACTCTAAGCCCAGAGATGTTAAGGGGAGCAGACAATTAGAGGATCCTTTGCTGGCACTGGGTGCAGCTGGCATTGACTGGCACCTCTGTTTCCCATAAGCACTTTCAGGTTGCCATTTCAGCTCTGAACAGAGTGTTTGTGATCAGTCACAACGGAGTGAAAGGACTGGTCTCAGCTCTATAGTGGTGAAGAGTATTATTGCTTGTGGCTTCAGGGGACCATGAACCCTTCCTGGGGAAAGATCAGAGTGAAAACCAAGAGAGCAGTGACCACTCCTCTCCCCAGATTACACCACTTTAGAAGCACTGAAAACATGCAAACCCCCAGAACTAGCTCTGAAAACATCAGTACAAAAAAATCCTGAAGCTTGCCATAGTAACCCTCTCCTCCCCCCAGGTGAGCAGAGCCCAAATTTAACATAAAGTTCAAAGAAGAGATAGTCTGGAAAAATAAGTAAACAATTTAAATATTACCTGACCATAAAGAGCTACTATAGGGCCAGGGAAGACCAAGACATAAATTTATAAGAAGATAACATGAAAACAGCTACAAGTGAAGCCTCAAAGAAAAATGGTAATTTACTCAAGACCAGCAAGGATTTCTCAAAGTGTTAAGGAATGAGATAAGAATGGTAGAGGAAAAATTGAAAAAATAAATGAGTTATGCAAGAAAATTATGAAAAGAGAACTAAAAACTTGGTAAGAGATATACAAAAAAATACTGAAGAAAATATTACCTTAAAAAAACAGAATTGGTCTAATGGTGAAAAAGATGTAAAAATAATCACTGAAGAAAAGTTCCTTAAAAATTGGGCATGTGGAAGCTAATGACTCTATGAAACTTCAAGAAACAATAAGTCAAAGTCAAAAGAACAAAAAAAGAAGAAAATGTGAATTATCTAATCTGATAAACAACTAAACTGAAAAATAGAATGAGAAAAGATTATTTAAAAATTCTTAGACCACCAGAAAGGCAGAAGCAAAACAAAAATAACCTAGACAATATATTTCAAGAATTATAAAGGAAAATTGACCAAATATATTCGATTCAGAGGGCAAAATGGAAATTGAAAGAATACACTGATCACCTCATGAAAGAGATCCCAAAATGAAAGTTCCCAGACAGCTTCCAAAGTCACAGGTCAAGGAGAAAAATATTTCAAGCAGTCAGAAAGAAAGTATTTAAATATCATGGAGTCACAATCAGGATAACACAAGATTTAATGACTTCCACAATAAAGGAGAAGAGGGCATGGAATGTGATATTCCTAAGGGCAAAGAAGATACCATTATAATCAAGAATAACTTACACATTAAAACTGAGTATAATCCTTTGGGGAAAAATGGATATTTAATGAAATAGAGAACTTCCAAGCGTTCCTGCTGAAAAAAAAAATCAGAGTTGAATGGAAAATTTTACTTTCAAATATAGGACTCAAGAGAAGCATAAAAAGGTAAGCCTGAGAATAATCATAAATGACTGAATAATGTTAAACTATTTACATTCCTATATGAGAAGATGATACATGTTATCCCCAAGAACTTCAACATTATTGGAACAGTTAGGAGTACACATAAAAAGAGGGCATGGATGTGAATCAGTTATGCTGTAATGATCTCCAAAATAAAATGTATAGGTGAAAAAGAGGGGTGGATGCACTGGGACAAAGGAGAAGGGAGTTGTAGAATGAGACAAATTTTCTCACATAAAGGAGGTGCACAAGGAAGAGTTTTTATAGTGGAGGGGAAATGGTGAGGTGGGTAAAGCATGAACCTCACTCTCATTAGAATTGTTTCAGAGAGTGAAGAATATAAACACATGCTCAGTTAGGTATAGAACTCTATCTTATAGTGATAGGAAGGGAAGAGAATAAGAGATATGGGGGGGGTAATAAAGGGAAGAACCGATGGGGAGTGGCAGTGGTAGGAAATAAGATAGTCTTTTAAGGAAGAACAGATAAAAAAAGAAGGTAAAGGATAAAGAAAGGAAAATGGAATAGAGGGTTAGTGCAGTTAGTATAGTAAGATAACTCTGGAGACCACAGTTGAATGTGAATGGGATGAGCTCACTCATAGAATGGAAGTAAATAGCAGAATGGAAACCAGAATCCAACAATAAGTTGTATACAAACGATGCACTTGGGACAGAAAAAACACATGTTGAGCTAAAAGAAAGGATTATAGTAGAGTCTGTTATACTTCAGTTGAAGTGAAGAGGACATGGATGATAATCATGGTCTCAAAGAAAGCAAAAGCAAAGTTAGTCTTAACTGAAAGACATAATCAGGGAACTATCTTTTTGTTAAAAAGTACTATAAACAATGAAGTAATATTCTTTTTAAAAATTGAAATTTTTCTGATAAAGGCCTCATTTCTCAAATATATAGGGAACTTAGTTAAATTTATAAAAATAAGAGCCATTCCCCAATTGACAAATACTCAAAGGAATAGGCACAAGAAGAAATCAAAGCTTTCTACCATATGAAAAAATGTTCCAAGTCACTGTGGATTAGAGAAAGCAAATTAAAACAATTCACATCTATCAGAAATGACAAATGTCGGAGGGGATGAAGGAAAATATGTACATTAATGAATTGTTGGTGGAGTACGACCATTCAGGAGAATAATTTGATGCCCAAAGGGCTATAAAAGTATGCATTTGACCCAGCAATAGCACTATGAAGTCTGTATCTCAAAGAGATCATAACAAAGGGAAAAGGACTCGTGTACAAAATGTTGGTTGCAACTCCTTTTGTGGTGGCAAAGAACTGGAATTTGAGGGGATGCCCATCCGTTGGGGAATGGCTGAACAAGTTGTGGTATATGAATGTAATGGGATACTATTGTGCTATGAGAAACAATGAGGAGGATTGTTTCAGGGAAAAAAAAAACAATGCAAGAGCTACATGAAATGATAATGCAAAGTGAAATGAGAAAAACCAGGAAATCTCTGTGCTTAGGAGTAGCAATGCTCTTATGATGATTGCCCATGAAAGATTTTGCTACTCTGATCATTGCAATGATCCAAGACAATTCCTAAGGACTCCTGATGAAAAATGCTCTTCACCTCCAGAGAACTGATAAAATGTGAATACAAGCTGGAGTACAATTTTTCTGCTTTTTGTGTGTGATATGACTAATATGGAAATACGTTTTGCATGATTTCACATGTATAATTGATATAGCATTGTTTGCCTTCTCTGTGGTGGTGAGGGGTGGGAGGGAGGAAAGAATCTGAAACTCAAAAAGAAAAAAGAAAAGAATGTTAAAAATCAATAAATTTTTGTTGTTCAGTCATTCCAGTCATGTCTAACTCCTTGTGACCACGTTAGGAATTTTCATGCCGAAGATGCTGCCATAGGTTGCTTTGTCTTCCTTCAGCTCATTTTACAGATGAGGAAAATGAGGCAAATAGGATTAAGGGATTTGCCCAGGGTCACACAGTTAATGTTTGAGGCTAGATTTGAACTCAGGTCTTCCTGACTCTAGGCTCTGTCCACTGAACCACCTGATCATACCATTCACTCGTATCTTTATTATGACATATTTTTATATGTATATATTCATAATATTTATTATAAATTATATATATATATATATATTAAAAAGGTACCTTGGGATAGTAAATAGGGAGTCAATCTCATGCTTAAGAAACCCTGGATTCTCTGCTTGTTACTTCTGACCCATACTGACTCTGTGCACACTAGCTAGTACTCCAGGTTCCTCTCTCAGTCTTTAACCTGACATTAAGATGCTCATGACCATATTGGAAGAGATGATTTCCTGGGACAGTGGATCCCCAGAGCCCCCTCTCTCTGTCTGGGTACATGTTTCTTCCTCTGAAAGAATCAAACAACCCATCAGGATTTAAATGCTTACTATGGGTAAGTGCTAGAGATACGGAAAAGGTGAGCTCCAGGGTAGGGGTTACCCCTTTGTCCTGGTCTGGCCAGCACCTAGAACAATGACTGACCCATTACAGGTACATAATAAATGCTTTTTGAATGGAATGGAATTCCAGAGTGAGTGTGTGTGTGTGCATTGTGGGTGACCATCTCTTCCTCTGCAGAACTTTAGCCTCCCTTTAGTCAGAGACCTCAACTTGCTCCTTGGCTGGGCTGGAAGGGGGCAAGGAGAGCATCTTTCTAAAGTGGGTTGGAATGGCATTATCTACTTGCTGTCTCAGATGGAGGAGGGAGAGATGATGGGTTCAGAGGGAAGACTAAAAGTGTTGTTGACATAAAGCAGAGCTCAGCTCCCTGCACTTCTGCCTTCAGATGGAATGCATTCACGGAGCCACTACCCCTCCACCCAGGAAGGTAAAAGTTTGGGCGTCTTGAGCTATGTTTATTTGTTTGTTTTCCAGAGTGGCTACCTTCCGCCCAGAGAGCAACCTAGACTTTGGGCAGAAACTGGCATGTGGCCTGATTACAATTTGAGAACGACTCTAGGAAATATTTTAAAAATCACTCATTACATGTACTTCCAACAAAGTAAACCCAGTTGCTCATGATTAATGGTCTTTTAAAACATAAATAAGATACGATGATTGTGATTGGAAAGTCTCAGTGTTCAAGCTGCTCATGCATTTTCAGGTTATAGAAGTGGATGCAGGTCACCATGTGATTAAGTGGTCAAGGTCAGGGTTGATTTTGGCAGATCTCCTGCCGTTACATTGGAGTTTAAGTATTGTTTAAATTAGACCCTGTGAGAGAGAACAGCAGTTGAGTTATGTTAATGGTTTTCTGTAATGTATTCAGCGTGCAAAAGGTTTTTTCAGAATAAGGATTTGAGACTCGGTTTAGCTACAGCAGCAGGGGTCCTCATGTGCTGAACTCACAGAGTCATTCTAATGGGCCAGAGTCTAGCCTTGCTCAAGTCTTTCTCAGGGAATTAAAAGAATTCATTGGATGGGCTAGAACAGTTTATCCTAACAATCTGAGCCCATAGCAAGGATGTGGCAGCAGCCCATGTTCTTTCTGGTAGAAATTCCTCTACCTCCCTTTTTGTATCCATTGTCAGTATGGAAGAATGAAAAATGACAAGCCTCATAACTGAAGAATGGGTCTTGAATGCCCTTCCCTCCCCTCTGTCCACTTATTGTAAACCCAGAACTGGGACAAAATGACTTTGATACCTGGAGAAACCCCACCTCCACCCTTCAAATTCTCTTGGAGTCCACCTTTGAGACAAATTCAGTTCAGGAAAGACCTCAGACGTTGTGGTCCAAATTCTGGTAGGGAGAACCACAAGACCATAGCTCGTGGGGAGGAGATGGATTGGGAATTATCTTGTAATTGGATTGGGGTGGAGGGAAAGAAGAGTTTGGGTACTCAAGTCAGGGAAAGGCTTATCTTTAGGGTGACAGTGAGTGCGAGTTGGGGGAGAGGGCAAATGGGAAGGAAGGAAGAAATAGCAGCTTGGAGTTTTCTATTTTAACTAATGATTCTTACTGAGAGGCAGTGACCAGAGAACTGGCCTGGGAGTTAAGAAAAACTGAATTCAGTCCCCACCTCCGGCATAGACTGGCTGTGTTCCCTTACAAGTCACAACCCTTCAGTACTCCAGGCATCAAAAACTCAGTCTCCCAGAAAGTGCTGACCCATACTGGTGAAGGAAATGCCTCAAGAGGAGGGCGTTCCCTGACCAAGCACAATTCCAGTTTCTTAAAACATACACACACAGACTCACACACACACACAAACAAAAATTCTTACTCAGTAGAAGCCAAGCTCAGTTGTTAAGACTTCAGCAGGGCCATGGCTTGTCCATCCTTTCCTTGTAATGTTGATTATTTGAACCTAAGAGCATACCTAGATGGGTCAGGTCTATCCTTGTAAATCCCCTTGTAAATAAATACTCCCTGTTTTAGCCTGTCAGGGTGATTTGGAATTCTGACTTGGTCACCCTATTGGCCAACATCCTTCTCTTCTTCCTAATTAGCCTCTTCCCTTCCTCACGCATTCCTCTAAATATGTCAAATTGGTAAAGTATGCCTAAATCAATTATGACCATACTATTTCCCCTGTTCAAAAGGCAATTTGTTTATCTTAACTGATTTCACCATATTCCCTTCTTTGTAATTTCTATCCAAGCCAAACTGGCCCATTTGTGCTTTCTCATAGACTATATTCCATCTCCTGGTTTTAAGTCTCCGCTCACACTGTCCAAAATGCTCCCACCTCTTAAGTAAGAGCTCCCTCCTGCCTAGAAAGTGCTCCCTCCTTCTAGAAAGTTCTTTCTCCTCTTTCCAGCTTCTTAGAATCTCTAGGTGGCATCAAGATATCACTCATGTATCATGTCTTACATGAGTTCTTTCCTAATTGCCTCCATAGTTAATGTTCTCCCCCATCTCAAAATTATTTCATCTTATATTGTGGGTCTTTTATATTTACTTATAAAAACATATACCAGCCCACTCCCGATGTAAACTTCTTGAGAGGAGGACTGTTTCTCTTTTTTGCTGTGTTTCAGTCAATTTTTTTACTTGTTTCAGTCAATTGTTTTCTGTTGTGTCTGATTCTTCTGGCCCCATTTGGAGTTTTCTTGGCAAAGATACTAGAATAATTTGCCTTTCCTTCTCCAGCTCATTTTATGGATGAAGGAACTAAGGCCAACAGGGTAAAATGACTTGTCCAGGGTCACACAGCTAGCAAATGTCTGAGACTGGATTTGAATTCTGGAAGATGAGTCTTCCTGACTCCAGGCCTGGTACTCTATCCACTGTGCCTCCCTCCCCCAGCACTGTGCTTATTAAATGTTTGCTGAATCAAATTGACCTCATTAGAGGAAAAGGGAACCCCATACACCAGTGCATTCCGTATGACTCTGAAGGGACCACATCTTGGGATCAGGAGTATCCCTTTAGATGTCTGGGATATAAAGCTGATTCTTCCATCCTATCATACTCCCTCCCCTGACATTTTTTGTGTTGGCAAAAAGTAGGTGAAGAGAATTGGGTCCTTTTTTCAACCTTGTCTTCATTCAAACAGCCAGATAATTATCAGCTGCCAACCAGCATTCTCAAGAGAGTCCCTGTGGTTCTGTGTAAATGGATAGGTCATTGGAGTTAGACTCAGAAAGATGAGAGAGTCAAATGCCACTGCTTACATTTACCAGGATCCTAGGGAAGTCATTTCAACCTCCCTCTACCTTTATTTCTCATCTATAAAATAGAGACAGTGGACTCAATGGCCTCCAGGGGCTCTACCAGTTTCAAATCAATGATAAGGCGTAAGAGGAAATGAAGAGACTCTCATGGTGTGATGCAAAGATCTGCCTCCTTCCTCTGAAGGACTGATGCCTACTCCCTGGCTGGCTTTGGGTGAGTCTCTTCTCCATTCCAGGCTTTCCTTTTGTCATCAGTAAATTGGACAGTTTACCCTAGATGGCCCCTGGGGTCTGTTCCAGCTCAATTATTCATTTTCCTTGATGAGAAATGTCATTGTCATGAACAGCCATGTCCTGGAGTTAGAGGGTTAGTGATGCTTTCAAAGCACCAGACATGTCTAGGGAGGCCATGGAATTCCAAAAAGATGTAGCTGAAGAACTCCCAGGAACCTTTATGAGAAGCCCCCTTGGACCCCAACTCTCCCTTTCCTTGTAGGGTGGAACAAACTGCTGTGGCGAGTCTCAGGATGTCTAGTTTGCCTTTATTTGGGGGAAAGAATAAGTCTGGCTTCTCTCCCAGGCACTACCAAGCTGATTGGTATAGGTCACATGGCCTTGAAAGGAAGTGGGAGGCTGTTTGGTAGTAGAGCTTGGGAGGAGCATGGCACAAAACTGATGCCTCCCACACAGAACCTTCTCCACCCCCACCCCCACCCCAATCCCCAAGATCTGCTGCCCCCACCAAGGCCATCACAATCTAGACCCTGCTCACTCTCATTCCTGATACAGTCAGGCTCCCAGAGAGGTCTCCAAGGAAAAGGGAAGAAGGTCTTTTCCCTTTGAGGCTTTAGAATTAAGATCCTTCCTCTGGGCCTCATAGAGGGATAGCAGACCCAAGAAATCCCAAGCCCTGAGAAGTCCCTGGAAGAGTCACTCAGAGCATCCCCAACTGGGAGATGTTTTTCTGGTCTAGGTTAATAATAACAACGCTGCCAATTCCCCGGAGGAATGCTGCTTCTTTCCTCGGATCCTTGTTGGTGCGTATGTGCCCTCTGGATTACTCGAAGAGCTGCATTCTTCAGATTTCTCTGATTGTTTGGATAAGCTATGACTTGCTTTTCCCAGCCTTCCTTGAACAAGCTCTTTCCCTAGCCTGGCACAAAATGGGAGAAAAGGGGGATCCTTTTTTTAGCATTTGAGAAATGGGCGAGGCCACCGGCTGGTGGGGAGCACTCTGTTGGAATAAACTCACTGTCACTGGGTTGGGAAGTGAGAAATAATTGCCATTTCATTTTTTGATGGGGTAATAATTAATGGTGATTATTGTATGGGGACAGGGCTTTGTCGATATCTCTGCTGCTTAAAATGCTTCTATTTTTAGGGGTGACAAAAAGAACTTCAAAAACTATGTTGTCAGAAAGGGGAAGAGGCTTGTTTTTTGTTAGCAATAAATGATTCCAGTGTTTGCTAAACCAGAAATTTATCTAAGGCCTAAATTAATCAAACTGTTAAGAAGAAGGAGTTTTAAAGTGGAAAGATGCATTGCGGCCCTCAAAGAGAGGGGGCAGCCAACTCCTTTGGTGACCCTGACCCCAGGACTGCCTTTTGCCTCATTGACGTCAGGGAGGGAACTGGATGAGAGGTCATACATGTCCTCCTGGAAAGAGGGGATGTGGGGCTTCTATGACACAGGAAGCTAAAGGATGGCAGAAAAGGAACATGTCACTCCTTCCTCCTGCAAAACAGGCCACCTAAGAGGGAGTCAGTGAAGGGACAGCTCCTGGGCTGCTTTGGCCATCTTTAGTAGCTTTGACTCCTTGGCCACAATGACAAGTTCATTGCTTGATTGGATGGAGACATGAAAGTACGTAGTACATGACTGAAAGTCCAGGAGATGACTCCTAGCCCTGGCTTTTGGGCCTAAAAGGAACAATTCTAATCCCTGATGCAGGTGATAGCTGATCAAAGGTTTGATGACAATGGTAATGCTGCCCTCCCCTCCTCTTCTCTTCTCTTCTCTCTCTCTCTCTCTCTCTCTCTCTCTCTCTCTCTCTCCTCCTCCTCCTCCTCCTCCTGCTCCTCCTCCTCCTCCTCCTTCTCCTTCTCTTCTCCTCCCTTCTCACCAAGCTGATGAAAGTTCAATTTAAAAAGGGTTGACCTAGACCTCTCAAAGATTGGAGCCAAATGGAGAGGACTGACAAGGCTAGTCTCCTTTGTCACCAGGCTCAGGGAGAGGAGTCAGGGATGGGACATGCTGAATTTTTATTCATTTAATTTAAACCAGACATGAGCTGTCTTCTAGTGATACATCAACTATTGGTCATTAGACAAAGATCTCTCACTTAGAGGGTCAGCTGTAGAGTCAGTGCTAACACATGGCCTCGATGCAGAGATTTTGAATATCCTCTTTCCTCCTTTATACTACTTTGTCACTGCAGAGGCTAAAGGAGGCTGCCCAGGAAAAAGGAGTCCTTTACTTCTATCAGTGTCATGGATGACCATGGCCAAAACCTGGCCCAGCAGCTGACAGTTACCCTTCCCTCAGTTCACACTTACCAAGTATCTCCTCTGTGCCTCACTTTTCTGGGGATAAAATATTAGAAAACTTAATTATTTGAGTTGAAACAGGGGCATGGAGCTAGGCTTTAGTCATGCAAAGACAAGCAAACAGACAAAAAAATAAACCCAAAGTAAATATCCCCTGTTCTCCAGGATCGACCATTCTGTTCTCCTGGTTTTGCTAGGCCTGGTGTTGGAGGGCAGCCATAAACTAGCGCTGATATTAATGCTCAAGCCCAGTGTTATGGTCAAAAAATCTTGTCTGTTTCTGCTGCATGTCATTGGTACAATGTCCAGAAGGACAAGCCTTTTTAAAGCACTATTTGTATGCCAGGCACTGGCTAAGTGATGGGGAGAGGAAAAAAGTCAACAAGGGCAGTCCCTTCCCTAGAGGAGTGTTGGTTCTCTCTAAGGAACGATGACCTACAGAAGGGAGGTACAAAGAGGGGAGGATCTGGGGAAGGCAGGGTTGGCAAGGTGAAGTCTTTAGATTCAGAATCAGACCTAAGAGGAAGCTGGAGGATGACCTCCCTGGAGCTGATCCCGAAATCAGAGCCCAAGTAAGAACTGGTCAGTAGGCAAAGGGGGTCAGAGGAGGGGCGACTGTCCATCTGGCAGCCAGGAGTTAGGAAGACCTGAGTCTGAATCCTTCCTCAGACACTTCATCTCCTAGGCCCTAAAGCCTCCTTGGTCTGGAAATTCTCTTTGCTATAGAGTACTTCTTGGAGAAGTACCCTAGGCCTCTGCAGCCTCTTCCTCTGATTGGCCATCAATGTTCCCCTAGGACATCAATGTTGAGGAGGCCCGGTCCCTCATTTCTCTCCAAGCTGCACTCCTTACTCTCCATAGGACTTTTTCTACAATGACCTCTAAACGGGGTACCTTGTTCTCCTTACTCTACCTGCCCTTGAGCTCCCTTTTTTATGTCTTACCCCTCTGGAACCTGAGCTCCTTCAGGGCAAGGAACACCATTCTTCTGTTTATAGTTGGATTTTCAGAGCTTAGCACAGTGCTTGGTGTGTAGGAGAGTTAATAAAGTTTAATAGATGCTTTTTGATTTGACACTTGGTAGCAGTTTGGCAAGTCTTTTAACTTCTCTCTGCCTTAGTTTCCTTATATGTAAAATAGGGATGATAATAACATCTACCCATAGGATTGTTTTTAGGATGTAGTGAAGCCTTATGAGGCAAGGGGTCCAAGAGAGACCAGACAAGAAGAAAAACAGGATGCATGTGTGTGTGCGTACGTGTGCGTGTGCGTGTATGTGTGTGTGTGTGTGTGTGTGTGTGTGAAAATTAGGGGGTGGGACTTGGGCGTTCTGGGACATTTTTCATTTATTTAGCAGTGTTAGTAATGGAGTTAAAGTGAAACCTCCCAAATGAATTCTATTTCCAGCCAACTAAAGCCCTGACTATGTTGTACTAACCCATTAAAGTCCTAGGTATGGATGGACACACTTGCGATCTGTTTAAATATGTTTTCCCACGTATATATAGAGATGATTTTGAGGACAATTAAAGAATCCATGTTGTTCCACAATTATCGCTAAGCATCCTGGGCTCTAGCAGCCCTCACACCTAGCAGCTCAGGCAGGACAGCAAAGCTTAGGGGGTGGGCTTCCACACCAAGTGTCTTATTCTCTCCCACAACATTTTCCCACTGCAGAGCAACCTGCTTGGCCAAGCAGCCTGCTTGCTATCCAAGTGTGGACTCTCACCAAGAAAATAGTAGGAGACAGATCTGGGTTGGATCCAAAACTTTCATTCCTGGCAAGCCCAGAGTGATGGATTGGACTTGATATGAAATGAAATGCCTAGCTATTTTTAAAATTCCCCTTTAAAAATAGTGGGTGATACCAGGGTCTTTTTCAATAATTGAGCCAGGAAAGTGCTGAGAAGCCAAATGGCCCAGTCCCATGGCAGTGAAGAGAAGTCCAGGTTACAAATGTAGTTTTGTTGCAGAGAGACCCAGAGTGAGCCCTAGAGAGAAGAGTGGATGCATGGGACACAAGGAAGGCCAGGTGACCTCTCTGACATTTAGTGGGAACAAAACTCCTCTGAGACTTTCTATCAGAACAGTCTATTGTTTCCTGTTTCCTTAATGAAGGCACACTGTACTAAGAAGCACTTGAGCTAGATGAAACAGCCATTTGCTAAATTTCCTCTTTCTTCTTCACCTTTGGGAATAATGTATAACAAGGAGATGAACAAATACCCGTTTTGACAGTTCACCACTCTACTAAAGAATGGTCAGGGTAGAGTTCAAATGGAATCACTGAACACAAAGCTTCTTTGCAAATCATTAAACAGCACACTTTTTGAATAATCAAAATGCCAAGTGATCAAGGGGCACATTATGGATTTGAATAAACGAAAGCATTTTTCTGAAGATGACTTGTCCACAAGGAGGGGCCTGAAATTTGATGGCACTTAGGAGACCAAAGGAGGGTCATGATAGGGACCACATCTATGAGCAAATAAACATGGAAGGCTGTTGGACTAAAAGAGTTAGGGATAATTAATGGATAGCCTGAGACTGATACCCATAGAACATCAAGATATCTGAAGGAGTGAAGGCCTCCACCAGGAACACTTTGTGCCGGATTTAGGGAAGAACATGGAGAAGAGACATGAGGCAGTGAGAAGGGCTCATTATTTCATTTTTGTTTCCATAAAATCCTAGTACTAAGGCTGGAAGGGACTTGTATGTGGTCATCTCCTTTCACAGATAAGGAATCTGATGGTCTGAGAAAATACTGAATCATTTAACTAGTAGGCAGAGGTAAGATTTGAACTCATACCCTGAGATTCCAGAGCCAGTGCTCATTCCCTGATACCATGGTGTCTCAAACATCAGAAGAGATAATGCCAGTCTCAAAACCTTGAATCCATTGAGCTGTTGATGGCCGAATTGTCCATTTGGTATGCCAGTCAAAAAGAATCCACAAAGGTTCTTTAAAAAAATAGATTGACAACTAAATTCTTTCTGGTCACTTATTGAGAATGAAAAAAATGACTTTAGATTTAGTTCAACCCTTCATGGTGTTTCTTTCCATTGAGTCAGTTCACATAGTACTTACTCTAAAATCTTACAGGTCTACAAAAGAAAATGTCCAGTTTCTACAGTAATGTACTCTCCATGTACCATCATTGTACCAGAAGACAGCCTCCAGACTCACATCTTCAACTGCTTTTTGGACATCTTGGACATCTTTTGGATATCTATGACTCAATATGTCCCAAACTGAACTTTTTATCTTTCCTTCCAATGTCTACCCTGTAGTGACCTTTTCTGGTGCTCTCCATGACACCGCCATCCTCCTAGTCTCCTGGATTGGCCACCTTGATGTTATCCTCACCCCTTTTCTTTCTCTTATGTCACACATCCATACCAAGGCCTGTCACTCTCCCCTCTGCAGCATCTCTTGAACATGCCCACTTCTCTCCTCTGACACTGTCCCTACCCTGGTACAGATGCTCACCACCTCACACCTAGACTATGGTCATAGCTGCTGGGGGCTATCCCCACCCCAAGTCTCTCCTTCCTCTGGTCCTCCCTTCACTCTGTTGTTAAACTGATAAAAACAGGTCTGCCCGTGCCAACCCCCAATTCAATAAACTCCAGTGGCTCCCTATCACCTAGGGCATCAAATAAAGTTCTCTGTCTGACATTCAAAGCTCTTCATAACCCAGTCCCCTGTTACGTTTTCCGGCTTCTTCCACCTTTACTCTTCCCCTCCCCATGTATCTTGTGACCAAGTAATTAACTCCTTGCTAATTTTCAACTAGAAACCTTCATCTCTTGACTCCAGGGGTTTTTGCTGACTGTTACCCATGCCTGGGATTCTCTTCCTTCTCATCTCTGACTCTCAACTTCCCTAGCTTCCTTTAAGTGTTGGATAAAGTCATACCTTCTACTAGGAGCCTTTCTTGAACCTGCTCGATACAGAAACCTTTGTTCTACTGCTTATCTCCTACCCACTCTTCTTCATCTTATGGGCACAAGGTTGTCTGAATATGTCTTCCATTTGATTCTGAGCTCCTTGAAAGCAGGGACTGACATTTACCTTTCTTTGTAACCCAAGTGTTTAATATAGTGCCTGGCACATAGTAGGCATTCAGTTACTGCTTGTGGACTGAATGTTTTAAGGAATGAAGTAAATCTGGATGCAAATGCTAGGTAGTTCTTTTTTTTTATGATCCTTATTTTACTTTATTTATTTATTTATTTTGAATATAAATTTATTTATTTAACATTTTACATTCATTTTCACAAAATTTTGGGTTCCAAATTTTCTCCCCATTTATCCCCTCCTCCCACCCCAATACACCCAACATTCTATTTTCCCCTATCACCAATCTGCCCTCTCTTCTATTATCCCTCCCTTCTCTTCTTCCCATCTTCTCTTTCATCCTATAGGGTCAGATGACTTTCTATTCCCCATTAACTGTATTTCTTATTTCCTAGTAGCAACAACAATACTCAACAGTTGTTCCTAAGACTTTGAGTTCCAAATTCTCCCATCCCTCCCTCCCCACCTGTTCCCTTTGGGAAGGCAGGCAATTCAATATAGGCCATATCTGTGTAGTTTTGCAAATGACTTCCATAACAGCCGTGTTGTGTAAGACTAACTATATTTCCCTCCTCCTATTCTGCCCCCCCATTGTTTCTATTCTGTCTTTTGATTCTGTCCCTCCCTGAGTGTTGACTTCAAATTGCTCCCTTCTCCCATTGCCCTCCCTTCCATCATCCCTCCCTCCCTGCTTATCTCCTCCCCCACTTTCCTGTACTGTAAGATAGGTTTTCATACCAAAATGAGTGTGCATTTTACTCCTTCCTTTAGTCGAATGTGATGAGGGTAAATTTCATGTTTTTTTTTCCTCAGCTCTCCTCTTTTTCCCTCCACTAAAATGTCTCCTGCTTGCCTCTTGAATGAGATATAATTTGCCCCTTTCCATTTCAACCTCTCTCCTCCCACTACATTTCTCTCTCACCATTTACCTTAATTTCTTTTAAGATATGATCCCATCCTATTCAATTCACTCTGTGCTCTCTGTCTCTGTGTGTGCATACATGTGTGTATGTGTGTGTGCATGCACGCATGTACAGATGTGTGCTTGTATGTATGTGTACGTCTGTGTGTGGTCCCACCAACTACCCAGGTACTGAAACGTTTTAAGAGTTACAAATATTGTCTTTCCATGTAGGAATGTAAACAGTTCACCTTTGGTAAGTCCCTTATATGACTGCTCTTTGCTGTTTACTTTTTCATGCTTCTTCTCATTCTTGTGTTTGAAAGTCAAATTTTCTTTTCAGCTCTGGTCTTTTCATCAAGAATGCTTGAAAGTCCTCTGTTTCATTGAAAGACCATATTTTCCCCTGAAGTATTATACTCAGTTTTGCTAGGTAGGAGATTCTTGGTTTGAGTCCTAGTTCCTTTGACTTCTGGAATATCCTATTCCACACCCTTCGATCCCTTAATGTAGAAGCTGCTAGATCTTGAGTTATCCTGATTGTATTTCCACAGTACTGGAATTGTTTCTTTCTAGCTGCTTGCAAGATTTTCTCCTTGACCTGGGAACTTTGGAATTTGGCCACAATGTTCCTAGGAGTTTCTCTTTTTGGATCTCTTTCAGGTGGTGATTGATGGAGTCCTTCAATACTTATTTTGCCCTCTGGTCCTAGAATGTCAGGGCAGTTTTCCTCGATAATTTCATGGAAGATGATGTCTAGGTTCTTTTTTTGATCATGACTTTCAGGTAGTCCCATAACTTTTAAATTGTCTCTCCTGGATCTATTTTCCAGGTCAGTTGTTTTTCCAATGAGATATTTCACATTCTCTTCCATTTTTTCATTTGGTTTTGTTTTGTGATTTCTTGGTTTCTCAGAAAGTCTTTAGACTCCATCTGTTCCATTCTAATCTTGAGAGAACTATTTTCTTCAGTGAGCTTTAGAACCTCTTTTTCCATTTGGCTAATTTTGCTTTTGAAAGCATTCTTCTCCTCATTGGCTTTTTGAACCTCTTTTGCCAATTGAGTGAGCCTATTTTTCAAGGTGTTATTTTCTTCAGCATTTTTTTGGGTCTCCTTTACCAAGGTATTGACCCTCTTTTCATGCTTTTCTTTCATCTCTCTCATTTCTCTTCCCAGTTTTTCCTCCATCTGTCTAACTTGATTTTCAAAATCCTTTTTGATCTCTTCCATGGCCTGAGCCCACCGGACATCCACCTGGGATGCCTGGGATAGAGAGGCCCTGACATCCACGTCCTTCCCTGATGGCAAGCATTGTACTTCATCAGAAATGAAGGGAGGACGGAACATCTCTTCCCCAATAAAATAGCTCTCTATGGTCTTATTTTGCTTCCTTTTTCTGGGCATGTTCCCAGCCAGTTACTTGACTTCTGCTAGGTAGTTCTTGACACTGTTCATATGCTACCTGGAGGATGAGTGTTCAGTTCCAGGCAACAAGAGTGGGGCACAGTAAATGGAGCACTGGGGGCAAAGTCTGGACATCTTGGGTTTAAATTCTGCCTCTGGCACGGACCCAAGTGGCCTGGTCAAGTGCTCTAACATATTCTCTAAGACTATAAATCAGTGAATGTTTTGACCTCCACTAAGAAAGGAAATACCTTTGTGTGGTAGTTCCCTATACCAATAAAATCATGGTACCCTTTGCTGTACAGGGCAATTTTTAAAGGGACAAAGGGCATATGGGGGAATGTGACCAGGATATTAAGAGGATTTGAAACATGCCCTCAAGGGATTAGTTGAAGAAACTATCAAGGTAGATCCTTGAGAGGACTGAAGGGAAACATGGACATGAAGGATCCTTAAAATAGATGAAGTCAGGGCTGAAGAAATAGGATTGTTTTGCTTGGTCAACATGAGAGAACAGAATGAGAGTTAATAGCTGAAAATTACAGGAAAACATAATTTTCTCTCTATAAGAGGAATTCTGAGGCAACAAGATATGGTAGACAGAGAGTCTGGAAGAGTTGGGTGCAATCACCCCTTTGACAGTTACTAGCTGTATAACCATGAATCATCCCTCAATCACCTCAAACAGCTCTCTAGTATTTAAAAGCATAGTCAAGTGGCCTGTGCCCTTAATACCCATGCTGACACCCTTGGAACAGAAGGAAAACACTTTCTAACAATTAGAATCCTTCAGAAATGGGAAGGTTTCTCAAGGCTTGCTTGATACCATTTACTGAATGATTCAGTTTGGGGCTGGCAGGCACATGATACATGGGAGGCTCTCACCAGTACCACCATCTCACAACAAATAGAACTCTCACTTAGGCCAGCAAACAAAGATATGGTAAAAATTCTTCCCATTTTGATTGTGGTTGGAATTTTCTAAGTACTTTCCCTACCATGACCTCTAGTCAGGAGTCTCTGGAAGTGAGGAAGATATCGCACATCACGAGATATGTTTCAGGTCAGCAAGCATTTATTAAATACTTTTGAAGCATCAATTTATGCAGATATAAGCACAATGATAAACAGCCTGAGCAGGTGTTGATGTTCTATGGGAGACAGGCCTTGGGCACAGATGGACATTTAAAGAGAAAGAGAGCATTAATAAGTAAGGATATTAAGGAAGGCTTCATGGAGAAGGAGGTATCTGAATTCAACCTTAAAGATAGATAAAAATCCTCAGAGAAGAAAATATAGTAATTGGGGAGGGGGTATATTCCAGGCATTGAAAACAGTATTTGAATATCTAATATTAATCTAAAGCTTTAGGGTTGTTAGGTGATTTCTTCTGGGTCCCACAACTCATAAATATCTGAGGCTGGACTTGAACTTGGATCTTCCTGATTTCAGGCCCAGCTCTATCCATTATGCCACTTAGCATGTAGGATGGTCTGGAAACAAACAATGGAATGATAAATTCAGTGAATAGCTGGCAGTCCAGCTTGTCTGGAGAGTAGAAGGTATAAAAGGCAGTATCAGATAGAAGTCTGGAATGAGAAATGGAAGCCATATTTTTAAGGGT
Organism: Bettongia penicillata ogilbyi; assembly: GCA_023548195.1. Taxonomy (NCBI): domain Eukaryota; kingdom Metazoa; phylum Chordata; class Mammalia; order Diprotodontia; family Potoroidae; genus Bettongia; species Bettongia penicillata. The sequence continues at coordinate 15,887,352 of JAJHZJ010000132.1, forward strand.
CTTAAAGCCCAGACTGAAGAGTTTGGATATTATCCTATAGGCAATAGGGAGCAACTGATGGTTTTTAAAAAGAAGAGGAACCTGATCATAACTGCATCTCAGGAAGATGATCTGTGCCAGTTGAATCCATAAGGCTCACCAACTGCTCAGAGGACAGCAGAGTCTGAAGGGGAAGAAAAGGGAAGAGTCAAAGAAAATTCCAGTTTTGATTCTGAGAGATCAGAAGGTCAGTTTATCTTCAACAGTCAGTCAGTAAGCATTGGCACCAATATATGCTAATCACTGTGCTAACTCCTAGGGATAGAAAGAAAGGTTCCCCCCCAAACAATCCCTGCTCTCAAGGAGCTCACATCCTAATGAATAAGAAAACATGCAAACAACATTCAAGATAATTGCAGTGTAAATGGAAGGAAATCTGAGATGGGAGGCTCTAGCAGTGGGGAGGACTAGGATGGGGACACTTACTGAAGGTGGGATTCAACTAGACCTGAAACCAGAAAGATCCAAGTTTGGAGAAAGAATGGTGAGGAGATAGGATAGAAACAGTTCAGTTTTGGATATCTTGATTTGAGATGTCAACAGGATGTCTCAGCTGAAGATGTCAAAGGGAGTTAGTGACGTGGGATGAGGATTCAGGTTAGAGCTAGGAATGGATAGATAAGATTTGAAAATGATGCGCACAGGTGATATTGAGCCCTTAGGATTGGGTGATGTTGATTGTGTAGAGAGAGAGGAGAAGAGGGAGAGGAGAAGAGAAGAGGAGAGGGGAGGGGAGGAGAGGAGAAGAGAGGAGAGGAGGGAAGGGGAGGGGAAGGAAGTGGAGGGGAGGGGAGGAGGGAAGGTTTAGGAATTGGATGATGATGAAAGAGAGAATGCTAAAATGTTGTGGTCATACAGGTAGAAAGTGGTCTAGGAGAGAGCAGTGTCAGGTTAGCCAAGAGAGGAGAGAATATTTAGGTATCCAGGAGGAAAAATGTGTGTGTGTGTGTGTGTGTGTGTGTGTGTGTGTGTGTGTGTGCATGCGTTCATGTGTTGAGTTGAATAAAATTGGACTGAATGAACAGATCAAATGGAGGGCCTGGGACTTGGCAGGGAGAAGGTCTGCCTCTTCTTTCTCTGGAGAAGAGGAAAGAATGCAGAATGATGTAAAGGATTTGCAAGGTTTGTAGCAGAGGAGAAGGCGTTCAGGGTGCGCAGCCTTGATTTTCTCCACAATGTAGAAGACAAAATCCTCTCCTAGGAAGAAGATGGTATGGAAGATTCAAGGAGAGAACGTTCAGGGCAGAAAGACTTGGAGCAGCTGCTTTTAGACTATTGCCTTTGAAATCAGTCTCAGATGGAACTGAATGAAGAAAATAACGAATTAACGAAGTCTTAAATAATTTTGAAATCTTTGGAAAGGTGTGAACTCTGGTCCTCAATATTCTCTGTGCCTTTCGGCCTGATGATGAGAAGGAAAGACATTGTCACCTATTAAGCACACCACAAATGCCAGGCACTGTGCTAACTAAGCATTTTATACACATTATTTCCTCCAACGCTCACAACCCTGGGAGGTAGGTGCCATTATCCCCATTTTACGGTCAAGGAAGTGGAGGCAAATAAAGGTTAAGTGACTTGTCTAGGGTCACACAGCTCATAAATGTCAAGGTAGGCTTTGAATTTAGGTCTTTCTGACTCTTAGGCATTGGCAATGATTGATCAAAAACTGTTGCATTCTCACACCTGACCTATATCTTTGCTTCTTTAATGACAATCATAATAGTTTTAGCTTAGGAGGTAGGCAAGAGATGCTTACCAATTAATGCAGAAAAAGTCCAGAGGAGCCTGCATCGGTCCCTGGGAGGCAGCAGCACATCAGAGAGGGAGGGATGGCTGACTTGACTATTTATGGGCTTGAATGCAAATTAACATTTTTTTTGTACTTGATACATAAAATATGACCTGTCCTATATTTGAGTTATTGTTAGCCTGAGCGCTTGCATCAGGGCTGATTTCCACTTTCCTTTTGTCTTTAGACCTAGACATGAGCTAAATTCAGATATTCCCAGGGCAAATCATGGGTGGGGGCACAAGTCAAGGAGAGATTTGTGTGAGAAGTTCTCGAGATTAAAGTCAATCTCTGTGAACCCAGAACCTTGTTTTGGGGCCACAGGTTACATAAATAAGATGAATGTTTGAACCATGCTATATTTGTCTACATTCCTCTTCCCTCCCCCCCAACAAAAACAAACCCCTGGTTTCTACTGTGTGTTCTTTTGCAGAAAGGCACACCACTTTCCCATCTCATTTGTCTTGGTTAACAAAGGGCCACTCCTCCAGAATTATTGGCATGATGACTTCGGAGGGCTAAATGATGAAACCTCATGTTTCTAGACAAGCTGCTTGGAAACAATGCCTGGCTATGTTCACAAACCACCGAGTTGGGCAGTGCCAAAAGGATCAGGGCACAGCTCAAGCAAATGAATCAAAAGGTCAGACACCTGATCAACAGAGACCTGGAAAGGAGAAAAAAAATCAATGTTCTAAAGCTGAGGAATCAGGCAGTGATAATGGGGCCCTGTCTCCATCTCACTGCCTCCCTCTCACCAGCCCATCTGAACAGCTTGACCTCAGGACTAGAAATGGAGACTCTCAAGAGTCGCTGCCGATCTGTAACTCAAGTCTGCTTTCCTAGACTGCTCAGGTGTACTGGACCTTGGCAGCTGTACCAGAATTCCATTGTCTGTGAAGCTCACATATCTTATGGCAGAATGGGGGAGGGAGTGCTGGAAGAGGCAGGGACAGGGAAGTGTGGGAGCTATGCCTTGTTTAAGGAGAATCTTAATTATATCTACATTACTATCATCTCTCTGCTTTCCCAAGCCAAGGACCGACCTACTCCTCACCCTCCCTCACAGGGCCCATTCTAGCCCATTGGATCAATCTGTGAATCTAATGAAAACAAACCCATCAACATCTAGGTGGAAGGTAGGCTGAACTCCATTGGGAAACTGAGAGAAACGCCTTCCCCACTGAACAGAAACTCTTTGGAAACTGGGCTGGGTACTTTTAATTGCTCATCTTGAGGGTCTGAAGATGGTCCAATAATTCATAGAGAGAGGGACACTAGCTCAGATGCAACTGAGCCTGAGTCCTGTCTCTCCCAGGGCTGGCTTTGCTGGGTTTGTAAAACAATTTCTGTCCTGAAAATGAGTCAAAATGTGTGTACATGATTTTTGTAAAGGAGATGCCAAAGGACAGTTGTTTTCTATTCTGTGTGCAGCTTTTAACCAGACCAAGATGTTCCCCACCCTGGTGGCACAGGGTCCCCCCACCCCATTTTTGCTCAGGTTATTAGAACTTCATTGTAAAAGGGCAGCGACTCTTTCAGACTTCTGTCTTTTATGAAGGGTAAGTCAGGGTCCGTGTAAGATTGGCCTCTTATGTTGGCACTGTCAACACAGGAAATGCAAGATGACTAAACTCATGAGATAAAAGGATAGCTCCAGGCCCCACTCACAGAAATGCTGTATTCGTTACTGCCTTTTGTGTGCCCTTCAAGCGAGAAGACAAAGCATTGGCTGAGCAATTAGAGACAGACTCAGCTGTGTCCGTCGGCCAAGCTTGGAGCAAGCAAAGGCAAGAAGAGACTCCAGAAAGTTAGCCATGGCCAGTGGGGCACTCCAGTGCCTTGGCAGCATTGGCATATGTTCATTTTCCAGTCTGGAGGAATATTGCCATCCAGATCCCCCCAGGCAGGGAACTGGTAGGAAAAAGGCTCTCAGGCTTGTGCCACTACTGGACTGGCCTTTCTCTGCTCCCAAGGATAGAGATCCAGAGCTGGAGGGGACCCTAGAAACTGCTGAGTCTAACCTCATATGGAGGGAAACTTAAATTTCTCTTCTGAGAGTGAGAATGGGTCTATCTCTCCTTCAAGATGCTCCTGAGAGGTAAGCAATGATGCCATTCCAGTGTGGTACCCCTACTTGTAACTGCCAATGATTGTTGCTCTTTCTACGTTTAGTGAATTAATATTGATTAGATTTCACCCAAGGATGTTTCCCACAAATATAAAGTAAGAAGAAATGAACGTGTCCCTGGGGTGGGACACATTCTCCCAAGACAAACGTCAGCTCTATGTAGCATCTGCCCCTCCCAGGTCTCCTCTACATCTGGCTTGGCTGATGGATGAATGAAGCTCACTCAGACTTCACTGCTCAGATTCTGGCATAGACTCCAGCTCATGGCCTTGGGCGGAGGGGTCACCCTCTTGGCTCTTCACAAAGTTGTCATCTCCAATCTCCTTTACCTCCTCCCCCAGGGATGGGAGCAGCAGTAAAGCTGCATGCTCGTGGGTCACCCATGCCAAGTAGGGGTCTGGAGCCCTTCTGTCCCATTTTGGGCTTAGTTCTTGCCCCTCTCTTGAAAATAGCCAAGCACTTATTAAGTGCTTGCTGTGGACAAATTATTAATTAAAAAATACTTCAGATTCAAAGAAAGGCAAAAACACAATCCCTGCCCTCAAGGAGAGTAGATTCTAATGGGAAGACAAGATGTAATTAACAATGTGTGTATAGATAGATAGACAGACAGACAGATAGATAAACAAATAGATAGATGGTAAGTAAATGGAAACTTCTCTCAGTAGGGAACCTAAAACAGGACATGGAAAGTGTTTTGCGGTCCTGTGTGTTTATTCTCAACCACAGAGAGACTGCTAAAGAAAAGGCAATGGGGTTGGAGACTATGTCTGCAACCTGTGACAGAAAGGAAATGAAAAGAATGGATTGACTCGGTCAGGAGTCAGGACTGGGAAACTTCTGGAAAGGAGGGGGGAGGAGGGGGCCAAAGAAAGAAGGTCTCCCTGCTTCCGCTGTGGCCAGCTTCTTGTGTGTAGGAGCTCTGGGGAGGTTAAAGATGGAGCTGGATGTGTGGTGACTAATTCCAAGGCAGAGCCAATCAGAAGGCAGTAGCTGAGTCAATTCAAACAGAAACAGTGGGGGCCAGAACTCCAGCAGAAGACAGAGAGGGTCCTGAGAATGGGAAGTGCCAAGGGGCAATTAGCAAAAGTCTCAGAGGTGAACAGCATTGCTCAGGGCTGGGGGCTCCACAAAGGATGTCTGGGGTCCAGGTTGGGGGGGCACTTCAAGCTGTGAGAAGCTGCCCCAACAGCAGTTCTAAGGAGCCGTGACATCTCAGGCAGAGACACTGAAACCTAAGTTGTTCCTGCCCTTGGTAGGTCCTTGTCCACTAGCATGGGTGTCAGTGGGGGAGTGGGCTAATTTGTGAGGGGTCTGAGAATGACCAGGTCACACAATTTTCCCAGTTGTTGACTTTGCTGTAATTTTTTAGGACCAAGGGCGCCCTTCCTGGCTACCTCGAAATTGGGGTCAGACAGACACAGATTTAGGGTAACCCTAATTCTCACTCTCTGCATATGGCTTTCACTTCATAACCTAACCTTCCTGAAGACAGACATTGTCTTTGCTTTTGCATTCTCATGAGCGGGACTTGGCACAGTGATTGGTGAGGGCGTAGCTAGTGTTAAATAAATGCCTTCTTTCTTCGCCAACTCTGGGATGAAGTGGATTTACTTTCATTTTAGGCACACTGATCCTAAAGCAAGCTGACACAGGATGAAAGATAAAAAGCACATGAGACTGCCAAAGAGCAACTACCATGGGTGCTAACCCATGAGCTATCCCACCGATTGGGGGCTGGTGGCAAATGAAGGGTGAGCAAGACTGGAATGGGGTAGAGAGAGAAGATGCCCAAAGAAGAGACTCCTGGGGCAGCCTCTTAGAAAGAGCTCATCAATCTGACCGAATCCGACTCCAGGCATTGCGGGTTTTCTTTCTGGAGAATAACCTGAGTGAAGCAGGGCACCGAGATCCATGTGTATGAATCATGTCACAATTAATTACTCTGGGAAGTTCTGCCCCTGCAGGCATCAAAAGCAAGGAGGAAGGCATGGGGAGGATTTTCTTTTTAGTGGCAGTATGATTTTCTTTCCCGCACAGGGACCACTGTTCAGTGCACAGCCCTCTAAACCTGACCTTCTGGCAGACAGGTCAAGGTTCCCACTGGTCACTGGGTCACTGAGCTGCAGAGTTAGTCAGTAATAGTCAATGAGCCTAAGCAAGCATCACACCTGGAACACCAAGGCCTTAGACACTGACAGAAGAAGGTTAATTTCTGGATTGGTTAAAAAGGATGCCATGTAGACTTTGCTGGAACCTTTAGGATAGAAACAAAAAAAAGGTGTTGGAGAGGGCAATTCTTCAGCCTCCACACGTTCCTAGAGAATTATCCAGAATTTGAGCCTCTGCACTTTGCTAATAGCAAGGTAGTTTTTGACTGAACAATTCTACCCCTAACCCATTTGATGGAGGCGTAAAAGAAGGGCAAATAATAGAGGTAGTGTGATAAGAATATATTAATAGATTCTTAACTGTAAGTGTCTTTGCTAATGTGTGAAAAAAAAGTTTTTGGTTGAGTTAGAAATTGACCGTTGGCTCCACAAAGGATTGGCCACACACCTAGGTGGCCCTTAAGAGACTTGAACAGCTGAATAGTGGTCCGGTCAAGAAAGTCCAGAACAGGCCAGAACAGCTTTGTGGAAGATGACCTTTCTGCCTATAGCAGAGGGTGGAGTGGGGGAGGGGGAGATTTTTTCATGATGGACGCACAGAAGCATGGAAAGATTTACTTGAACAGATGCCATTGATGTGTTCTCAGCCAAGAAAACAGTATAACCTGACTATTCCCACGCAAATGGAAAGGACAGTCACAAAAACAAGGAAATGGGCCTGTTACAAAATTCTGAAGACCGAGTCTGGTTCCAGAGAAGAGATAGGAGAACATAGCTGTGCTCCTGTGCCCAGGCAGCAGGGGCTCAGGCAGGCCAGGCTCTGCACCCTTGCAGGTATTTTGGGTGTGTTGAATACTTTGGCTGAGTTTTTCTCTTTTTTCTTCCTTCTTTAAAAATAATATTTGTTGTGTGGAAAGGCTCTCTGGGAGGGAGAGAAGGATGGGTACTAGGGGAATATTAAAAAATTAATAAAATGCATTTCACAGAGAAAATATATGGCAATCAGACTACAGTTACTTATTAAGCACCCACTGTATCTCAGGCATGGTACTAAGCTCTGGGGAGGCTAAGAAAGGCAAAAAACATACAAACAAAAAGCAGCTCATGCTCAGAGAGCAGGAACATGCAAACTATATGTAAATAAGATTCATACAGGATAAATCAAAGATGATCACCGGAGGGAAGGCAGTAGCTTTAAGTGGGATTGAGCAATGACTTAATGCAGAGCCATGAGAACCTAACTTTTGATCAGAACTACACTATAGAGCTCATACCTTCTTGAGGCACCTAAAAGAAAATAACCTGCACAGGGTCTCACATGTATATTTGTCAGAGCTGGGATTTAAGGTTGTATCTTTTGATCTCCAGAGCCAGCCCTACTTCAGCTCTGTTGTGTTTACTTGCCTGTCAGAATAGCCAATATTACACACAATAAAACCCATGAAATGAATGTTTTTCCAAAAGAACAAAAGAATATTCATATGAATAAATATGGAAGGAGTGCACTGTCTTGTGGTCCCTCCCCTCCCTTGGTTTTCCAATGGATGGTGATGACTTCAGGACAAAAATGGTTCCAGACTCATTGATGTCCTTATCTTTTTTCTAAATTAAACATCTAGGAGAAAGTCTGATGAGAATTAGGAAATTCTTGGAGTATAGCCCTCAGTGCTGTGGGAACAGATATAAAAGAAGGGGCAGTCAAAGAGCTTTCAGTTTCTAGGGGGAGGGGGTGGAAGGTGAGGGAGACCTTCAAAATTGCACAGACACCCCCAAAGCCAGGGGAACGGAAGCAGCACTGGACAGGGGGTATCAGGTCCATGGGCAAGTCACTTCCTTGTTCTGGGCCTCAGTCTCCTCATCTGTAAAATGGAAATAAGGATATTTGCACAATAGAGGCAGGTAGGGCAGTCATACCTCTGACACATGTTGACTGTGGGTCTATAGACAAGACATCTCAGTGTCCAGGGCAACTCTCTAAAGCTCTAACTTACTGACCAATTACCAGCTGCTGTCACTGGGGACAGCACACCCCAGATTTCCGGAGAAGAGCCAAGGCACAGGTGCAGACAAAGGCAAAGAACCAGCCCTGTTTAGCTCCTGGTCTGCTGCGAGGACACTGCTTCATGACCTGGTGATGCCAAATGAAGATGACTTATTCTTGATGTTTTGACAGAGGCAGATGCTCAGAGATAATACCCATAGGCACATGGAGCAAAATTCTAAATGCTTTGGGGGAGCCCTGGAGGGTTGGAGACTTGGGCCTGTGGAGGACTAGACTGAGGGATGCTGGAATATGGGAGACCTTGGTGGATTAGCAGAGATGTGGGAGAAACCCAAAGGGGTCCAGCCAGAGTTTTGATTTGAGAGACAGCAGATTAAAATTCAAAAGCCTTCTTTCATTATGTACCAGGGTTTGGAGCTAGCCCTGGAATTTCACTGGAGTAGTAGGATCATCCTCCTATGAGGAAATAGTCCCTGCTCTATACATGGGAGCTAATGCTCTATGGTTTCCTCTCTTAGAGACAACCCTGGGGCAAAGAGGGCTTCTGTGACTTACCGTGGGTCCTGCCAGTGTACATGACAGAGACACAACCCAAGTTTATGAAGTCCTGACTCCAAGATGGGGTCTCTTTCTACAGTATGTGGACACTGCTGTGGTGGTGGCTGCTATTCAGTCATTTTAGTCATGCTCAACTCTTTATGACACAATTTGGGGTTTTCTTGGCAAAGGTACTAGAGTGGTTTGCTATTTCCTTCTTCAACTCATTTTACAGATGAGGAAACTGAGACAAACAGGGTGAAATGACTTGCACAGGGTCACACAGCTAGAAGTATCTGAGGCCACATTTGAACTCAGGTCAGGTCTTCCTGTTCCAGGCCTGATACTCTAACCATTGTGCCACCAAGCTGTCCCTGCCTGGAATATATGATACCTAATTAATTATGGACAATTGATTTTAAAATAACAATTTTGCAAAAGATGCTAGCAGTCAGCTTTTAAAACATAATCAAGAGAGTTTTCCCTCAAGGAGAATGCATCTTAAATAATGATGATGGTGATGGTGTTGGTGGTGATCGCCAGAATTTATGTCCTTCAAAGTTTGCAAGGTACTTTTAAAGCACTATCTCATTTTGTCTTCATAACAAGCCTAGGAGGTGTTAAAATTCAGGTGTGATCATGTCACCCCCACCCCCCTGCCAAACAATAAACTCTAATGACTCCCTATCACCTCCAAGATCAAAAACAAATCTGTGTGGTGTTCAAAACTCCTCATTTCTGAGACCCTCCCCACTACCTTTCCAGCCTTCCTCCCTCTATCCAGTTCTCTGCAGTCCTGTGACACTGACTTCCTGGCTATTGTTTGAACAAAACACTCCATCACACAGCTAGCTAGGATTGGAACTCACGTATTCCTGACTCCAGACCCATCACTCTCCCTAATATGTAGGACTCGGTTGGTCCTTGTCACGATATGGTGCAAAAAACGAAGTGGACTCAGAAGACTCACCCTGGGTTCGGATCTAAGCTGTGATGCTCTCTGCCTGTGTGACTGTGTAGGTCACCTGTAGGTGAGTCACTTCACCTGGCTGCATCTCAGTTTCTTGTATTATAAAACTAGGGCATTGGACCAAAAGACCTCTCACTTTCCTTATACTCAAAATCCTCACTGAATCTAAGCAGACAAATCACTCCTGGAAACGAGCTCTGTCCTCCTGCTCTGAAAAGAAACTGCTCCCCCAGAACACAAACCTTAATCCCACTAACCTCTTGAGGGAAGATTTTCCTCATCACTCCTACTCCCTTACCATGCCTTGCCTGCTTCTCTGTGATTCTATTTCAAGGCCTTACCTGAAGAGAAAAGGTGTAATTCCCACCTTCTAAATGTTCTCTCTATCCCTTCATCTGGACTGCATGCCAAAAGTACTAGACAAAGAAACAGGAAAGAGGGAACAAATATTTATTGAATGACTACTGTATGCCAGGCCCTGTGCTAAGCAATGGGGATATAAATAAAAGCAGGCATTCTAATGGGACACTGCAAAAGAAAGCCAAAAAGCAAGGTAGAAGGTTGGGGTGGGGTGGGATGATTGGAGAGTTGGAGGGAATCAAGGCTCCCAAGGATCCCTGACCAAGCAAGGAGGAAAATGAAGGCTGGCTAGCTTGGGTCCCTCCTCAAAATGGAGAATATAAATGTAACCCATTCATGGGAGGAGGGGTAGAGGCCTCATGGAGGGGCAATCCATGGGGATTAAGTCATAAGGAATCATAGACTATTCCAAGTCAAAGAGGCCCAAGGGCTGAGGGAAGTAGATTATTACTGGTACTCACTGATATCTTTCTAAGGGACTGGACATCTACACTAGCACATGAAAGGCACACATGAAAAATACTGGGGAGGGAATTCTTGGTGCATAGGATGTAAACACACATGCTTGCATAGAATGTTAGTTCACAGAGAACAGGGTGGGACAAAACCCTGCTCCTGAGAGTCAACAAAGACCTTTGCCCTCCCTTTGGATAAAGTAGACACATCTCTTTCTGTATCTTTGTAGTTGCTGCCCTTACAAGGGGAGAAGAGCATTAATTGATTGGTATCAAAATATAATGTGTTTGATAGACTATGCCCCCCCCCAAAGGAGCCCCATGTATTTTGGGTCAGATGAAAGCTCATGGTCTGTTTTCAAAATCCACAGACTACAGAACTCTCATAATAACATTACAGGTGATGTGTGACAGCTCCCAAAGACGTCACTGAAGGTCTTCTATTTCTCCCAAAGATGTTTTCTGCCAAATTCATTCCAATAAATTCAGAAATGAAATGAGTTTATGTTCACAATGTGACAGAAGCCCTTTCCCTTTCCTACCACCCTCTTCTTTTACTCTCTTTAATTATATTTTTTCAAGGTGATGGCAGGGAAGAGACCTTTAGGTGATAGGGGAGGTAAAGCAAAATATGCTATGGGGTGGAAGACTCAATTTAAAATGAATCATTTAAAATGAATGTGAAATTCCTTTAATTCAAAGAGTTCAATTAAAAAAAAAACACATTATAAGTGCCCTTCTAATATAGTGTCAGTATTAATCCTTACTTGGAGGTGACAAGTTGCCATCCTCCTGAATTAAAGGCAATTCTTATACTTGTTTGGAGAACCTAGTATTGGACTGTCCTCAAATCAAAACAGCCAGAAGTGAAACTGATGGATTTTTGGAAGATTACGAACACAGATACTCAAAAACCAAATTGATACATGATGTCATCATTAGGAAGTACTTCCAAAACTGGAGATGGCAACTTGTCCATGTTTGCTCTTCCTGTGTGACTTTTCCTTATGTTGCATCACAAATTCACCATAATGAATCCATTGAATGTTCATTGGGGTACCGAATGGCACTCTGGCCACCCATTTGAAATCCTTCACTCTCATCATAGGGTCAACTCATCTTCTTTTCCCATCAGATGATGACAAGCTTTATCTCAGTTCATCTCCAGAATTTCTCATTGGTTACAATCAGCTCTTGCTCACTACTGGCCTCTCTGTAATGTTAATTTTGAATACTTCATAGACCCAGAATACAACAGTAAGCATAAATATGTGGGATCAATAATATAGAGAGATAAAGTGAGCCAATTATCTGGCCCTAGAGTCTGCCATGGAGGATAATTTAGGTATTTGGACTGAATTATCTTTGCTTACTTTATTATGAAGTTAATCAGAAACATAACTAGATTGGGTCAACTAAGGCTTTTTTTCCCAGGTTGCCAAAATTCAGAGGTTACTGACAGTATTCATAGTCCTTCAATAATTCAGAAACAGCTGAGCTAAATACTAAATTAATAAGAATAATTAGTCAAGACAAAATGATTGTTCTCCACCAAGATCAACCTTCCTGAAGTCTTGGTCCCATGGCTGCCTCCCCAGAGTTATTTGAGCAGTCTTCCGTGTAATTTGCCTGAATTCCATTTTGAACTTCTTGCACCAGTTGCTTAATTGTGGGTAACTTGGAACCTCTAAAGGGAGTTACCCAATTCTCCCCTGGCCTGAGGCTGACAGTTTGGTCAACACAGCACTTTGTTACCTCACAAAGGGGCAGGGCAGGGAATGCAAATTTCAGCACCAAAAGTAACACCTTGAGCAGCAGAGGGGCTGCTCAGGTCACTGACGCCCTCAGGTAACAGTGACCTGTACCTGAGCCATTTGGGAAGGCAGTGGCCTAGATCCCACCACTGATTTGCATCTTTTTCTCCTCTTTTCTTCTTTTCCTCTCCCTTTCACCTTCATCTCCTCTTTTTCCATTCTATTCACTTGTCCCATTTCCCTTTCTTCCTTTTCCATTGGCTTTGTCTTAGGTCCATCAACTTAGCATGGTAAGGTGTTGTGTGTGTCAAGGTAGGATAGGATGGAGTGGGAGGGTACTGCAATATTAAAAGAGTTACTAACCTGCAGTCTTGGGAAAAGGATGAAGTTCAAATAGATGACCTTTAAGATCTCTACCAAATCAAAAATGGTTTTACAGAAACCATTGAGGGGGAATGGGAATCATCTAGTCATGAGAAAATCATACCAAAGTCCCAAATATAATCAGAACAATATCATATATGAGACCCTCAGCAGAACCTCACCATTGAGAGTGGTCCTTTATTGGAAAAGGAAATGGAAAACTACTTCAACATCTTTGCCCCAAAAAAAGGCCAAATAGGTTCATGAAGAGAGTTGGATATGACTGAAATGACCTAGCAGCAGCAACACCAACACTATGGACGTTTAGTTCCATTGACATCCTGGGAGAAAGACCAGAATTTATTTGGAAGGCCCCTTCCCAAAGGGAGCCACTAGCAGAGAGAGATTGGAATGAACATAGGGATATACAAGCCTTTCTCGGCAATCTCAGATCTCCTCTAGGGTGCCCATGCAAGGCTGTCCCTTTGGGTTCCTTTTCTTACTCTTTCATCTAGGAAACAAACAAGCAGGCAAACAAACAAAAACCAAGGAAGAGCTTGGAAAAATAAATGAAGGAGCCAGGCCTCAGGGAGTGCCCATAAACCCTTACATTAATTAATCATGTCAAGGACCTTGAGATTTCCCCCACTTTTGCCTGCAGCAGAGGGGCTGTAAAAGTAGCCATTCTGTTAAGGCCTTAGCAGCAGTCCGTGTAGTATGGGGGTGGCTGGGAATGGGATTTCAGCCTGACCTCTACATTTCCTGGCTTCCTTCTCTCAAATTGACTCTAGAGTTTAATTTTCCAAGCAAGCCCCTGGGTTTCCTTGGAAGCATTTCCTCAGATGATTTCAAAGTTGAAGTTCTCTGCAGCATTATTCTGGGTTTAGGTTTAATGGCAGACACTGCTTTCCAAAGTTCTCTCAGCACCTTCGTACATAACTGAGGGTTCTATGGAACTGGGGCCAGGCTCAGAGTCTTCAAAAAAAATACTTTATTTTTCTGACATATGTCCTAAAGTCATCTATAGGAAGAGTATTCTGGCTCATCCCAAGAGAACCGTTTCATAGCAATGGCTGAATTGGAAATCTAGGCACTGTTAAGTGCTACAGCCTCCATGTTTTGCTTTCCAACTTTTAGATCATCAATATACCCTCTCCCTGCCTTTGGTCTTCTCATCCAAGGGTGAACAAAAGACTCTGCTGCGTGCATAGGTGTGTTTTTTTCTAAACTTCTTTTCTTTCCAGAAAGAAACAAAACTTAGATTCCCATCGTTACCACTCCTAATCCAGACTCAGGATAGGTCTTCAGAGGAACAAAAATGATCCACAGTGAAGATTCCATCTGTGATCTACTATCTATTAACATTCTACATGTGTGGACATGGTTTAAATCAATTAATTGTCACCTGGGGCTGATTAATTTCAATTCTCTAGTGGCAGGGCACCAAGCCTTACTGTCTAATGAACCATTTATTCCCACTGAAAATACGACTATACAGGGATTATTGGAGGGAGGGAGTGGGTCTTGGTTTCATGCCATTTGACATCCTCCACTGACCATATTTGCTCAGAGTTCATCTGGTCCTTGAGCAGTGCTGACCTCTGGGATCAGAATGTAAAAGAACCATAGAAATACAGAGTTAGAGGAACCCTCAGCAGCGTTCTGCACACGACTGCAATGGAATCTTTGCTAAAGCACCCAATGCGTGGCCATGTGGCCTGTGTATGAAATTTCTCAGTGAGGAAAGGGAGTGCACAATGGCTAACAGGGTCTATCCACGTTAGTATCACATTTGTTAGGAGGTTCTTCCCTCAGCCACCCTCCATATCAAACCCACTTTCTTTTCTTTCTGATTTGAAGGAGGAGAATGTACGTGGAAACTTCGAGTCCCCAGTAATCAAATACTAGTTCCCAACTACCATAAATCTGTAGAAATTATCCAATGGCAAGTGAATTTGTTGACTTGACACTATACCGAGATATTTAGATACACACACACACACACACATAAATGTTTTGTTTGATTTTGTTTCCACAATCCAAACCTATGTTAAATAGATTCAGTTGATACTGAATATGCTTGGTTGTTGTTCATGAGATATATTACACATTTGTATAGCATACATATATTGCCACATGTATGTATATGTGTGTGAATACATGTGTATGTATGTAAATATATATGGGTATGTGTGTAAGTATATGTGTATGTATGCATTTACAGCTGTACACTAAAATGTCTTTTCCAGCACCAGTTGGTTCAGCCATGTGTGAATATGTGCTTGACTATAGAATGACTTGAAAGGTGAATCACGTATTACACAATAATGGGCCCACGTTGGATTGTTACACTATGGGTCTCTTTCATTGGTTAGTGGCAAGGGAGAATGAAATGAGAAAAACCAACTGAAACACATTTAAGAGAGCATCATTTTTCAAATTTTGCAATTACAAAACTCATCACCAGGGGACTATTGCGGGGAGGAGAAGGGATCAACAGGCAGAGATCTTCAAATTGACTGTTTGCTTTTTTTTTCCGTCAAGATCTTTCTGCTAAATGGCTTTTATTTCTGTAAAAAAATCAAAACCAAAACAATCTTTGGTCTTGTAAAACATTTGAAAGTCTTTGAGTCTCTAATGCTGAAGATTACTTGCATGAAATTGTCCTAAGGAAACTGACCACCATTTTTCATGACTTCAGGCATTCTTCCACTTTTAGAAAAGTGAAGGAGAAGGTATGGACTTCTGTGGAATCTGTGGAGAGATTAAAATGCTGATCTTCTTTAGGAAACTCTTTATTATCTCTTTCTTTCTGTGTATGTAAATGTGTATGTATATGCGTATGTGTGTGTGTGTGTATACAGATATATCTATCTATACAGAGAGATATAGATATACAGATATGCATACCCCCAAAATACACATGTATATGTACATATATAAAACCTAGGTGAAATGACATGCATATATGTAACTAGATGAATACATGCACATATGTGTATATACAGTGCTTTGCTCAACTTAAAACGCTATATGAAGATTCTTCTTGTTTTTATTTGGAAAGAGGATGACTTAGTATTTTGAAGATTGCTCTCCTTTCTTTCAGTGAAGTGACAACATCTTCTTCAAATTTACATTTTATCCAGGCAGTCCTACTCTAATACTTTTTATTTCACTGGAACCTCAAATATCTTTGTAATATTTGCACTTTTCACTTTGGAAATCTATCCTTCCTTAATATGATAGATTTTTTTTTTTTTAGTGGGAGAGGACTTTTGAAATATTTATTTCATAACTGAAGAACCTAAGATGCCTGGAGAGGTGACTTGCCCAAGGTCATTCAGCAAGTGGGAGAGGTGGGATTCCAATTCAGTTGCTCACATTCCAAATCTAGTGCACTTTCTACAGACGGTCTCTGTTGTCATATCGCACTTATTCCTACATGGTAGGTAGTGAGTCTCTTAATGATATACTGGATGCAACATTGATTATGCAATGATCTGTTGATGAAATGCATCCTTCACTAATATAATCTATTTTAAACACATGGCAGTGATCCCACTGCTCATGTTCAGACATGTTAATTTCTTCTAGAAGGGGAAATGTGAACATGACTGCTTCCTGTTGGCCTTTCAGTATCACCAAGATCTTTAGAATTGTCCCTCTTTCCTTTGACAACGACAGCAAGTCTTCTATAACTGGGAGACTTAGGCTTATGGAATCAGAGAACTTGAGCTGAAAGAGACCTTTGAAGTCTTTGGTAGTAGTTGATGATCTTCAGGGGTTAGTTACCTTGACCAAAAATACTGATCACCATGTAACTCCACTGGTGCTGAGCTTCTGTAAACCTGACCAGACCAGTCTGCAGAAAGGGAAAACGGCCCATTGCCAGACTAGAAATTTCCTCCTCTACTAGAGTTTGCAGTCTAGTTGACTAGTGTTCAAGCCCCTTGCTCCTGGCATACTGTAAAGAATTGTTTGGAATTGAACCCACTCTACCCTGTCATAAGCATGCTGCAAAAGAATGCTTGATTGGATTCAGAAAAAAAAATTGGATCCAATTCTTGTGGCTTTGGGTAAATCATTTCAGCTCACTGAGCCTCAATTTACTCTACTGTAAAATCAGGAGATTATACTTGGGGACTTCTGAGATCATTTTCCACCCACCATCTGAGGTCCTCATATTCCATGCCCTTGTAAATGTTTTCTTCTTTATGTAATACTTCCAGTAATGACCTAGGACCTCCCCTGACAGACTGGCTGCTCTGCCTTCTTTCCTCTGGGAAGCTCTGGGCTTGGCAGTTTATACTCTCCTTTCTTATCCTGTGATGCTATGAGTCTATTAGCAGTAACCTCCAATGGTCTGTTGCTAAATCAAAGTCTAATGTTGGAATCTTAGCAAGACCCACCAGGAATCACTTGGGTGGTCTCTTTCTGTAGATTAGCAGCTCATGGCTCATGGAACATTGGTGGCAGAACAGATCAGAAGGCAGCTGAGTCTTGTAGAAAGTAAACCCTTTGCTGGTAGAAGCCAATTTTGAGAAATAAATAGCATTTACAATTTAGGGACCTCCTTCCCTTTCCCCTTCCCCACCCTCCGACATGCATAGATCTTTCCATGGAACTGAGACTTTGAGTAAGTCAGTGGTTTGTACTGCATATGGTGCATCCATCATGGGGAGCTCTTCCTTTCTCCATCCAAGTAAAACCACCACTTCCCACTCCCCAGGTTATTATCATCACAATGGGATCTGCTGGGGAATGGACTTTGGAAGGAAGCCTTGACTTGAAAATCTTATTTGAAATGAGGACTTCCTTCCTGCTGTAACTTAGCTTTAAAACAGACTTTCAGTGAGCTTGACTCCCCCCCACTTTTTTCTCTCTCTCCCTCCCTCTCTCCTTCTTTGCCTCTCTTGTCTCTCTCTCCCTCTCCTTCAGTTTATTGTACTGTTATTTTCTCATCATAGATTTCTTTTCTTCCAATAAGGAAGGTCCTGAAGTCTCTATCATCATTTTCCTTGGGATTTAAAGGATATGGAAAGAGGAGTGACACAAAAGAAAAATGACATGCCAGGGGACTCTAATTAGAAGAGTTTGGAAGGTTATGTGACAATGAGCATCTCTTTCTATTCTCACAGAAAGGTTCTCCAAGGCCTGGTAGAGTAACACTCAAACCAATATGGAAGCAATTCAATGTCATTTAACGTTGATCCTGAAGAAAATTGCTAAATAAAAGAAAAGCAAGTCAAGTGATGATCAAAACTAAGTCCCTAAATTTGATTTGTAACTTTTCACATTTGGTCAACAGGATCATGTTGGCTTCTCCTACCCATTCTCCTACATGGTATTATCAGGGAAGCTGGACAGGGTTATTAGAGAATAAACAAGTTGCTTTCTCTGCCATTTCTGAGATTCAGATGCTGAAGAAAGAGGGATGAAGGTCTAGAGATTTGCTTACTTGGTTTTCCAAGGCTCACCTATGACATCTTTCCAGATTCTCTTCTGGGAACAGTTTTTCTTGCCCTGGTGGTTCTGAATGGCAAAGCCTAGTTCTTGTGTGGGTTGGTTGAGTCTGCCCTCAGAATATGTATTCATGGCGTAGGTCTCCAAGCTGGTAAAATCGGAATCAGAAAGAAGTCCACCAGTCATTACCTCCTCCCCACCCTCAAACCTTTTGACTTTTATGACCAATATGGTTTTCATAACTCAATCTGGAAGAAGATGGCCTTGGGGTTCTGAGCAAGCAAGGCAAATGTAAAACGTTAAAAGGACATAGCTCTGGATCGACATCCTTCAGTTCCACTAAAGGCTCTTCATGACAAATCTCTGGTTTAGGGAAGTCTACTTGGAAAATGTTTTCTGTTTATTGTTGGGTTTTTTTGGTTGTTTATTTTGCTTTGTTTGTTTTGCCAAGAGATGAAATTGTAAAGATTGTTCAATATATAGAAAAGGGAAGGGGGGCAAGGATTTAATTCAAAATAGTCCTTGGTAAAGTGTATAATCTGAAAATTGTAGTGAGTATTCTAGATGTGCTCTCCTTGCGAGAGTCTGAATACATCTACCACTTCTTTAGGGTTCTAGGAGTGCCCCTGAGGGGTTAGGGTGCCCCTTCTCTAAGATCAGCAGTTTAAGCACCCATTCTGCTTCAGTTAACCCCACTGTTAGCTACCAGTGACTAGTAACCCAGTTCCATTTAACAGTTTAATATTGATTTTAGGCTATTTATTTTGAAAATATAGTAAGAATAAAAGTACAAACCATCTCCCATCTGCAGCTCCCAACCCATTAGGGGTGTATGTTCTGTGACATCTTGTTTTGTAGGGAAAGTGGGCTCAGACTGAATGCCGCTTTTGTATAGCTTTGGCCCCAGTAAGTTCAGTCCACATGTAACATTGCTTCTTGAATTGTCCCCCATATCAGCCATCACTGAGGTATTAGGATTCTCAGCTCAGAGATGAGAATAAAGGGTCTTAATAAAGAAAAACAAAGAAAAAAAAGTTTAGTATCCCCAACTCCAGTAACAGCCTCTCCTATAGAGAGATAGCAGTTCCAGTGAAAGAGTTTCCTACTTGGTAGCAGAATTCTGCTGGTTGGTGATTGGTGAATTGGGGCAAGAAAATTAATGTCTTTGAGTCTCTATTTTGTCATTGGTAAAATGTCTAGAACAAAATGATCTTGTATTTTCTACCTCATAAAGCTGTCAAGCCCCTCTTCTAACACTTTTATGTATTGTTTCCTTCCTTACGACTCTAACCTAAGGTTGTTGAGGACAGAGAGTATCTCTAGGTTAAAGCACCTAGCACAGGACCTACCACACATGGTAGACACTTTATAAGAAACTGTTGATTGGTTGAGTAATTGATTTTTAAAACATGACCACTGCTGCTGCTACTGTTATTCCTTTTTAACCTCCTTCTGTTCCTCCTCCTCCTCTTCCCACCACTACCACAGTGCTTGGCACATAGTAGATACTTAAATGCCCACTATCTTCCTCTTCTCCTCCTTAAGTTTAATATTTCTACAATGCTCTATAGTTTGCAAATCACTTTGCACATGCCGTCTCTTTGCATCCTCATAAAAAACCTTATGAGGTAGATGCCATTACTATTCTCATTTTACATATAAGGAAATGGCATGCAGTCAGGTAATTTGTCCAAGGTCAGCTAGCAAGTGTCTGAGGCAGGATTTGGACTCAGGTGCTTCTGACTTGAATTCTATCAATTCAACCTTTTGCCACTTACAAATAAATTCTCTATAAATTCATTATAAATGTTCAGTATTTTGGAATGGTTCTCTAGTCCCCAAAATTTTCCTTGGTTCTTTGATATTCTTTATTTGTTTTGCTTGATTTTGTTACACTGCCTGGAATTTTACCTGTTAGAAATCTATTTGCCAACAGCAAGAGATAGAAAGAGAAATCCCATTTAAAGCTATGGTAGACACTATAAAGTCTACCTGCCAAAACAAACCCAGGGACTATATGAACATAAACAAAATGCTTTTCACACAAATAATGTCAAATGTTGGGAAATGGGAAAACATCAGTTGTTCACGGGTTGACAAAGCCAATATAATAAAAATGATTATTCTACCTAACTTAATTTACCTATTCAGTGCCAAACCAATCAAACTACTAGAGAGTCATTTTCTAGAGCTAGAAAAATAATATCAAAATTCATCTGGAAGAAAAAAAGATCCAGAATATCAAGGGAAATAATGAAAAGAAATGCTAGGGAAGGTGGCCTAGCCCTATCAGATCTCAAATTGTATTCTAAAGCAGCAATTATCAAAATTGCTTGGTACTGGCTAACAGAGGAGTAGACCAGTGGAATATGTTGAGTACTCAAGACACAGTAGTCAATGAATATAGCAACCTACTGTTTGATAAACCCAAGGGCTCCAGCTTCTAGGATAAGAACTCATTGTTTGACAAAAATTGCTGGGAAAATTGGATAACGGTGTGGTGAGAACTAGGCATAGATCAATGCCTATACTGTACACAAGGATAAAGTCCATATGAGTACATAATCTACGTCTAAAGATTGATACTATAAACAAATTAATGGAGCAAAGAATAGTATATTTGTCAGATTTATGGAGAACGGATAAATTTTTGACTAAACAAGAGATAGAAAACATTATGAAGTACAAAATGGATAATTTTGATTACATTAAATTAAGTTTTTGCACAAACAAACCCATTACAACCAAAATTAGGAGGGAAGTAGAAAACTGGGAAAGATTTTTTGCATCTAATTTCTGTAATAAAGGCCTCATTTCTAAAATATATAGAGAACTGAGTCAAATGTACAAAAATACAAGTCATTTCCCAATTGACAAATGGTCAAAGAATATGAACAGGCAGTTTCCAGAGGAAGAAATTAAAGCTCTCTATAGTCATATGAAAAAATGCTCTAAATCACTATTGATTAAAAAGATGCAAATCAAAACAATTCTAAGGTACCACATCACACCTATCAGATAGGCTAACATGGCAAAATAGGAAAATGATAAATGTTGGACAAGATGTGGGAAAGTTGGAACACTAATTCGTTGTTGATGGATCTGTGAGCTGATCCAACCATTCTGGAGAGCAATTTGGAAATATGCCCAATGGGCTACAAAAATGTGCATACTCTTCGACCTAGCACTTCTAGGACCATATCACAAAGAGATCATAACAATGGGAAAGGGTCCCACATGTACAAAAATATTTATAGCAACTCTCTTGGTTGTGTCCAAAAACTGAAAATCAAGGGGATGCCCATCAATTGGGGAATGGCTGAATAGATTGTGGTATATGTATGTAATGGAATACTATTGTGCTGTGAGAAACAATGAATAGGAATATTTCAGAGAGGCCTGGAAGGACTTATATGAACTGATGCTGAATGAGAGGAGCAGAACCAGAAGAACTTTGTATACAGCAACAATTACAGTGTGTGAGGAGTTTTTCTGGTAGACTTAGTCCTTCATAGGAATGCAAGGACCTCAAAAATTACCAATGAACTTTTGACGCATAATGCCTTCCACATCCAGAGGAAGAATTGGATAGCAGAATGAAGCATACCATTTTCTTTTGTGTTATGTTTTGTTTTACTTTATGGTTTCTCTCATTTGTTTTAATTCTTCTATTCAATATGACTGGTGAAATTGTATTTAATAGGAATGTATGTGTAAAACCTACGTAAGACTGCAAGCCCTTTAGGGAGGGAGGAGGAAAGGAGGGGGAGGGAGGGGAAAAATCTAAAATATATGAAAGTGATTATAGAACACTGAAAGCAAATAAAATAATTATTTTAAAAAAGAAATCCTTTTGGATTAACACTTGCCTTTTAGGATTATAATACTTTTAAGAGGGTTCAGAGTCCACCTGTTATTTACACATGAATGTCAATTAGTTTAAAGTGTAGATTTGCACTAAAATGCTATCTGAGAGAATTTGCATAGAGTAAAGATATTTCAAAGTATGTGTACCCACACCACGTGGTTATTGGGCCAGACCTCCAGGAAGCACCATAAGGGGGCTTGTAAGAAGATTAAGGCACCAGACACCTAGAAAACAAAAAATTTGGAGATATGAGGATCCCAAAGATGTTCCCTCCATTTTAAAAGTTGTCCCTCCCCTTCTCCCCCTCCCCTTTCTATTCTACCTTCCCCTTTTCCTGGGATACCAAGTGCTAGATAGTGCTACTATGTTCTATTGTAAAGTAATTTGACCTTTGGGGGCTAGCCTCAGAACCTGAACCCCATTTCTGACATGTTTTTTTAAATGAGAGAGTGGGCTGTAAGCTTTTAGAACACATGATGTCTATAAGGGAACAGATACTGGTCATTTTCATTTCTTATCTAAGGGTGGGACTCAGTGGAGTAAATCATTCCAACCACTCCATCACCTTAAAGTGAGTGATTCTATTTGAATCCTGTGGGAAGAAATAGCAGTCAATAAATCAAAGGGTGAGAATTCTTGAGAAATTCCTCTATCACCTAGAGTTAGTTACATCAAGAATATATTCAGATTTGTTGAGGAAGCTTGGCATAATGTCCCATAAAAAAGCAGAGATTCAAAAAGGGTAGAGAGGAGAAAGCTTCCTAATCAAATCCTTGAGAATTAACTGAGGTGGAGTTAGTGGTGATGAGGGGCTGGCGGAGGAGCAGAGTCCTGGGCCATGGTCTTGGCCTCAGTCTCCTTTTCTTCTTTTTACTGAAGGAAGCCTTTGAGGACTTTAGAGGTCTTGCCATTGTTTTCTTAGAAACACCCTTGCATCAACTGACAATGATGCCAGCATCTGGAATCAAGGAAAGAAAACATAAAAGCTCTCCAAAGACACCAGTGAGGAGAAAACATGTAAACAAACACACTATTCATAAATGGAATATATTGATGACTATAACAAAAGAACATCTAGGAACTCTGATTTATCCCTTTGGCTCATGATATTCTAAGCTTGATCCCACTTTCCCCTCAAAGTACACATGATTTTGTGAGAATATATGCCATAGATTTTTGGTAGAATGTTTTGTGCCTAGTTTTCCTAATATACCATATATACCTAATACCTTAGTAAACACACCTTTCTAAAAGCAAATTAAATCTGGCTGACTAAATGATATCTCCAAATAATCATGGTGAAGCCAATGCATCGTTAGGAAGAAACCTTGTCCCCTTCCCCAGACTCCTCAGGTTTGCCTCTAGATCTTTGTTTAAGAGGACAATCAACTTCACTCTGGAGTCTTGATTTATCAGTGAGAGGAAGTTGTTTTGATAGTCACCTGAGAGCATATGCTGAATTTGCAAATGGAAGAATACCTTAATTAGAATTATTGTTTGTCCTTCATTCTCAGAGAGAACCAACGATATAAGGAGGGTGATATCTTGACTTGCAAGTCAATTGGATTGAAGTGAAGCAGCCAAATCACCAGCCTCATTCTCTCCTCCAGAGTCAGAGCCAGCGACAAGACATGCGTCAAGATGACTGGGGATGACCCTGGAACACTCAATTAGAATAAGATTTAAATGAAATCAACATTTATCTCAACAATGACAATTCTCCCAAGTTCTTTTCATGATCTCATGTCCTATGTGTCATATTCCACGTTGTTATTTAGGGTACAATTGCTAGGGATTTATTTAGAAATTTATCCTGAGCAAGAAAGGACTCAATCATGACACCGTTTTTTTTTTTTTCCTTTCACTGGGAATTTGCTGGTTTCTTCCCTCTTCTGAGTAGTTCTGAATTGTTTTATTCATTCATTTATTTATTTTTTATAGACCCTGGCACAGACACAGACCCAGAATGATATAAGTCAATATGTCATGGTGGATAGCTGGCTGGAGCTAGGAAGACTTCTACTGAAGTCCTATCTCAGAAATAAAGCAAGCAGCTCCACTTCCACTGGGTCCAGGAAGCTAAGACCTCAGGTTAAAAGGATTTTCCACTTAATAAATGTAGATTGACTGCCTGCTTGATGTTTTATCTCACCAGCAGAATGTAAGTAACTCAGAGGCAGACATTGTTTCATTTTTAACTATTTTATCTAGGTATCTTTAACTATTTTAACTGTGTATCTATGACTTCAAGCACAATTCCTGAGCCTAAGAGATAGAGTATCCAATTGAATAGACAAACAAACCAACCCCAAACAAATGGGGACTGCTTTTGCAAATCAGAACCATTAAAATGAAGCAACCCTTTTCTCAAAAGGTTTTATTAGCTCCTAGGTGCGTGCACACGAAGAATTAGACAATATGTAGCTAACCCGGACACACACAAAAGGACCTTCCACAGATATCTTCAGGAGAATTCCCAAGATTCAATTTTTAGTAGAATATAAGCTGCCAGAGGGCAGGTACTATTTCATTATTTTTCTCTGTATACCCAGTGACTGAAGATACATTTTTATTGAATGAAATGGAATGCACAAGGGAAATTTTTTCCATAACCATTTTCAATCTGTTTCAGCCTTGGACAGTGTACTGCCCCAGCCAAGCCCCACATTGTCACCACCCCATTGTCTTGGATTTTCTATGTAGTAACATTCTAGCTATGACTTCCCTGTAAAAACAAGCATAAAAGCAGTTAATCATCTAGCCATCTTTGTTTATTTTTCAGTGTCAAAGGAATCTTATATTCTCACCAAATCAAGGATAAACTCATGGCGGGAAAATGTGAAAATGCAGAAAGGAAAAGACAGAAATGTGGTGGAAAATAAGTGAGTTAGAGGAAAATTGTGCAGAGTCCCTGTAAAATTTCCCCAGTCATATTCAAGGTCCATTAGGTGAACACTGCAAGGAATTAATACTGGACTCCCCAAATCATTACATCAGTTCAGCTGGGAGCTGGGGTCCTCTACCATCAAAGATGTCATTTGAATACATTTGACTAGGAATTTTCTTAGGTTAGAATGTACTTTTTGTTTTCTTATTTTCTTTTCTTTTTTTTCTTATTTATTTTCTTTTATTTTTTTAATATACATTTATTTATTTAACTTTTTACAGTTATTTTCACAAAATTTTAGGTTCCAAATTTTCTCCCCATTTGTCCCCTCCTCCATGCCAATACACCCAACATTCTAATTTTCCCTATCACCAATCTGCCCTCTCTTCTATCATCTCCCCTTCTCTTGTCCCCATCTTCTCTTTTGTCCTGTAGGGCCAGATGACTTTCTATTCCCCATAAACTGTATTTCCTATTTCCTACTAGCAAGAACAATACTCAACAGTTGTTCCTAAAACTTTGAGTTCCAAATTCTCCCCATTCCTTCCTCCCCACCCATTCCCTTTGGGAAGGCAGGCAATTCAATAGAGGCCCTATCTGTGTAGTTTTGCAAATGACTTCCATAATAGTCGTGTTGTGTAAGACTAACTGAATTACCCTCCATCCTATCCTGCCCCTCATTGTTTCTATTCTGTCTTTTGATCCTGTCCCTCTCTGAGTGAAATTGCTCCCTCCTCCCATTGCCCTCCCTTCCATCATTCCCCCCCCACCCTGCTTATCTCCTTCTCCCCCACTTTCCTGTATTGTAAGATAGGTTTTCATACCAAAATGATTTTTTTTCATGTTTTTTTCTCAGTTCTCCTCTTTTTCCCTCCACTAAAAAGTCTCCTGCTTGCCTCTTGAATGAGAGATAGTTTACCCCTTTCTATTTCACCTTCTCTTCTCCCACTACATTTCTCTCTCACCATTTACCTTAATTTCTTTTAAGATATGATCCCATCCTATTCAATTCACTCTGTGCTCTCTGTCTCTGTATGTGTGTGCATGTGTGTATGTGTGTGTGCATGCATATGTGTACATGTGTGTGTGCATGTGTGTGTGTATGGGCGTGGGTAGTCCTACCAACTATCCAGATACTGAAAAGTTTTAAGAGTTACAGATATTGTCTTTCCATGTAGGAATGTAAACAGTTCACTTATGGTAAGTCCCTTATGACGTCTCTTTGCTGTTTGCTTTTTCATGCTTCTTCTCATTCTTGTGTTTGAAAGTCAAATTTTCTTCTCAGCTCTGGTCTTTTCATCAAGAATGCTTGAAAGTCCTCTATTTCATTGAAAGACCTGTTTTCCCCCTGAAGTATTATCCTCAGTTTTGCTGGGTAGGTGATTCTTGGTTTGAGTCCTAGTTCCTTTGACTTCTGGAATATCCTATTCCACGCCCTTCAATCCCTTAACGTAGAAGCTGTTAGATCTTGTGTTATCCTGATTTTATTTCCACAATACTGAAATTGTTTCTTTCTAGCTGCTTGCAACATTTTCTCCTTGACCTGGGAATTCTGGAATTTGGCCACAATGTTCCTAGGAGTTTCTCTTTTTGGATCTCTTTCAGGCGGTGATTGATGAAGTCCTTCAATACTTATTTTGCCCTCTGGTTCTAGAATGTCAGGGCAGTTTTCCTTGATAATTTTATGAAAGATGATGTCTAGGCTCTTTTTTTGATCATGGCTTTCAGGTAGTCCCATAATTTTTAAACTGTCTCTCCTGGATCTATTTTCCAGGTCAGTTGTTTTTTCAACGAGATATTTCACATTCTCTTCCATCTTTTCATTCTTTTGGTTTTGTTTGGTGATTTCTTGGTTTCTCAGAAAGTCATTAGCCT
Source organism: Bettongia penicillata ogilbyi (assembly GCA_023548195.1). Taxonomy (NCBI): domain Eukaryota; kingdom Metazoa; phylum Chordata; class Mammalia; order Diprotodontia; family Potoroidae; genus Bettongia; species Bettongia penicillata. Next base: position 15,913,959 of record JAJHZJ010000132.1, read on the forward strand.
CCATCTGTTCCATTCTAATCTTGAGAGAACTATTTTCTTCAGTGAGCTTTTGAACCTCTTTTTCCATTTGGCTTATTCTGCTTTTGAAAGCATTCTTCTCCTCATTGGCTTTTTGAACCTCTTTTGCCAATTGAGTGAGCCTATTTTTCAAGGTGTTATTTTCTTCAGCATTTTTTTGGGTCTCCTTTACCAAGGTATTGACCTGCTTTTCATGCTTTTCTTTCATCTCTCTCATTTCTCTTCCCAGTTTTTCCTCCATCTGTCTAACTTGTTTTTCAAAATCCTTTTTGAGCTCTTCCATGGCCTGAGCCCATTGGGTATCTATTTCGGATGTTCGGGATATAGAGGCCTTGACTTCTATGTCTTTCCCTGATGGTAAGCATTGTTCTTCCTCATCAGAAAGGAAAGGAGGAAACATCTGTTCACCAACAAAGTAACCTTCTATGGTCTTATTTTTCTTCCCTTTTCTGGGCATTTTCCCAGGCAGTTACTTGACTTCTGAGATTCCTCTCCACCCCCACCTAGATCCTCCCAGCTAGTGCTTGGGGTCTGAGATTCAAATGCTGCTCCCCAGTCTCAGGATTTTCAGCGGCAGGTGGGGCTGCTGTTCAGGGTAAGATTAAATTCAGGTTCTCAGGTAGGGGCAGGGCCACCTCCAGGCTCAGTTCCCTCGGGTTTATGCAGAGATCTTCAGTAATGGATCTGAGGTCCTTCCTGCTCTGGGAGCCCCAGTCTGCTGCTTCCCCTGCTGCTTCCTCACGAGGAGGCCTGAGTTATGGAGACACCCCGCTCCCCTCTCGGCCAGCCCAGAAGTCTCTCTCACTGACCTGTAGCACCTGTGGGTGGAGGGACCTTCCCGGCCGCCGGATGTTCCGTCCCTGGAGCCTGCTCAGATCTGTTCCTCTCGGGGCCACGTGGCCAGGGCAGGGCTAGGCTTCACTGTCTGGTGCGTGATGGACCTGTGGTGTCGGTTTTTCAGGGCTCTCTGGAATGGAAATCTCCTCCTCTCCATTGTTGCGCAGGTTTCACTGCTCCAGAACTTGTGGGGAGTTCTTTTTACAGGAAATTTATGGGTTGTGGATTTGGAACTAGCATATGTGAGTCTTTCTACTCCGCCATCTTGGCTCCTCCCCTGTTTTCTTATTTTCTGACTATATTCATTCAGTGTTTTCTGTGATGAAAGGAAATTGATGTTTTCTGTTGTTAGGGCACAGGTTGGATCACTTAGGTTCAAGTCTTCAATTTCAGGAATAAAAGGGAAGAAGACAAGGAAAGGAAGGTAAGCGGAATGGAACAAGCCTTTGGGTCCATGCCATGTCAATAGCAGCTGAGGAAACTGAACATGTTCAGCCTGGGGAAAACTAGGGATGAGGGATAGTCAGTGATCATTCTACTGCCATACCATGCCACCTCTGTGGGTGACAAAGATATTATTACTTTCTTGTTTCTCTCTGGTGACCAGTGGCATGTACATTTGCAAATCTGCTGCCTGTATACAACCATGGCCTGTGATACAGAGGTTTTATATGAACTAGGAGCTGATTTTTTTTGGGGGGGCAACTTTGGGTCCTGACATCACAGGCATGCAATCAACCAAACCAATCTCACCCACAGGCTAGGGAAAGCCAAGGATTGTAATCAACAATGGTAGGAGTTAAGATAGCTATGCTTTCTACTATATATCATATTTGTTAGAAGGCCTGGTCAGAGCAGGCATGGTGGTAGACATCTGTTGTCCCTGTTCCTAGAGAGGATCAGACCAGTGAATCTCTTCAGCCCAAGGGTGAACCAAGACAATTGGATGTCTGCACGAATTCATCCACCAATGTAATCAGTCTTGGTAAATTACTAGGATGCCTAAGGAGGGATAAACCTGTTCAGGATGGAAACAAAACTGGATAAATGTTTCCATGTCAATTAGCAGTGGGCTTGGGTATAGGCCTTTGAGTGGCAACTACTCTTTCAGGCTGAGCCATATTAGGGAAACCCAGTATCCATAAAAAAGATAATTGATTAAGCTAAAAGGTACCTTAGATGTCTAGTCCAAGTGCATTTACAGATAAGAACAGTGATGTCCTGAGAACAGAAGAGACTTAGACACTTCCTAATAATTATACTGCCCCTAGGTATCCCCATTCTAGAAGTCTTTGACTAAGAACTGGATGGCCTCTGGTTGTAGATTTTGGTGGGAGGTGTGGTGAGGATTCTTGGTCCAAGTATGTGTTGGGCTTGGTGGCTTCTGAGCACTGGCTCTGGAGACAGAGAACCTGGGTTAGTCATCCTCTAAAGGTTGTTAACTGGGTGACCTAGAGCAAGACATCTTACTTCCATGGGTCTCAGGTACCTTATCTGTAAAATGAAGAGTTGGACTGAGTGTGTTAGAGGATCCTTCTAACCCAAGGTCTAGGATCCTGTGAACCCCTGAGTCCCATAATTCCAAAGTCACGCTTTGGAAGGGAGTCAGGAGTGCAGTTGTACTTCAAGTTTAGGTCATCACACTTGAAATCCAGCCCCATACCCTTGCTAGTACCTTACCTTCCCACATCAGGACAGGATGTAAGACCTAGAGGAGTCCTGGATCTTGGGGCTGTTAATAATAAAGACCAAATATCAAGACATTGCTAAATATTGGTTCAACAGCTGGGCCTTGGGACCTGTGTATAAAACTTTGCTTTCCCAGACTTCAAGAGAAAATAGGGAGCAGAAAAGAGAGGGGTAACTGTAGTGAGCTGAATGTTATTCCAGCTCTCTGGAATACTGGCTGAATGCAGAACCTAGCTTATAGCTGTTTCTGTAAGATTACTAGCAGGTGTGTGTGTGTGTGTGTGTGTGTGTGTGTATGTGTGTATGTGCGTATGTGTGTGTGTGTGTGTGTGTGTATGTGTTCTAAAACTATTCAGCCAAGCTGGGTTCAGGTAAATGGGTTTGGGGGAGAGGACCTGAATGGATTCAGTGATGGCTGCACCCCATGTTAGCTGCCTCTTCACTGTTCTTCATTGACCAGTACCTTTTAATGATCACTTACCAATCTGTAACCAAGAGAAACACATGCCGATCCAGGTGTGCAAACCTGTGTTTGATTACATGGAGAGCTGCCTTTTCCTTTGTTCCCTTGTTTGAACAATCACACCGGACAGGACCTTCCCTGGTCAGAGGAACTCAGGGTAGGACAGAGGGATGATAGGCTCTATTTTTTACATACCCCCACCCCCACTCCATTCGTCCTGAATTAATATTTTTAGTGATCTGCCATCTTCAGGGCTTCCTGTCTCTTCTAATTCATGGAGGTCATAGGCTTGCCTTCATGACCACTGACCTACAAGGGCCTGCTAATATTTGTGCCCAAAGACTAATATGGGACTTTGGGCTCAGGAGTCATTTCATCTTTCCACCTGGCTTGTCATGGGGCTCACTTTGAAAGGCAGAGCTTTAGTGTTTCTTTTATCCCTGTTGCATTTTTGCTTTACTGATTTTAGGGGAAGGAGTGTTGGAGACAGAGCAAACTTCTGAGCTTCAGAAAATCAAGGCCCAGTGATGGGAGTCCATAGCAGGGACTGGTGTATCTATCACAGATGAACCAGGTGTAGGGCTGGTCCAGCCCCAAGGACCAAACTGTGTTACCCAAACCAGTTGCAAATCAACCCAGCACTTGAGACGCTCTTTCCTGTAAACAAGGCAGTGGCTCACCCATTTGCTATCCCACATTCAGGAGGCATTGTGATGGTGTGAACACCCACCACAGCCTCCTTAAGTGTGACCCCACTTTTTCCAGGGACAGTGGCAGTGGAGAGTATGAACCAGTTCCAGGAATTAGGTTTGTATTCCTGCTCTAATTACACATTTTCGGAAAGTTTTCCTTAGTAAAAAGACAGTTTCTGTAATTTTATTATCAGTGGTCTCAGGACCGGAGCAGCTCTCTTACTTCCCCACCAGCAATAGTAGACTGGGCCCCAGAGCAAGACTGTTCACTTTCCCTTAATAGTTCTAGGAGTTGGGAGGAAGTTTTTAGTATGGCAGCTCTTCAGCTCTTATCAGTATGCACCCCATTGCCTGTCAGCTGATTTCAATTTATCAACTAGACATAATTGGCTTTCCGAAATGAATATTTACTAAGGTGGGATAGCAAAAACAGCTGGTATGAAATACTTCCCCCCAGTGTCAAAATCCTCCAACACTGAGGCTCCCAAGTTTCTCCTCTGGTAAAGAGTGAATGGAGGGGGGAGGTATAGGGGTCAAAAGCAGGTCTCTTCACTCCTCCCCAGAAGTACCTAATGATTCCTTCTCAGGCATTTCCCTGGAATGTTCCCTCCTCCCTCTGTATTGTGCTCCTCTTATGCTTTGGCAGGAAGTGAGACCAACTTTCTCTGACTCCAGAGTGTCAGCAACAGACCCATTTTGTAAGCCCCTTTTTCCTTCCAGAGAATTTGACTGGGGAGAGTAGAGAGCCAGCATCCATGTCCTTTGAATTAAAATAATGACCAGTGGACATGTGGGGATGATCAGTAGTCACTAGCATTTTGAACACCATATCTCTTTCTGACCAGGCTGGTTTCCTCCTCAGGAGGCCCATTTTCCATGGGCTTGGAGAATTTGGGTGAGGAGGTGACCTGCTGAAACACCAGATGCACCCCCACCCAAAAGTTGTCTTCTACTTGGACTGAAGCATAGGGTCCTGGAAACAGGTCAGCTTCATTCCAAGAGATCAGGATATCCTGATGACTGGGGCAGTGGGGAGCGAAGAGAAGGGGCCAGTTTCCTGAGGATCTCAGCCCACCCCATCACTGAGATACACTTTTGACCCTCCCCCCAAAACTCCGTTGGTTCATGCTATACATATGGTGTGTGTGTGTGTGTGTGTGTGTGTGTATGTGTGTGTGCATGAATATGTTCTCCCACCAAAGAGAAATGTCAAATGGTTCCCAGTCCATAAAGCCCCTCCCCTTGATTTCTTTGAACACCCTCAGAAAGACTTTTTTTTTATTTTTACTAATCACATTTTGCTTCCTAGAAGTCTCATTGCAAACACCAGCAGTCTGTGGCTTCCTGGATGAGACAGTTCACAGAGAAGAAGGATTGGTGGGGTTTAGAGGGAGCCTGCGGCTCACAGTCCCCAGGATTAATGAATGGAGAACCCTGGGCCAAATGGAAGCATGGTTTTTTTAAAAAAATATAATCTATGGTATTTCCTTGTTTGGAGAGGAATGAGGAGGGGGGAAGGGAAGGAAGAACCCTCCTATAGCACCCTGCATCCTCCTTTGGACCCTATGAAACCCCCAGAAAAATCTCCCCCAGCCAAACCCCAAGCAAACCCAAGCCTCAAACTCCTAAAGCTCTTGGCTGTCGTTTGGGGCCAGTGGAGTGGCAAGCATGCTGTCCTTGGATCAAGGAGACTGAAGTTCTTACCCTATCTCTGCTCTGAACTTGCCCTGTGACCTTAGGCAAATCACTTGACATCTCTGGTTTCAATGATTTTCTCTGTGAAACAAAGGGGTCAAATTTAGTCATCACTGACCCTGGTAAGGAAGAGACCCTAGAGGTCAACAGTCAATACATCACCAGCCATTTATTAAGCTCCTCCTTTGTGCCAGGCTCTATCCTGGGAATCCAAATATAAGTGATGAGACCACAAAGAGCTAACACTGCGATGGGAAAATACAATGCAACGAAAGGTGAGAGTAAATAGGAAAACAACTTTTGTCGCTCAGTCATTTTCAGTCATATCCAACTCTTCATGAACCCTTTAGGGGCTTCCTTGGCAGTGATACTATAATGGTTTGCCATTTCTTTCTTCAGTTCATTTTATGGATGAGGAAATTGAGGCAAACAGGGTTAAGTAACTTGCCCAGGGTCACATAGCTGGAAAAAGCCTACATTTGAACTCAGGTTTTCCTGACTCCAGTTACCATGCTCTATCCACTATGCCACCTAGCTGAGAAAACAGGAGTCGGGGACAAGTAACAGGGTAGAGGGAAAGCCTTCCTAAAAGAGTTGGCATGACAGTTGAACCATGAAGGAAACTGGAGATTCGAAAAAATAAATTGGATGGAGAGAACATTGCCAGTGTTGGAACATCTCCCAGGCCAAGATGCTTTACTGGAGGACATTGCCTTCACATGGCCACCCAACTGTTCATGAGCAATCTTGGGGTCTGGGTATTCTCAAGGTTTCCCTTCCACCCAGTTGTCCCATCCTCTAGCTCACATTCCTCTATTTCTCTCCAGGAAACCTTTCCTAAAATCTCTTTATCTACCAGGGATTTCCTCAGGGTAAGGAGCTCCCAGGGAGGAATTTTCTTTCCCAAAGCCAATCTGGACCTCTTTTTAGCTTCTATGGCCTGTTCAGTGACACACAGCTGGGATGGGTCAGAGGCTAAACTCAGTCCAGGGCTTCCCTGATGTCAAACTCAGCTTTTGAAAACAAATGTTGCTATTCTGTTTTCCCATTAACTAAACTCTGGCTGTCTACTACCACTGGCAAACAAGAGAAGGCCAGTAGTCTAACCAACAGTAATGTTCTTGATGAAGGCATAATACCACAGGCTCATCCATGTAGACGAGGAAGTGACATTTGAGGTCATCGACTTCAACTCCCTCCTTTTACATAGAAGCCCAGAAAAATCATGAGCCTTTCCCCAGGGCAGATTGAGAGGGAAGTGACCAAAATGAATATATTCAAGCCAGCAATGGAACCCAGATTCAATGGATGAAAAGTGCACAGCCACAGCAGCCCTGGAGCTACAGCCAGGCCAGTTGGTTGTGACTCTGACGGCAGTCTCTGTGCTTTGGGAGATAACTGTCACACCTTGTGTTTTAGACTTCTGTAATCTTGGGACTGGAGGATGCTCCATGGTGGCTGCTTCATTTGTCTGGATGGTACATCATAGACTCATGGACTTCACTGCCCCATGGTGAACTTTTGTAAGACTGGGGCATTTGGATCTGACTCAGTTTGGATCTGACTCAGTTATAGAGAGGACTGACAGTAAGGAAGCCAAAGGTTATTGATGTGTTCACAAAGTGGGCTGATTAGGTCAGTGTGTGTGTGTGTGTGTGCATGTGTTTATGTATGTGTACATGTGTGTATGTCTATGTGAGTGTTTGTTTCTGTGTGTTTATGTATGAGTGTGAGTATGTATGTATACATATATGTTACTATATGTATGTTTACATGAGTGTGCACATGTGTGCATGTGTATATATGTGTGAATGTACTATATGCACATGTACGTATGAGATCATATGTGTATGTATATGTGAGTGTGTACGTGTACATGTATATGTGTGTGCAGTGTATGTTTGTGTATCTATGTGTACATGTATGTACATGTATGAATGGAGTATGTGTGTGTGTGTTGAGGTAGCTAGGGAAGGGAGCAGGGAGCAAGTTATGTTAATCCAGATTAATGACTGTTCTTTGAAGCCAATCATTCATTTGGGTCATTTTTCTCTCATTTGCCCTCATATCTCTCCCTCTAGTTCCTCAGTGCAGCCCTGGGTTCCAGATTACAGGAAGACTACAAGATGCATTAAGGCTTGGAGCTACATTTGTGGCCAGTTCAGGAAGCTTTCTTCCCAAGTCAGTCTGAATTCTTTGTTTGTTACGTCCTAGCCACCCCTACATAGTGGCACCGTGAAAATACCTTTTACTTCTTTACCCTGTCCACCCTCCCCCTGCCCATTCATCTTTTCTACTCTCTCTCTGAGAATGGTAATCCTACCCACACTACCATTTCTGCTAAGGCCATCTCAGTCATCAATCGCCCTCTGGATGCCTGCCCTGGTTCAAACCCCACTCCCTGGCCAACACTCCCCTAGAGGGGTGACCTCCCCCTGCTAGAACACAAAGTGCTTGCTTGTGTTGGCATTTAGAATTGTATTTGACACATAATAAGCACATAATATTTCTTTTAATTCATTCATTCAAGGCTATCATTATAGAGATGGACAATGAAGGCATCCTTGAACTCCTGGGGGATAACTTCCTCTTGCCATATAGCCTGGAAAATTTCAGTCAGCTTTTGTATGTGCAATGGTCCCCCTACCTTGTAAATCTCAGCTGGAATAGAATCAGCCCCAGGTGCTTTGCCACATGAAAGGAGCCTCAAAACCTCTTCTTCAGTTGGAAGTTCAGCTAAGGAGGGATTGACTTCAACCTGAGGTAAACGGTCCATGGCCTCAGTATTGATTGATGATGATCTGTTGAGAACACTATGGAAGTGTTCAGCCCATCTCTCTAGGATCATTATCACTAATCACTAATCAATGTGACTCCATCAGCACTGAGTAGTTGTGATGCATCGTAGGTTTTTGGTCCATAAATAGCTTTCAGGGAATCATAAAAGTGTTTTGGATTGTTACTATCAGCATAAAACTGAATTTCATCTACCTTCCTACTGAGCCAGGAATCCTGCATCTCTCTAAGCTTTGCTTGTACTTTGCTCTCGATGGAATTAAATGCTACCTTCTTAGAGATGGATGAACTATCTTGCTGGTAAATCCTGTGAAATTCTCGTTTTTCATTTAGTAGCTTCTGAATTTCCCCATCATTTTCATCAAACCAGTCTTGGTGTTTGCGAGTGTTCTGACCCAGATGAGCAAATGCAGTGCTATACACCAAATCTGTGAAAGCTGCCCACTCCTTTACTGCTCCACTGTTGCCAACTGTGTGTTGACTCAAGTTTAAATCCAAGTTAACAACAAACTATTCACTTTAAGAGAGCAGTTCTAATTTGTTGATATTAATTTGTCTGGTAGTCATTTTGCATTGGGGGCAAAGCTTTGGATAAATGTGAATATTTAGCATATGGAGAACTCACATGGGGCAGACAATCATGTGATGGCCAGAAGAAGTGATACAAGGATGCTATAAATGTATCTCTCAAGAACTTTGGATTTGACTGTGCAACATGGCAGACACTGGCACAGGATTGCTCAGCATAGCATGCCCACATCAGAAAGGGTGCTGTGCTCTTTGAGCAAAGCAGAATTGAGACAGCACAAAACAAACCTAGGACGCCCAGATTTGGAGTATCCACCTCAAATGTTCATGCAGACTACCTGTGCTCAACCTGTGGTAGAGCATTCTGAGCTCTTATTGGTCTGATTAGCCACAACAGGACACACTGAAAATTCACTTTATCACATGATAAATGACACTTTATCATGTCATTTTGGCTCTCTTTGAAGATGAAGGACAACAACCCCCCTCCCAAAAAAAAAAAAACCAAGGATATCATTAAATGCTTTGCCGCTTGGTAGGACCCTGGAGAAGTCCAAACTCCTCTCATCTTAGGGTTCATCAAAAGAACGCATTTTTGAAAGAACTCCTTGAAAGGGCCTGAAACTAGCCTTCCTTAGGTTGAATTTGAGTCCACAACATTAAAATAGTATATCAAGCTCTGCTGTTGCCACAGACCCTCCATCATTAGTCAATGAACTAGAGAGAGCCTTTTCAGAGCACTCAGACCAGACCCACTCTTCCACAAACCTGTTCTCCTCCTAGAGTCCCCCTTGACACACTGAGATCATCACAGTGCAGGCAAAGATGGCACCAATAACTCTAGAGCAGAGCTGCCAGCTCCCCCATGTAGGGCAACATCATCGAATCTTCTTTAGCTTGTAAAACTTTGAGATCACTTTAGGATCTCTTCACAGTCTTTCTTGTAGTGAGACTCCATAGTCTAACTGTTTGCACTAGAATCAGGAGCTTGTGCTGAGGGACCTTGGGAAGAGTTTCCTAATTTCTTTGGGTTACACTTTCACAGGGATGATGGCACCTGATCCCATCAGTCACTCAACAATGTGCAGATAAAGCAGCTAATATGTTTCTTCATGTTGACTCCTCCTGGTATGGTGCTTCTCTATTCCCTCCAAGAATGGCTCCTCTCCTCCCCATGCTCTAGGCCTGTTGGTTTGCATTAAATTACTTCAGGAAAGATACAGTGCTGGAATCTATCAAAAGCCAAATTTGCAAAGCTCTTGAGGTAGGTCAGCATGAACTGTGGGAAGATAACTCCTAAGGGAGGAAGCTGTCCTTTGCAGGACACCACTAGTAAAGCTGGGCCATGAAGGCCTCCAAGACATTAGAGCAATAATACCTCTGCCGGGGCCAGTTTCAGGGTGAATAATATCACCTTCCTCAAGCTGTGATCACCTTGTTCCCAAACAACTTTATCTGCAGGGGATGATGAGCTAATCCTCCCAGGTACCAGCACATTTCTTTTGTAATTTCTATTTTTAAAAGTAAGAATAATCCTTTACTATAAGTTTTGACACTTTCTGTCAAAAGAACATTCTTCAGGCACTTTGTCATTGTGCCCTTGCCTGCAATGTGGGCATCCTGACATCACGCCCCACAGGAGGATGAGAGCATAGGAACGTGTGACTTTCCAAAGGCCATGAAAGAGAATCATTGTCAGAGGAAAAAGGATGCCCCAAGATCTGGTCCCCTGGAGCACACATCTTTGCTTTGGGGGCTGTATTCCAACTCAGGCCTTAAAATAAAGGCAGGGTTTTCTGGGTCTCTGGAAGGAGGGAAGAGATCCTCACTGATCCACGCTTTTTAGAGAACTGAGGAACCTGAGGGTAGTTCCCTCTACTTTGTTTTACAAAATCCAGGACAAATGTCATTTAGTCTTTTCCGTCATGTCCAACTCATCCTGACCCTGTTTGGGATTTTCTTGGCAAAGATGTTGGAGTAGTTTACCATTTCCTTCCACAGCTCATTTTTATAGAGAAGGAAACTGAGGCAAAGGGGGTTAAGTGACTTGTCCAGGGTCACACAGCTGGTATGTGTTTGAGACTGGATTCAAACTCAGGTCTTCCTGACTCCAGGCCTACTGCTCTATCCCCTATACCACCAGCTGCCCCAGAGCAAAGTCACACCTAAAAGTCAATAGGTGAAAGTTACTGTAAACACATCCAATCACACCCAGCAACCACAGATCTAAGATCTACTGTGCATAAAGGCTAAGAATAGACACAAAATTAAAAAAAAACCAAAAACAAAAACAAAAAAACATGTTCTGTCCTCAAAGAGCTTGCAATCTCCTTCTCCTTCTCCTTCTCCGTCTCCTCTGCTGATGTATCATCCAGAGCGTACCTGCCATCTATGGTGCTTCCCCATAGTTCAATCCTCAGTCCTCTTTAGTTTTCCTTTTCCTATGCTCCATCTTGGTAACCTGACTACCTCCCATGGGTTTAATGATCATCTATATCCAACTGACTCCCACTTCAGAAAACCCACACTAGCTTCTAGCTTAAACTTCAGTGCCACATCAACCCTCAGGCACTTCAAATGTGATGTTCTTGAGACCAGGCAGATTCATCATGTCTGAAACAGAACTTTTTTTCCTCTGAGTCATCCCCTTTCCTGAACTTCTATAGTTTTTAGAGGTGTCATCATCCTTTCGGTCACCCGAGTTCACAATCTTGGGGTCATCCTTGACTCTTCCCTTTTCTTCACCCCATGTATTCAGTCGACTGCCAAACTTGACCATTTCTGCCTCCAAAGTATTTCATGGATTCCTCCTCTCTCTCTGCTCACATGTTTGTCACCCTCAGTAAGACTCTCATCTAAGCTATTACAATGACCTCTTAAACAGTCTCTTTGGATCATGTCTTCCTTCTCCAATCCATCCTCCTCTCAGCTGCCAAAATGATCTCCTACCCTCTCCAGTTCAGTCCTCCAGTGCCCTTTCCCTGCTGACCACACTTCCTATTTGTCCTACCTGTAGCCTGTTTGTATATACTTCTTTACATGATGTCTCCTCTAATAGACAATAATGGCTCTAATAGACTTCTAATAGCTCCCCAAGGACAGTGACCATCTTTTACCTTTTTCTGCATCCCCAGAGTTTAGCTCAGTGCCTGGTACATAGCACTTAATAAATGTTTATTGGCTATTAAAACACACATCTGACATATCACTTCAATGCTCAGCAAAGTCACCTCTCAGATAAAACAACAGTTTTTGCTATTTCCAATACAGGCAAACTGGACTGCTCCTAATTCCTCATGGAGGAAACTCCAGTTCTCATTTTTCTTAAATGTTCTCCCTCTTTGCCTTTCCTCTCAGGATCCCTGATGTGCTTGCTTCCGAGATTCACTCAAGCTTCTCTCTTCACATGTAGCATTTCTGAGCCATCCTCATAAACTAGATCCTCATCCCAAATAAGACCAGTCTGGTTACCATCTCCCCATGGATTGTTCTTTCTTTCCACATAACAGTTGACCTTCACTTATGCATTTTTTCCATTCTATTTGTCAACTGACTTCCTTTCAGAAGCAACAAATAATAGTTTGAAGAATATTTTTGAATTTTTGTGAATATAAAAATGATACACTCCCCCCTCCCAGACATAGCTTCTATGCCCATGTCAATTTTGACTAAGGAGACTAATCAATTACCAAATTTTACAACTTCTTTACTCTCTCTAACATCATTAGAACATCTGCATTTGCATGCCAGATGATGCTGATACACCTATGAGAAGGGAACAGATTGGGTTTTGTCAATTTTTTTTCTGCAAATCATATCTTTTTTGGTAACACAACTAACTGAGATTGAGATAATACAAAGTACTGGTGAATCTATTGCTTATTATTTTTAGGAAATCAATTTAATTGGTAGGAAAAATGCATTCCTCAAGATTCTCCTCAAAAATATATTCCCCCAAGCTTATATCAAAACACATACAGGCTCTATGACAGTTGTCAGAGTCAGGAGCTAATCTTATTCAGCAGTTGTAACTAATTGTAATAGTATTATCTAGCAGACATGAGATGATAACCACTGTCCTGGAAGCCATCCTGCCTGTGGGATAGAAATCTAGTGAAAAGGCATGTCTCCTCATGATGATGAGGTTTCCCAGAGGTTTCTGTTCACAGGAGACATTTTTTAATTGTACTACGCTTTTAGAGCACTTACAAAAACCTCCTCAATGAAATATAAAGTAATGGAGAAGAAACAGCATAATCATCCACACTGAAAAACCAAGTGGATGAAAAATGAATAAGAATAGACTGTGCAGTTGTAGAGGAAACCTGTTGAGTCAGTTTGCACACACATACATATACGCACATATACCACAGCACACACATGAACATTTATAAACATCATAGGTCCTCACTTGAATAGAAAGAAGAGATAAACTTGAATCATATTTGTGAAGTTTCTTAGGGTTTTCAATGACCCCAATCTACTTCATTCTGCCAAAACACATTCCTTTTATATGAATATTTCCTCAGTGATGTTGCATGACCAGGAATCCTGGAGCATGGCCTGGACAGAATTGATATTTCAGTAGAAGAAAACCCCCTTGAGGGCAAGAACCAGTAGCAGTTTGCTTCATTTTGTTTGTTTTTAATATTACCAGTAGCTGGCACAGTGTCTACCACCTTGAGAGCAATTAATAAATCAATGTTGGATTACTTAACTGAATTAGAGCAAAAGCTATGGAAAGATACACCCTGGGAATAAGTAGATTTCATTATACTACCAGTAAAGATGTGTTCAAGAAGCACCATAGAAGACATTATGAAGGAGATGAAAAATCAGAATGGGGGAGAGGAGGTCTCCAGGTCTCCAGAAGAGAATTCCAAGCTTTAAGAGCTAGAAAGAACTTTAGCACTAAAGATCATCTTGGATATTCTTTCTGTAGGGGTAATGTAAAGCAAACTGACGCTCAGACTGGATAGATCAATGCCTTTCCAATGGTAATATAGGTAGTTAGTCATCATGTAACATAAATATAAAAAGTAGACTACAAGCTCTTTGCAGGCAGGAATTGTGAACCCAATTCCTGGTACCTGGTACCTAATATTGGAACTTAATACCTGGTAGGTGAGATTAAAGGCTTCTTGAATTGAATTGTTACTGATGGGCAATTGAGTAGTCCACTGACACCCCAAGATATTGAACAAAAGAGAAAGAGGAAAGCATCTGGCATATTATTAAAATATACCCTTTAGAAAGGGGAGATGGAAAGGAATAGGTATGAATTTTACAGAAAAAAAAATATGGCCTATGTAGCTGAGACTGAATTGGGAGGTGGATTGCCGGAGGGAGTACCCACACTGGTGAGATCATAGGCTCCCTAAGGTCTCAAAGTCAGGAAATGTGAATGCAAAGCTGTATGCATGAATGTGGAAAGTCAGCAAGGAGGCAGAGCCATGCAGTTTAGATCTCATGGAGCTAAAAGGGCTTTCCTGAAGGACCTGTAGGCTGTAGGCATCAAGTCTGCTCCTAGTTTTAGAATACAATGGTCCCTGCTGTTCCTTTGAGGTGTACTTCCTTTGACTCATGCTCTGACATAAGCTCTTCTGTTTGTGAATAATCACTGGTTTGTGGCCCTATTTTGGTCTTTTGGGTTTACACCACAGGGGCAACAACAACCAACCACCAAAGAAACACCCCAACCCAACCACTGCCTTTGGGCTTCACAAACACTGCCCTGTTCCCCACACAGTTAGACACTAGTCTGTTTTTGTGTTCAGGTCAGATGACTCCTACCCAGCCAGTAATGTTTGGGAATATGTGTGCTTTGTGTGTTTGTGTGTGTGTGTGTGTATGCATTTGTGTGTGGGGGTGTGTTTGTGTAAGGGCATGGTTTACTCACTCTTAACTCATCACATTTTAAACCACAAAGTTTTCCAAAGCATGTTCTTGTAACTTATGATCCAAACTCTCCTTATAGGGGCCCCTGTAGCTTTGCTCTCCATTAGGGAGCTGAGACAAGGGTGAATGTAATGAGGTCAATAAACCCTAAGAACTTCAAGACAGTTTAGGGAGCTGAGGTTAATGTCAGCTTTATCTACTTAATTATAGTTTGAATGAATGGATAGATGGATCGATGGATGGATAGAGGGATAGAGGGAGAGATGAATGAAAAGCACATATTAAATGCCTACCATGTGCTAGGCATGAAGCTCTGGAGACAAAAAGCAATATAAAAACTCAGGCTGTGCCCTCATGGAACTTCCATTCCAGCAGGGGAAAAACTCAAAAAATTGTGTGAATACAAGATAGGTCCAGAGTAAATGTATCTGATGGGGGTATGAGCCCAAGCCTAGACCTTTGTCTTGAGTTTTGGTTCCATTTGTCTGAAGGACCCTGGAAAGTCTTGCCTTGAGGGTTCTTCGGGTTAACCTTATTTGATCTAGCATTCTCTTGGGGTCCATATGGTCTAGCCCTGATGCTCCTCATCCTTAATCATATCAAAATCCTATTGTCCAGGCTACTGACCCCTCCCATCAAGATCCTCTTGGCTGATCTCCCCTATCAAGACCATCCCTGGAGCCCTAGACTACTTGAGACACATGGATTCTTCCCTCAGGCTTTTCTGTATTTAAATGCCATCTTGCCTCTATGAAGGCATTCAGATTAAATCCAGCTCAGACTCTGTCTAGCTTAGATTCTATCTTGTCCACTTGTCAATACACGCATCACAAATGTTTAGGCTCCTTAAGAGTCAACCCAATATGGTGAATCTTTAATAAACTTTCTTTTTCTTTGGTTTAAAGAAGACTTGAGTTGAATTCGTTTGCACAGGACCTGGTATGTCAGTATTTTCAGTCCCTAGCACCCCAAACCTCTACAGATCTTACTCCATGGATTTCAAATGCCAGGTATTGGTACCTTATAAAGTGAATTTCAGAGGCCAAGTTCTGCATTCAAAACAGAGGTGAAAATACAAAAGAGAGATAAGCCCTCAAGAAGCCAAAAGAGGAAGATTAGACAGATAATCTTGGGGAGTTTTGGCAAGTGAGAAAGGTATATTGAGTCACAAGAATGGGGAGAGGAGTCATAGAGCAGAGTAGATGCAATAGTTGTGTTGATTGGTTTGTTTTCCTTGAGACCAGAGGTGGAAGGCAGTAGTGATAAGTGTGGGGTTCAGGGAAAGCTTGTCCAGGAAGGGGAAGTATGGTGCAGGGAGTTCTGAGCCCCTTGGGAGTCCCTTTTTCTTGAATACCATCACTGGGTGTCCATTTTGGAGCAGTAATGGTAGGCCAGAGTGCTGTCAGTGGAAAGTTCACATCAGAGCAGGGGATGGACTCCGTGATACTCAACAGGGGTGTCCTCTGCCTAGTTCTTTCATGGAGTCTCAAAGATGGCAGGGAAGTCCTACACAGCCAAGAGAATGCCAAGAAACAGAAAGAGTGTTGAGTTCAGTGTCAGAAAGACCCTGGCTGGGACCCCACTTCTAAAACTGTTTGACCCTGGGCAAGTGTCCTCATATCTAAACCTCAGGGTGGTTGCTTCTCCAATCAGGATAGTTATAACTCCAATTCTGCAGAGCTGCGGAGAGGCAGGTTCAGCTGAGATAATGGATTTGAAGCCACAGCCTTACAAATGTGGTTGATCTCTGACTATGAATTTTGAGCTGGGCAACACACACCAGAAAGCCCAAAGAGAGTCTGCTGACTTTCTCTGCTGAGCAATGCTAGGCTGGGGTCTAAGTATTCCAGTACTTGGCTTCACCTGGCACTTGGTATAATTAATGTTCAGTATTTAAAGTGAGCACAAACTAGCCATGTGAAAGCTATTTGGGATACCATTGATTTTTCATATCTAGGAGCAATGCTTTTGTCTGAATGGAACACAATTAATCTGGGTAGCCTGTGTCTGGGTGCTCACATCACACAATTTTTGTTTTCCTGGGACTCCCTTGACTTTCCTTACACACTGTTTTCTCTGAGTGATGGCAAGGAGAAGGAGTGAGAAAACCCTTTGCTTCCAGATCAGAGAGGAAGAGAATTGGACTGTTTCCCTGGGGAAGGTTATTGATAGTGACATATGTTGGGAAAAATCCTTAGGGCCTCACCATGCAAATGTTGTGTGCTGTTAAATAGGAAGATATCAATATCGATATGTATATATCTATCTAGACAGATATATCTATATGCATATATACATACACACATACATATATATATATACATATGTATGTATATATATTTAAAACACTGTTTACCTACCACAGCTCTCAAGTTGGCTCATGTCAAACACAGATTCTTAAAATCTGCTCCCCTCCCCACACTCTGCAATGCAGCTGCCACGACCTGCCTGCTCCTCCTTGCGCACCAAAGTCTGTCTCCCTTTGCTGGTCTTTGTACTTTCTCCTGGTACCCACACCTCTCACCCTCCTCACCTCCACTTCTTGGCTTTCTTCAAGACTCATGTTCAATTCTTCCCTTCCCAGGAGCCCTTTCTCCCCCTCTTCATGCCTTTCTTTGGAGATCAGATTGCATCCACTTGAATGTACCTTGCACACACATGGTTCTTTGCATGTTTATTCCTCCCTCTGTCTCCTTCCCCTCCTTCCCTGAGTGCCCTCCTTGAAGGCATGGACTTTATGTTTTCAGTGCTTAGCCCAGTGCCTTTGTTATCATTAATCAGTCCTTTCAGTTATGCCCAACGCTCTGTGGCCCCATTTTGGATTTTCTTGGCAAAGATACTGGAGAGGTTTCCTATTTCCTTCTCCAGCTCATTTTTATAGATGAGAAACTAAGGTAAACTGCATGAAGTGACTTGCCTAGAGTCATAGAGTTAGTTAAGTGTCTGAGTCTGGATTTGAACTCATGAAAATGAGTCTTCCTGATTCCAAGTCCAGGTTCTATCTAAAGTGCCACCTGCATATCACATTCACAATATGCATTCCTTTTGACCAGAAAGGAAAAGAAGAATTCCAGAGAGGTCCAAGGAAAAGCAGTATAAGGGAGGGAGAGAGAGGGTATTGAAATATCTAGTAGTGAATTCTTAACCATTTGGTGAACTGACTCACTAGGTCACTGAGAAAGCTTTGAAATGGGTGGAAGAATCCATATAGGTAATGACAGCAAGACATTCTTTCAAGGGAATTTAATTTTTCTGTGGCACGTAAATTTTGAGATAATTTTGAGTTGGGACATGATGTCCTCCAGCTTGGTGATCCCTGCTATTGATATACTGGCATCTCCTTCCAGAACACATCTCTCCCCAAAATGTTCATGCAGATTCTTTGTGCCTGACCCATGGTAGAGCCTTCTGAGGTCGTACTGGTCTGATCAGCCACAGTCAGACACACTGTGCCATGACCCTGACATAATGATGTCATCTTGGTTCTGTTGGAGTACGAAGGATAGCTATCTCAACCCCTCCAGGATTTCCTCTCCTTTCCTGTGTAACTATCTCCATTTCATCTAAATTTGGATTTAAGAATTAAAAACCAAGGTAACTAGACTGTCTGATTTGAAAAGAAATTTGGAATCAGGTACTACACATAGTACTCTTTGCTCTATGATGGGCAACTGGTCTTGTACGAATCCTGTTATTTAAAATAGAATTAGAGAATACAAAACACATCTACCAAATTTAGCTGTTGGCACACCAAATGTAAGACCTTTAACCAGCAATAATGAGTGGACATTTTATCAGAAAAATGGAATTTTACCCAATTTTTAAAATTATCACTGTAAATGATACCAGAAGGGGAAAAAAATCACATCTAAGAAAGATGACTCACAGTGTCTCCTTGGAAAGACCAAAAAAATTTGACAGAATCAGTCTTGATATGTATCAAAATGCAAGAAAAAATTCTTGCATACTGGTTTCATTATAGATTCAATCTCTCAATAATCATTTATCAAGTTCCAGCTATGAGCCAAACTCTGTGCTAAGCCCTGGGGATGCAAAAATAGGTAAAAGACATTTCCTGTCCTCAAGGAACTACCAATACAATGAGAGGAACAATAGATACTATATACAAACAAGCTATATACAGACCATCTATGAAATAATTCATGGAGGAAAGAAACTAGAATTATGAGGGGGTGGGAAATGCTTCTTGTCGAATATGGGATTTTAGTTGGGACTTAAAGGAAGCCAGGGAGGGTAGTAGGCAGCGATGAAGAGGGAGAGTATTTCAGTCATGGTGAACAGCCAGAGAGTGCCTAATGTCTCTGGATTAAAGAGGAAATGAGGAGTAAAGGATAAGAATATCTTATCCTCTAAAAATAGGAGGGGACTATGTTATGAAGGACTCTGACAATTAGAGGATTTTATTGTTGATCACAGAGGCCAAATGAATCCATAAAGTCTATTGACTAAAAATGGTGGTGGCATAGTGGTACCTGAGTTAGGAAAATCTTACTGTAGCAGTTGAATGAAAGACGGATTGGAATGGGGAGAGACTTGAGGCAGGCTGACTCAGCAGTAGCTCTTGCAATAGTCCAGAACGGAAGTGATGATTCAGATTACTTAATCTCAACCAGATCTTCACTGTTCAATGGCAACCCTTTCCTTCTAACTTGAATGGTTTTCACTGGGTCCTTCAAATCATATTTTTCTGAATGCAGTATAGCAAAATCCTGACTCAGAATCAAGACCTGTGTTCAAATTGTGCCTCAGACTTTTACTGCTTATGTGACCTTGGCAAAGTCATGTTGCTTCTCTGAATCTTGGTTTTCTCATCTCTAAATGAGGAGGATTGATTAGATTGCTTCTGAGGACCCTTCCAGCTCTAAATCTCTGTTCCCAGTTCTGTTTATCTCCATAGCACCTGCCCCAAACCTCCTTTTCCTCTGATCTCCAACATCACCACCTATCTCTGTCTCAATCAAGATAATTGCCTCTACTTTACTGAGAAAATAGAAGCCATCAGGTGTGTGCTTCAGTTCCCCCACTCCACACACCTCAAACCCCCTTTTCATGAAGCCACATTCCCTTGTCTTTTGCTCTATATTCTGATGAAGAGTCTTCTCCTCACCAAGGCTGACTCCAACCACTGCTGTTCTCCAATCCCTTTCCTTCCCTTATGCTCTGAGGATTAGGCCCCTTCTATCATTCCCAACTCCATCACTGATCTTTAATCTTCTGCTATCTATTCTCCTTTCGTTCTGCCCTCAAATGTACTAAGATTCCCATCTTCATCCTTAAAACAAAATGAAACAAAGATCAACCCTTCAGAGGATACTCTCACCTTTTTAAGCTTTTATGACATCTCTCCTTCTCCCTTTTATGGGAAAATTCCTAGCAAAAGCTTTCTACATTCATTGCCTCAATGTTCTCACTCCCCATTCACTTTTCAACACCTTCAGATCTGGTTTATACACCAATACTCAACTCAAACTGCTCTTTCCAAGGTTACTGAACTCATCTTTTCATGAAATCTAATGACCTTTTCTCAGCCCTTACCTACATGATTTCCCAGAAGCTATGAATACTGTTGACCAGTCTTTCTTCCTGGTCAATTCCATCTGGATCAATTTCCATTACACTGCTCTCTCTTGGTTTGCCTCCCAACCGTTAGGATATTTCTTTCATTCTCCTTCGCTGCATCATCTTCTCCAGTAATTCAAGAAATATGTATGTCCTCTAAAGTTTTGTACTTGGCCCTCTTGCCTCCTCCCATCTCCTTTTGTCTCTTGTCCTCTTCTCATTGGTCTCTGTGTTCCAAGTCTCTTTTCTCTTCCATCCATTTCTCACACAACTGCCAAAGTGATTTTCCTAAACATACAACCCTTTTTCTCAAAAATCTTACATGGTTCTCTACTACATCTAACATACAATACAAACTCAATTTGGTATTTAAAGCCCTATAAAATCTGCTTTCCACTTAACTTTCCAATATTTATTCATACCACTACCCTTTCTGTATTCTCTTTTCCATTCAAATGTTCTACGGGATCCTAGGTAGAGCAATCAATCAACTCTCTTCACGTCTTTGCACACTTGAGTTTCCAGATCTGGACTGCTTTTCTTTCTCTTTTTGGCATGATTGACTTCCTGGATTGCTTTTAAGAACCACTCAGGTTTTATCTTTTAAAGTTTTTTTTTTTCCTTATTTCTCTTATTACCAAAACTTACCCCATTTTGAATTTGCATTATTTTAAACAAATCGGTGTTTTTTCAAATTAAGTTAATGTTCTGCATTTATTTAATTTTTGCCTATTCCCCCCCACCAAAAAAATAATAGAAAATCATCACCTTAGGAGCAAGGACTAATCCATTTTTGTTTGGAAATTCTCACCTTTCAGCACAGTACTTTACACTTACTCAACATGGACTGTATTTGTTGAATTGCGGTTGAGTTGACAAATGAACTTCTCCTATTATAGTACTCTGGATAAGTTTTGAAAAAAGAGACCAGCATGAAAATAATGCAGCCAATGCACCAGATTTTGTTACAGAAGATTGGGCAGGAAAGAAAATCTGTCAAGAACTCCACAGGCATAGAGACCAGACCTAGGGTTTCATTATGTAGAAAATTCCTCAATGAGCCAAGTCCCTCCAAAAATGCAAGACATCATTTCTCCTGTAACAGTCTTAGAGAGTTGCCCTGAACAGTGAGAGATGATACTGGTCTGGTGTCACAGACCCAGTAATGTGACAGAGGAAAGATCTGTACAGACACCTTTCTGACCTCCTATTCACTATATTTTTCCAGAACTCTATGAGACTTCCCAATCAGATCAACCTATAGATTTAATCTTTGATGAGCTCAGAGTAAGAATGGGCATGATGGAGAACAATGAAGTCATATTTTGTTGGCACGGTTCAAGTCTAAGAAAGGAGAGAAACCAAAGACTTGTGGTCTAGATATAATCCTTATTACTCTATACCATGAAACCTGCCTGCAGGAAGAAGTTAGGAAGGGGAAGGGCATCACAAACACCGAACAACATGGAAAAAATAAAATTGAATAGAACTGACAAGAAACAAGTAGTTACTGAGATGATACTGAATGTTTTTAAATGTTGAGTGAATGAACATTGGAGCCACTTTTGAATCAATTACCTCTTTGCAATTTTTACAATTTTAGAATTTATGCTTTTTTACAATTTACACTGAGTTTTCCTGGTGGTCATTTGAATATGTTTGTTACTTTTTGATTTTTAGACTGCTTTGACTTTCCCTTAGTATAAACTTCATTGAATTTTTCCTTTAAATGATAGCAACAACAGCAAAATAAAATCTGACAACTTTAAGCCAGATCATTTGACAACCTTGTGTAGCAACAGTTTATTCTTTATTTGATCTGTAGTTATTACCTTTTCATTGAAAGATGGAAGTTACCAAGTTTCCTTAGTTACACAGAATAACAAATTCTGTATTTAATTTTTAGTCTTCTTCTCCATGTCATATTTGGTTTAGAATTGTCCCTCCCTTCCGACAGCTATGAAAATTATATCCTTCAGTTCTCCTCTCTGTGTTCAATGGTATGCCCTTTTCTATTTAGCCTGCATGTGTTGGGGAGCTCATTCTAGTATACTGTGCAGGAAACTTCAGACAACTGACTTCTTAGTACCAAGATCAAACTCAATATCAAACAAGAGGAAAACAATCAAACTGAGAAGGTATGACTTGCCATTAAGTAAACTCTCAATAAGCTGTTATTTATAAAAAGGAAAGTACATTCAATGATAGTTATCAAGACAGATTACCATAATTTTCTGAGAAAATTTGGGGTCAAGCTATCAGTGATGATGAAGAGATCAAAAGAGTCCTAGGTCAGGAAAATGAAACAAAACAAAATAAAAGCTGTATTCTTACCAAATGGAGACATGAGAGCCATGGGCAGTGCTGATTTAGAAGACAAACTAATTTATAAACATCTTATAGCAGATGTGATAATATCAGAGAATTATCACCCCATAAAGTGATGGAAAGAGAAAAGTTTAGTAAGAACTCTAAATCCAGATTATTCCAGGAGCATTTAATAATATCAAGAAATAGATGAGAAAAAGAAAAAGAACTGAAAAGATCTGACAACATTTCTATTATAAATTCTTTTCCAGCATCACTTAAAATGGAAACATCACATTTAACCCCAGCATCATGGTGCCTCATATGTTGTATGAGGAAAAAGGGAAATGAAAGGGGAAGAAGAGCTGGATGGGACCAAAAATAAACAGAGCAGGGCCTGTCAGAAAGGATTGTTGAGACACTGAGTGTTTAAGTCTTAAGATATTAGAACAAGAGTGTTTTATTATTATTTATACTTAGAAAAAATATTATTACTGGAAAATTTGAGATAGAGAAAAATATTAATAACTAATAACTCATGTGATTATTTCCCTATCTTTATAAAAATTTTTATGAGGTTAATCTATAAATGTATTGATGTCAAATTTGATGAAGACATACAACGGTGGTAAGTCTTTTGCCTAAGTTGCAATCAGGAGCCAGAGTGCACAGAGTGCCACAGCTGGAATCAGGAAAGACCTGAGTTCAAATGTCACCCCAGACACATACTGGCTGTGTGATCTTGGACAAGTCACTTAAATTCTATTTACCTCAATTTCCTCATTTGTAAAATGTGGATAATAATAGAATCTACTTCCAGGGGGGTTGTGAAAACCAAATAAGATAATAATTTTAAAGTGCTTCAACAGTGCCTGTTATACAGTAAGCACTATATAAATATTAGTTATCATCATCATCACCATCAAACATTCTATTCAAGAGGAGACTACACCTTTATGGTAATAAGTGTAGAGCTGCTTTTTTAAAATAAAAGAATAAAATTAAGCATTTTAATTAACATAGCTTATTGCTATATTTTGTTATTGCTATATATTGCTATAATTTGCCTAAATTTTTCCCACATATCTCCCCTCCCTATTGCAGAAAGTGATCCCTTACAGCAAATATTTTTACAAGAAAAAGTAAAGAGAAATAAATCATTAAAATTGATCAATATGTCTAACATCCTATTATAATGAGCAAAGTTCAATATCTGTTCACCCTCCATTTTTTTCAGAGGAATGGAAAGAGGAGTTTTCTCCTATTTCTTCTCTGTGGACAAGCTTATTGGCAAAATAAGCATCTTAAAAGCTTTGTTCCAGAGCAATATTTGCCATGCATATGTGAAGATTAGCCCAAATTCTTTACTCTGTGTAACAACAGAGACAACTTTGTTTTCTAAGGTTAATGTCCATCTGCTCCATGTATTTTGTATGCATCAAATAGATGCGCATTGTCTTGTCCCATTAGAATGAGATCTACTAGAGGACAGGCACTCTTTTTCTTTGTATCCTTAGTACTTAGCATTGAACCCAGAGCAAAGTAAACACTTAATAAACCCATGCTTATTGATTATCATAGCTCTGATTAATGACATAAAGTGAAACTTAGAACAAAGGGCCGTACTTGGCAAAGACATCTGTCATGGTCATGAAGGATGGCTGTCAATGTCCAACTCAAAGAGACATGACCTTGATCATGTGGGAGTT
Organism: Bettongia penicillata ogilbyi; assembly: GCA_023548195.1. NCBI lineage: Eukaryota > Metazoa > Chordata > Mammalia > Diprotodontia > Potoroidae > Bettongia > Bettongia penicillata. The sequence goes on from JAJHZJ010000132.1 coordinate 15,938,171, forward strand.
CAGTTATGTGGATGACATTTTATTGATTATGTCAAGCCCTGGAATGATGGAATGTTTCATAAAGAACATCACAGGAATGTTCCAGATCAACATCTAATAATCAGCCCTCCAGCATACATATATAGATACACATGTATACATATGTATGTATATACATATATAAACACCCATACATACATAAATACACATATATACATGCATATATATGTATACATATATTTCTGTGTGTATGTAAATACACATACGTACCACATTTTTAACTTGCAATAACATTTTCACCCCAACTTTCTTAAGTTTAGATGATCAACAAATCGATACATCATGCTCTGACTCACAGTATTTGCCAATTTTTAAGGTGTAAATGTTTACCCTAAAAATTTGCCAATTGGATCTTATGAAGCAGCATGAGTTGACTGCAGCACATCCCTGGATATCTACAATAATTCAAAAGAGCTTCCCGGAGCTACTTTTTGAGGGGCAGGGTGGGGAGAGACAAAAACAAAAAAACCAAACAAGGGGACAAAGAATTCGTCTTGTTCAGACTGTGGTTTGCAGTTATATAGACAACACTGAGTGTGGACAGATTGTGACTGGAAGAGGGGCTGAAACCAAAATTAAATGAGAGAAGTAAGATAGATTCCATTGCCTTTGGGAAATTCCATGCTGCTTTAAATGTCCCCAAACTTTTTACCGGAGTGAGCCTTACAATTCTGATAGTCCTCCAGTGATGTTGTAGGAATAGGCATAAGGACAAATGGGTCAATAATTTCAATGGGACAGGACACTGCCTCAAAAGAATTAGGTATGGTGAGGTAGGGAAGTAATATATTGTGGTTCTGACTCCGCTGTAGCACATTGCCAATGACGAGTTATAACACAAGTGAGAGTGACTGTGGAGGGTAGAGTTGGTCAAATGTTACATCATCCCCTCTGCCCCTCTCTCTTTGCAGATTAGAGGCAGAGATGAACCCTTCTCATACCATTCCTATGTGCTTTTTGGAGACCAAGGGATTGGTGTGCACGTATGTCTATGGTCACCACTCTGTTTCCCCTAACCTTTTTCTCTCTAGAGATTTAATTATCTGTTATTATAGGTATTTCACTTTTTGGCCAGGGGCAACATAATAGCCTTTAGTGTTTGACTCTCTCCCTATATGTGAAATGAAAAGTTACTAATACAATTACAACAGCTCAGAACTCTCAGCTAAGAAAATCCCTACCATTCATAGAGAGGTTTGGCTCATTGCCCTCATTTCATTTTTTGTCTGTGTCTAACTAACCACTGACCCCCTCATGTTTGAGACAAAATCAGGATACAGGAAATGTTTAGGTAAAACAAATAAAGTATATTGCATGAGTGAGGGATCTGGGGAAAGAGCAGACCTTTTATTGGGATTTCCTTATATTCTGCCCTAAGATGCCTACAGCAACCTGATACACGTGGAGTGTGTGTTGTCTCCTCCACTGTTTGACTTACAGTTGAAGACAGGGATGATTTTTGCCCTTCCTTGTATCCCCAGCACTTAGCATGGTGCCTGGCACATAATAGGTATTAATAAATGCTTTTCCATTGATTGATTTGATTGTGTAAGAGAAGTACCCCAGCATATCAAAGGAAGGTTATGATTGGAAAGGAGGGCAGATAGTGTAGTAAGAGTGAGACATAAATGAGAACAAGCTTCTTGGCCCTCTGGGTGCCCACTTCCTAAATGGTTTCCTCTCTCTCCTTTTTATTCTTTATTATAAGGAATAACTCTCTGGGTGAGAGACAAAGTGAAGAATAAGTTGGAAAATGAAGGTGCTATCCAAAGAAAGGACATTAATAAAAATTAAAAAAAGAAAAAGTAAAAAGTAAAATTAAAGAAAAAGAAAAAAAATATCAATCCATTGATGAATAACTCCTAAATGTAAGATAATGTGTGCTAGTATTATTAGGGTTATTTGTTGCAGGGCCCAGAACATAATAGGTACTTTATGAGTATTGTTGAGTGAATAATTGATTGAGTGAATGATGCAACAATGAAATCTACTTTTTTCAAGGAACCACCATGATCAGGAAGCGTTTGGGAGAGTAGCCCGGTGCAAGTGGGTTGACAGATGAACCAGAACCGAGAAGGCCCCTGGGCTCTTCTGTCTCAGGCATTTCTCCCAGTATGGCCCTGGTAAGGCAATTAAATACTCTGGACCTCAGTTTCCTCATCTATAAAATGGGGGTGTTGGAGTCACATTGAAAGGTCACTTTCAGCTTTAAAGCTGTGTTTCTATGAACCATGGCTAGCAAACAGAGGCTGGAAGGAACACTAGATTAGTTGTCAAGAGAGTAGGGGCCTGGTCTGGGCTCTCCCCTTCAACAGGCCTTTAATTTCATGGAAGGGTGGCTCTTCCTATCCCTAGGGCTCACTTTCCCTATTTGGGAGATGAGAAGTTTGGACCAGATAGATGTTCCAAAGGTTACTGGTAACTTCCATACTTCGGTTTTCTCTGCCTAGGCACCACCATTGGCTGCTTCATTCTTCCGCACCTCTGTGATCTAGCAAAGGGGCTTCTGAATTCCCTTCGGGGGTGCTTATAGGCTGCTGTGAAGCTTGCAAAGTTACTATTCTCTCCTTTCATCTTCCCCAGCCCCACAGTGACCTTGCTCCCATTGTGTTCTGGTTGGAGATTATAGGAGCTCGGGTTCCCAAGGAGGAACCACCCCCCCTTTGGCCTTTAAAGGCATGCCCCATGGGCTGGTTCAGAGTGAGCATCAGTGCCCACTGTTGATTGGGAGGGCGGGTAAGAGAAGAAGCCCCCGCTGCCCTGGGAACGCTCACAATGGCATGGCTTTTTTTGGCAAGCAGGAGAGCCTAATTACCTTTCGAAATTCCAAAAATGTCAAACTGATTACGGTGGGGGCTTTTTTTATAATATCACACGCGCCGAGGTTATTTTGGGATAATGAGTAATTTTCATCTGCTTAATAAAAGCTATTCACAGGATGGTTTGGGAGGGAGAGTACATCTAAGGAAATTCTACTCAACAACCCCCCCCCCCACACACACACACAGCCTTTCTTGGAACTTATTCAACAGGAGGCATATCCTCCAGGGAAGCAAAGGGGACCCATCTATAGCCTTCAGGAAGGACTCAGAATTGGCTCATTTTTTGGGGAAAACATCTGATGTAAAGAAAATTCAACTGAGTTCTAGACATCATCTTTGGGATAAAGTAAGACAGAGATACATCAGGGGTTTTGAACATCACTCTAGTTTATTATCCTTAAGTAAAAAAAAATGAAATCAATTATTTTTTGAGGCAATCTCAAGTGGACCAAGGCTGATGCCCAAAGGTTATTGCTTTCATAGGAGGCTAAAGAAACATTCATTAGCATATCCTGGGCTATAGATAAGGTAATTACTGGACCTCAAGACAGGAGGTTGTGAATTTTTAGGAACCTGGACCTAGGGGCGGGGAGGGCCTCCATGGCATCTCCCCCATTCCCCTCATTTTATGGATAGGATATTGAGGCTCAGTGAGATTGAATGGCTTGGGCAGAGTCACCTAGAGGTGGGGTTCTAATGCCCATGTCAGGGCTCACTACATAGGACCAACGTGCTTCTGTGTTTTCCTTCTCATGTCCCCTACCTACTTGATCAGAGACAGCACACTGTCAGGTGAAGGTATTGTCTTGAGCAAAGCATGCTGGCCGTGGCAAAACCCTCTCTAAATGGGCTGTCTCCTGTTTCAGTTTTGTGTCTTTCCCTAGCCAAATTCTCTGTAGAATAGATGTAGATAAATGTGTATTTGTCTATTTGTATATCTATCTGTGTGAGTGTGTGTGTATGTGTAGGGCACACGTGTATATGGTAATATAGGAATACATATAGGGTTTTATAGTTATATGTGTGTGCACATGTCCCCAGGTTCCCCTTTCATCTCTGTGCCATCTGGCATCCATCTCCACCATGTTAATGAAGTTACCCATACAGAGGTCACCTGTGAATTCCTTCTTGCCAAATCAATGGATTTGATCCCTGCAAGGAAACCTCTAGATCATCTGGAGGAGGAAAACAGCATCTAATACCTTGTTCTATTCCCATTCTTTCCACCCAAATATTTCATTTATCTTTCTAGGCTCAGCTTACTCACATTTCTACTAAGAATGACTTGTCTGTGCCCCAGTTTCCCTTTCTGTCAAATGACAGCCTTGGGCCCAAAGGACTTTGAGGTCCTTACCTGCTCTAGATCTAAGATCTTTCTTCAGATATTTTTACCTTCACTTCTCACTTACTTGATTAATCAGATGTTAGGACTTATTCTGTTCAACCCACATCCATTAAACTTCTTTCTTGACCCCGAACTAGACACTAGAGACACAGAGGTGCAAGGACAAATCTGACACAGGGCCTGGAATTCAGTTGGTGCTTAATCATTGACTGTTTATTGCCATATTGAGTTATTTACAAGTGGTTGAAGCCAGGTAGCAGGATGTGATAGGTAGAAGGCTGGCCTTGGAGTCAGGAAGGCCAAGGTTCAATTCCTGGCCCTAACATATACTGTGTGTCTCTGGGCAAGTCCCTACCAGCTCAGCTCTCTGTGCCTCAGGCTCTCTTTAAATATCAGTGCAGAGAAAATGTCATTGCTCCAGAGAGCTCCTACACTAGCTACATCACGGTAACCAACAGGAAAATGAGCTGCTCACTCAGATGCTCTTTGTTTTTTGGGGGTATCTATTTCATTTCCTCACATTGAGATAGCTTCCTGACAGGGAGAATCAGGCTTACAGTGCCTAGGATCGGGGCAAGGTGGAGCAGCTGATTCCATTGTCTGACTCATGGCTGGCTCATAAACATAACCTAGGCTTAGAGGAACCAGAACTCGCTTCCTCCTTGACTCTAGGGACAACATTTTTCCTGGAAGATTTAGTTTTTCTTCTTATGCCTTTCTAATATTCTAACCACAAATCATGACCTAGTTTGAAGAGACACTGAGAATTCTCATATTCTTTTTGTCTTAGCTAGCCAGGAGGTGTTTCCCCTCATGTGAATCAGTGTCTTACTGTCTGGTGCCTAATTGGGCACCACCGATAAGAAGGCATCTGATGTCTTTGGTCTACCTGTGCCCCTGTTCCTCTTCTTTTATGTTGGTGCATCTCAGGATGCTCCCCTGACTGCCTTTGTTAGGCAGCGCTGTCTTGGCAAGTCTATAGGCCAAGTATAGGTACATTCTCTCAGGCAAGAAATTGGTGTAGGGAAGGTGAAAAGTAGAATTTAAGACTGACATCTCTTGTGTGGAGTCCCTAATCTTAAATGGGGAAGTTAGTTTGGGGAAAGTCTGCTCTCTTATTGACTAAATGGAAATACTTTTATGAATAATGGGGGTCTCAGGGAGGCAAAATAAGTGAAAAGAAAGATGAGATGGAAGTTTTCATTTTCTCAAGTCCATAATTCCTTCGGGTAAAGCCGTTAACTTCTCTTGGCCTAACCCTGTCCTCTCATTATATGATGGAAATAGTCACGAGGCTCTCAGTGAGAACAATCTGATTGAGTTGGAGTTCCAGCACTGCCTTATAACAGACCATGACATAATTGTTCTGCGCCCCAGCTTCCTTATCTATGAGATATCTGACATTACCACACACCAAATAAAACAGACATTTCTCCAGACAGTAGAAAAAATGGAAAACTACTCATCTTGTTTTTCTTTTAAAGTATACAATTAAGCTCAACCTGGAGCTTTCTACACTGTCCTACTTGTGTGTTCTGCCCAGCTTTTGTAATGATAAAGGTATAGGCCCCAAACAAAATTAGGGAAGTCTGCCCTGTGAAGTCATAGTAGCCAAAGTAGATCTCCTAATGATTTAGCAAAAAAATAATCATCTTGAAGACCCTGATCTAATGAAGTAGGACATGAAAAAAATAGCCATGTCTTTGACCAATGTAAATTCCTTTCCTACCTCCTCAGAGTACAAACATTTATAGAAACAAAGCACAAATATAAACAGATCAAAGGTGATGCATTCTTTCAGCTTTGAGCAATACTCTGGGGCAGCTTCCCATTTATGCTTGGAATGAGACCTGGGTGGATGAGAGTTTCACTGACACCCTGTCCTCCATCCTTCCTGGAATCTTGGGGGACTCCGAAAAAGTTGTCTCTTGTTTATACAATGGAATCTTAGGCTATTTCTGGACATCGAGTCATGGGCGGTCATCCTTTCTGAGAAATAGCCACAAAACAATAACATAGTCTAAAGGACAGCCAGGGGCTGACTCCTTGATAAAGACTTGCACTGGTGCCCATTTTCCAGTGGACTACTGTGTGTAGATGGATCATTTCCTGTGGGATGGGTTGGGTTGACTGAGAGGAAAGGTGATTTTCTTTCCCACTGTTTTCTAGATTAGAACCTTGGGATGGAAATGATGAGCCAGCACTAAATGCATCAGAAGAAGAATGATTTCTTCTTGGAAGTAGATGGCAATACCCTTCTCCTATGGAAAGCCAGTCCAAAGTAACCCAGTAAATGGATTTGAAGGGGCTGCTGGAAATAGGAACGGAGTTATGTATTGGGCATGCAAAGAAAGAAATTCCTGAGCTTTAGGGCTTTGCATTCTGTGAAGATAACTTTAAAAATTTCATCTGATGAGCCCCAGGAAACAAACAGCATGTTTATTCTACCTAGCACTTATTTGGAAAGCCCAGTGCAGAGATGAGTCCAAGGACAGATGTTTTAATTGATGGAAGCATCTCACCCCTAAGAAAAGCAGGATTATCCTCGGTGTTACCCTCTTTTGTGAAAGGGATGTTTATTGTCCAACTCTTGAAGGTTCCTTCCCAAGGACAGCAACTCCTGTTAAGTCTGATATGAAAAATGCTATTCAATAGAATGTATTGATTCAAAGTAAAAGGTGGAATCATATCTGAGGAGGCAGGAATCTCACTTCAAAACTCCCCTTGCATGCCACCATTCCCACATCCCTTCAGCCCTTTACATTATAAACTCTTTGACAGTAGGGGCTATCTTTTACCTCTTTTTGTATCCTGGGTGCCTAGTGATGTCCAGCACATAAGAGTGCTTAAAAAATATTTCTTGATTTATTGACTAATCTCTTTCTCCCTTAGCATGTGTACACATACATATACATGTATGAATTGGTTGGCTCGCTGGTTGTGGTCCTTTCTTCTTGAAGAGAAGCAAAATGACATAACCAAGATAAAGTCAAGTTTCAGTGTGTCCATCCAGCTGTGGCTGATCAGACCAATATGAGCTCAAAATGCTCTACCACAGGTTGAGCTCAGGTAGTCTGCATGAACATTTGGGATGAATACTCCAAATTTGGGCATCCTACATTTACATTGTGCTGTCTTAATTCTGCCTTGCTCATAGAGCACAGCACCTTTTCTGATGTGAGCCTGCTGTACTGAGTGTTCCTGGGCCAGTGTCTCCCATGTCACACAATCAAATCCAAAGGTCTTGAGGGTGTCCTTGTATCACTTTTTCTGACCACCATATGATCACTTGCCCTGTGTGAGTTCTCCATAAAATAGTCTTTTTGGCAAGTGTGCATTTTGCCTTCGACCAACGTGTCCAGCCCATCGCAATTGTACTCTCTGAAGCATAGTTTGAATGTTTGGCAGTTTAGTTCAAGCAAGGACCTCAGCATCTGGAACCTTATCCTGTCAGGTGATCCTCAGGATCTTCCTCAGACACTTCAAATGGAAGCAATTCAGTTTCCTGGCATGGCACTGGTAGACTGTCCATGTATGGATAATGCATATATGTATAGACATATAGTATAATAGTCATATACATATAATATATATATATATATATATATATATATATATATATATATATATATATATACGCTCACACTATACATACATATGCATTTCTTTCTATCTTCTGTCTCAACCTTAGGGGAAATCTGGTGAAATTTCTTATTACCAATCACTGTGGGTAAAAATACCTGTACAGCAGCTATAGGAACAGCCTGGGTCCTAAATCTCCATGGTAATGTCATCCAAAAACAAGGTGTGAATGACAGCTCTGCACTTTATGTGGTTTCCCCTATAGAGTACATGATCCTTGAGAGCAGGATTTTCATTTCTGCCTCCCTGGTATACATTTCTACCTCCATAGCCCCACTCCTGCAGCTCCTAAATTGATTGGCACATAGTAAGTGCTTAATAAATGCATATTGAATAATTGACTGTATTGTGTCTGGGGCCAGATCTGTCATATGTTTGGTTATGGGAGTCACCAATTAGGAAGGACATTGATAGCTGCTGAATGCCCAGAAGGGGGCAAAGTGGATGGTGTAGGCTCCTGAGTTCATACCAAATAAAGATCAATTAAGAGACCACTTTTTTTTTTTAACCTGAAGAAGAGTTAGGGGTGACCTAAGTCACCTCTATTTTCAAGTGTTTGAAAAACTCTCATATCAATAAGGGATTATACTACTTCTGTTTCTTTCTATTTCTATTCCTCAGGACTGATGGGTGGAATTGGTCACTAGGCTGCCTTGGGAAACAGAGAATTTTCCCTTTGGAAGGTCTTTCCTTCAAGCTAAGGCTGGATGACCTCTTGTTGGGTGAACTGGGGTAGTAGAGATACTTTTAAGATGCTGTTTGGACTAAATGCCACTGAGATTCTATCCAACTCAGAAATGTGATGTTTCTGCAATGATTCCTGCATTTGAAGCTTACCATGCATGTCCAGTCTTCAGCCAAAGGTAACTGTTTTTTTTTTTTCCTGTTGGGGAGGGATTGTTCACGGGAACTTTAATGACATATGTTACAAGTTGGGAGTGCCAACAAAATATGGCATTCTTTAAAAAGCCATTTCTTCGAATGTTTTTGCCCAGGGATGACTAAAAATGACTGCACATTAAATGTTGAAACTTTCCATGTGTCCTCTCGAAACCCAAACCAGGTCTCCTGGGGAATGAAGGGTGGGGGTGTAGGATGGAGGTTGGGACCATTGCAAAAGTTTATTTCTTACCCAAGAACAGATCCAATGTGTCACCTCATTTACTTAAATTGCTCTTTCCATGATAGTATTGCTGCAGAAACACATTTGCCAGGTACCAAGAGGAGGTATTTTCTTGCTTAGGCTTTATGTGGATCAAGAACTATGCTTCATAAATTGTGACTTTAAAAAATAAAACATAGTTAATTTGGGGATTGGGAAAGAAGAAAGTGTGAAACTCAGAGAGACCTTGAAATTGTAAATCATGTTCCCTTAATTCCATTGAGAGAAAATTCTAGAATGACAAATAGTTCCAAGTCTCACAGAAATGGAATAGAGAGTCATGGAGGAAGAGGAGGGATGGAATGAAAGAATCCCCTTGAATGTGAGTGTCACTGACTAATAACAATGGAATTAGGATGTAGGAGGGAAGGATAAGATGGAGTGTCTCAAAAATGACATAGCCATCTGGAACTGGAAGAAGGCCATCTGACATCAATGATAGCATGAACCAGGGAACACCACTTAGCTTGTGCAGTGAAGGAGGCAACTTGATGGTTATCCCCATGAATTAACATTGAGGGTGTAAAGTAGGTTTTGAGAGTCAGTGTGGTACCATGGATAGAAGGCTGACCTCAAGGTCAAAAATACCTAGTTTCAGGGCTCAGCTCTGGTTGTGTGATGATGATGATATCAGCCCCTGGCAATTCACTGAAATTATAAATCGAAGAACATTTGCCCATCTTCATTGGTAGAGGGAATTTCCTGGGCTAGACCAGTGGAATCTCAGGTCCAAACTCTAAAGCATTTTTTGACAAAGAAAGTAAAATATATTATGGAATCTATATGTAGTCCCAAATGCCTATTGTTGGCTAGTGTTTAATAAATGTAAGGGTGGTGATGAATTGATGAGGATAATATGGATTATGATAATATCCTCTACTTCAGAACCTAGTAAAATGGCTGGCATATAGTAGGTGTTTCATTAACACTTATTGATCTGCCCTAGGTCATATTTGTTAAATAAGAATAGTAGCAGGAACGAGAAGTAGCTGCATTCCTCTAATGTTTTAAACTTTGCAAGCATTTCACATGTTCTATCTCACCTGTGTCTCAGGACAGTCCTTGGAGATGGTGGTATTAACTGGTTTTAAATCTAAGGAAACTGAATTTAAGGAAGGCCAAGTGTCTAGTTGACCACATAGCTGCTAAGTATCTGAGGCTGGATTTGAACATAGGTTTTCCAGACTCCAAGCACAACGCTCTATCTATGACGATGCCCAGTTACCTCCTTGTCCAGAAGTCATCAGATAAGAAGTAGAACTTTTAGGATTTGAGCCTCCCTCTGTCTTCTATTATACTATCAACTTAAATCACAAAGGATGCAGTTTATTATTAAACAAAGTTTCCTGAAAACACTAGATGGAAATTTAGCTTTAAAAAAACCAACATCTTCTATCACACACAAAAATAAATTCCAAATGAATCTGTCATCTAGATGTAAAAATTTGTGTCATAAAAAAATAGAGAATAGAAAATCAGGCTTTTCTTAACTCTCCATAGAAAGGGAGAGCAATATTATTCAGGATTATTGGTAGTATTTGTTCTAAAGTGGAATTTTCAAGCTGGAAGGATTCTTAGAGATCCTTCAAGATCATCTTCTTAGCTCTCGTCTAAGAACTCGCTGCTTTTGTTCAGTTGTTTCAGTCTTGCCTGACTCTTTATGATCCATTTTGGGATCTTCTTGGCAAAGGTACTGGAGTGTTTGCCATTTACTTTTCCAGCTCATTTTGCAGATAAAGAAACTGAGGCAGTCAGGGTTAAGTTACTTGCCCAGGGTCACACAGATTCTAAGTGTCTGAGGCTGAGTTTGAACTCATGAAGATGAGTTTTTCTGACTCCAAGCTCAGTTCTCTATCCACTGCAATACCACCTAGCTGCCCTAATGACTTACCCAGGTATATGTGGCTGAGTTCAGAACCCAAGTTCTGCTCTCAGACCTAGACAGGCTATTTATATAAGACACATTTATTCAAGATCATATCACCCCCTCCCCTCACTCAGCAATTACAGTGGCTCCCTATTGTTTCCAAGATCAAATGTAAAATGCTCTTCTTGCCACTCAAAGCCCTTCATAACCATTCTGGTCATCTTATACCCTGCTCTTCAATCCAGTGACATTGGCCTCCATTGGTCTCGCAAAGCAGACCTTCCATCTCTTGATCCGGACATTTTCTGTGCCCATTCCCCATGCCTGAAATCTTTTCCCCTCTGACTCTTGATCTCCTTGGCTTCTTTTAAGTCCCCCAAATCCCATCTTTTACAGGAAGCCTTCCCTTGCCCCTTCAGTGACTTCTGTCTGTTAATTATATCCTATTTATCCCAGGTACAGCTTGCTTTCTATGTATTTGTCTACATGTTGTTTCCCCCATTCTACTGTAAGTTCCTAAGGGCAGGGGCTGTCTTTTGCCCCCTTTTGTATCTCCAGTGCCTGGCATGTAGCAGGTACTTCAGAAATGTGTGTTGATTGATTGAAAGAACAAAATCTTAAATAGGCTTCGGAGTTGGAAGGGACGTTTAAAATCTAACCCTCTCATTTTGGGAGTGAGCAAACTAGACAGGGCAATGATAGACTTGCCAAAGCCATTGAACTGACAAGCAGCAAAGTCAGATATGCTCTTCGTTGGTGAGATCATTTTCATGGCCTGAAATCTCCCTCCCCCCTGTTGTTCTTCTTTCTTTTAACTTTCATTACTGTGTGTGTGTGTGTGTGTGTGTGTGTGTGTGTGTGTGATACCCTCCACTTTGGAAGCAACTTTAGGAGACAGACTCCAAACGTCTTGTACCCATACCAAAGGAAAACAAAGTGGGAAGGGAGTTAAGAGACAGTTAAATTCTCGTTTCCCTCTCCCTTACCCTCCATTGACTGGATTATGAACCATTAAAGCATTTCCCTGGTTTCTGAGTCAGGAAAAAATAGACACATTGAGAAAGGAAGCTTCAAGAAGTTTGAGTACATAAGGGTAGAAAGCAGTGAGATGGGTTGGTTGGTTGTTGATCTTCCTTCTGAAAGAGAACCAGAGTTGACATCGCTACGTTGGGGTAAAGGTAGAGTATGTCCAGTCATGGCTGGTTAGGTAAATAAGAGCTTGGTAGGATCTGTCACAGATTGGGCACAGACAGTCCATTTGAACATTTGGGATGGAAATGGCTCTATATTTGCTTGTCTCACATTTCTTTTGAGCTTCTGTAATTCTTCTTCACTCACAGAGCACAGTGCTTTCCTTGATGTGGGCACACTATGCTGGATGGTCTTATGTCAGTGTCTCCCATATCTTACAACTGGTTCCAAAGTTCTTCAGAGAGACCTTGAGAGTGTCCTTGTACTGTTTCTTCTGACCTCCATGTGAGCACTTGTGTTGCATGAATTCTCCATGTAATGGCAAAATGGTGTGGGTGATGTCTTTCCCCTTTCATGTAAATAGAGAGGAGAAGGAAGGGGAGAGGGAGAGGTTGGGAGAGAAGATGAGCTGAGTTACCCAGCTAACTGGGTCCTCATTCAGGCAGCTAGGTTTACTCATAGGTTGTGTTTGTTCATTTATGAAGAGGACCATGACATCAGAGAAATGATGACATGACTGGCACTTGACTTTCTTTTGAGTAAGGGAGGGCTGTGCAAGGTCACAAGTCTCACTTTCTCCTCCTGAGCCTTTTTGTTCTTTCTCTTCCTTCTTTCCCTCCCTCCCTCCCTCCTTTCCTTCCTTCCTTCCTTCCTTCCTTCCCTCCTTCCTTCCTTCCTTCCTTCCTTCCTTCCTTCCTTCCTTCCTTCCTTCCTTCCTTCCTTCCTTCCTTCCCTCCTTCCTTCCTTCCTTCCTTCCTTCCTTCCTTCCTTCCTTCCTTCCTTCCTTCCTTCCTTCCTTCCTTCCCTCCCTCCCTCCTTCCTTCCTTCCTTCCTTCCTTCCTTCCTTCCTTCCTTCCTTCCTTCCTTCCTTCCTTCCTTCCTTCCTTCCTTCCTTCCTTCTTTCCTTTTATAAAACCTTCGAATCAGGGCACTCTCCCATACATTGAACACCAATGGATCTCTGCCCATGTTCCACTCAATGACTGTTTTTGGACCTGCCTGGCTTACAGTGAATGTCAATAGTAACCATTTCTCTTCAAAACAACAACCTGAGGCTCCTGCCCCTCCCAGCAAGATTCATTCATTCACACAGTATTTATTTGCTTACTTAACTTATTTTCTATTTAAGGAGGCCACCCCTTGACTACTTTTTAAAGAGCCCTATTCACTGAATGGGCATTACCTCACTTTAAGTGAGTACCTGAAAAGGCCTTAGCCCAAAAGGCCAAGGTCTCCCATTGCATCCTGGGTTGTCTCCAGTCATCCTAATGAATATCTACTCACTGGATCCAGATGGTTCAGGAGGAAAGAGTGAGGCTGATGACCTTGCATAGCCCTCCCTCATTCAAAATAAAGTCAAGTGCAAGTCATGTCATCACTTCTCTGATGCCATGGTCCTCTTCGAAAATAAAGGGTGAACACAAATGGGATCTAAGTGAGGCAGAGTTGTGTGAAGTTGTTGGTTTCACTCTCTTCCAGAGTCATCAGAATTCAGTGACAAGGCAAAAAATAATGCCTAGTGATGTCCTGGGATGCAGCAGATGACCTTTGATCAATAACTATGTCTAACCAAACTCTAAGCACTTCACAACACCTGCTTCAGCTACCTTCACAGTCACTGGAACAAAATTGTTCTCATCTGCCCATTTCACTTGCAGAAGTCTTCACTCGCTTAGGATAGACATACCTCCCCTTCCAACTCATGAATGGGTGTGAGACCTCTCCATTGCTCTCAACCTGATTTAACTGTCTGCTGAAATGGTTTAGCAGGGTGTGGTCGCTGCTGAGGCTACAGCTATTTTCCTGGAGTCACAGGTGAGCGTTGGGTGAATGAGGTGAACAACGAAGGTGGGAAAACAACCTTGAAAAAGACTCAGTATCCCCCACACCAGAGGTACTAGTCTCCCCTGAACCCCTATACCCCAGATAGCAGTGAAACTATGGCCTCTCCTGAAGCATTAACCCTTGACCAAGAGCAGAGAAGTGTATCTTAAGGGAGGTGAATGAGAAGCCAACGGAGAAGAGCGCACCGGTTTCTGGGGCTATGTGTTTACCTTTTGGACATAGGAGCTATCAGTTTGATTTTGCTCTCCATAAGGCTGTCATCACTTGTGCAAAAGGAATGTTTTCCTCCAGTTTGATGGATGTTTCTGTAGCAACTGCCCTCCTCATTCCTATTCAGCACATACCCCTTTCTCAAAAATTAATGAATTCTGTCTCAATGCCATTGTTGTGGACAATCCAAAGTCATTGGAGAGCACACTGGGTGGGAGTTCATGAACAATCATGCTACAGATAACCCCAGTTCCTCCATCTTCCCACTGTACCCTGAGTGGAGAAACTGTCAATCAACATCGGGAACCGTGAGCAATAGCGTGAGTGGGAGGTAGAGAGCTTTCCCTGGAGGTGGTGCTGCACTACGCTTGAGCATTTCTCCTGGGACTGATGAAATGACCACAGGCTTCTACTTTCTTTTTCTGTCTTTGTGTTGCTTCAAGGACTGCCAGCTTTAGAGCCATCTCAGGAATATAAATTTCAACTACGTTCTGGCATGTGAGAGGATATTGGTCAGAATATCTTCAGAATCTTCCAATATATGTCAAGGCAATATTATTTTTTCCTCCAAATCTTCAACTTTGACTTGTCTTCCCATGTTCAGTATCTTTTTGCTTTGCCCACTGTCCTCAGAATACTGTTTCGGTGTTCTCTCTGGCCTGGGGCTTGTCTTAACATTCAATTAAACTGTAAATTTCTTGACCAATTTTTGTATCAAGACTATAACTTACTCTACCCTTGATTTTGCCCCTTGTTCCCTCCCTTCTTCCACTCCCCTGGAAGGCAACACATATTGATTTCTGGGTTGTTCTGAAAATTGAAAATACAGAGCTAAAGAGCCAGTTTTGCAGTGTTAATTTTTTTTTGGTAATAACATGCATTCTTCTCTTTGCTTTGACATTTTCACTCACCTTGTATTGCATGCATCCTTGAAATGTCTTATTTATCTTTACTGATCTTCTTATGTGAGGCAAATGGAGAAATGTTTCTATTCCAATTCAGTACAATAAGCATTGCTGTGCCCACTATATGCAAGGCACTTGGTTAAACATATTAGATACAAGTAAGCAATAGAAAAAAATACAACTCTGACATTCATGAATCATGTGTTCTTCTTGGGGAAGAAGGGTGGAAATACAACATACAAACAGATGTGTGTGCATCTGTGTGTGATTGTTTGGAAGAAAAAGAGGATGCACCAACAATTAAGGATAAAGAAAGACTTCTCAGAGCAAATGAGACTTACCTCTGGACATGATGTAGCCACCACTGGAAGAGCAGCTTGGAGAGAGGAACATAAGCATGAGCCTGCAGGGAACTGAGGCTGAGGGAGCTCATGAGCCCACTTCTGCTCTGCAGTGGTGTCAGCCAATCAGGGGTCTGTAGTAAGTTCTACATTCATAGGGTGAGCCCTTTCAAACAGTTCTGTTTTGATTTTGTTTGAAATCATGATTGCCAGCTCTGCTAGGATGGGATGGTGAGGACCTACTTGGTCTTTTGCTCCCTATAGTCTGAATGCCAACCAAACAATCAGTAAACATTTCACTAAGTATTTACCACTTCCAGTTCACCAAAGCCCTTCCCAACTCTCAAATTCAGTAAATCCATGAAGTCACTCAGATCACATCTGGGCTGTGGTGTTTTATTCTGGGTACCAGGTTTTAGGAAGGATTTTAATAAAATCTATTCAGACAAGGTGAGAGCGGAGGAGAATGGTGAGGGTACATTTGTTGGCCAATCAAAGGAACTGAGGAGGTTGAGCCTGGACAAGGAAAGATGAAGGGGAGGAGGTTTGATCTATTGTTGAAGAAGGATTTGACTTCTGCTTGTCTGAGAAAGAACTTAGACTCTCAGTAGCTGTAACCACCAGGAAGATTGGGGATCATTAGATTAAAGCTTTAGAGCTTAAATGGGTCCATAGAGGCCATTTCATCCAACCCATTCATTGCAGGAAAGATGCACCTGAGACCCAGAGGGGAAGTCACACAGGTGGAACCACAGGGCTGAGGGAGACTCAGGTCTCCAGGTTGGGAAGCTAGTCCTTTCCCCAAGAGCCTGCAGGTGCCAGTGGTCAATGGTTGTCCATCCTAAAGTCATTATGCATTGTCTCTTTTCAAATTTTATAGGAAAAGGGGGAATGCTGTGATTGTAGTTGGATAAGTTCTTGCCACCTTCATTTGGTGATCACCTTCATTTCAAGGAAGAGGAATGTTGCTTTGAGCACTCAGCATGATGCCTGGAACATGGCAGGTGCTTAATCGATATTGACTGATGCACCTTAGTACATGATGGATGACTCATTGGTTGGTGTTATCAGGATAAGCAAGTCGGAAACCTGGGTCTTTTCAGCACTTTGGCTGTCTTCTAGTTTTAAATCTACCTCCGCTCCATCCTCTTCTGAGCAGCTGCCTAGGGTTCAGGATTTCTTAACCTTCTATTTTGAATATTTTGATATTCTATTGTCATTTGATTGGTTTCCTTCATATTCTTATATTTTGTTTTATGCATTTTTAAACCATGATTATGAGGAGGGAGCCACAGATTTCATTAGTTTGACCAAGGTATTCAGAGGCTTCCATAAGGTGGGGGGGGGTGGTCTAAGACACAAGAAAAAGGTTAAGAAGCCCTGGTCTAGGTAGAACACTTTGGGATTTCTGTGTGCTGAGATCTCTGACAGTGTTCCAGTTTTTCCGGAAGGCTGAACTGCTCTGAGCTTCTTATCACTCTCCATTCTGCCCCTCCTCCTATGCAATGATGTGATGTCCATGTGTGATTCCCTGTGACCCCAATGGCCTTGCATTTCTATCACAGGATGGCGGCCCCTTTTGTCTTTATCTCTTTTTTTCCAAGTGGTGCTGATAGGTAAAAAGAGAGCTGAGTGCCTATGTGCTGGCATGGAGGGCTCCAGTCAGAGAGTTCCCCCTTCCTGCCTTCTAGCCCTCCTTCCAACACACTATGCTCAGAGCTATAAGTGGAAACTTTTACAACTGGTACAGGAATAGTGGGGACAGGAGATAAAAGCAGTCTTGGTGAGAACCCAGAGAGCACACTCTGGTCTGAGAACAGTCACACTGGGAGAAAGAGTAGCCTATTGGCCAGAAAGTCTGTGCTGAATCCCTATGGGAACTGTTCATGGTAAGATAACTCAGGAAAAGGATGCCAGAGCAAGCTGATTCAACAAGGGAAAATTCCCCTAATGTCCTTTGTACCCGGCCAGGTCAGGAAGGCACCCATGTTGAAACTTACCAAGTTATCATTTCTACTGGAAGAAGCAGGGTGACAGCTTGGCCTCTTGGCACCAAGGAAATTCAGGGCTTCTGCTAGAGAGGACAATGATGGAAATTTTAAAAAGGATGGTTCAAAAGTCTCTCTTCCCCACCTGTGACCCAGAAGGCATTGACCCTACCTTCTCAAGGCAAATCGAGTAGCAAGTCTATGCCATCTGCCACATATTTGGACCAAATAGGTCTTGCAAAAAGTATCTTCAGTGGCTGTTGCTATTCATCCCTCATTGTCAAAGACCAGGGACATCTGGAGAGAGATGTCTTGACTTGTGCATGAATTAGATTTAAACGTAGCAGAGTTGCAAAAAGACTTCGGTCTCACTTTGTCTTTCAGTCATCGAAGTCCAGTGGCAGGACAAAAGTCAGGGTAGCTGGTGATGGTCTGGGATGCAGTGGATGACTGTCGTCTTTGCAAATCCAAATATATATTTGGCAACATGAGAGGGAAGGCATGAAGACTGAGGACTGGGAAAGGCTTCTGGAGAAAGTGGGACTTGAATAAAAACAGAGAAAGTAGGAGGTGGAGATAAAGAGGAAGGGCATCTGAAACTTAGTGAAAACACTCATATTTGGGTAACCAAAGATTGATGCAGCCCTCAGCTCTGGGCTCAGCTAATCCACCCCAGCATTTTCCTGAGTTAGAAGATGAGACCCAGGAATGGTGAAGTTCTTGCCCAAGGTCACCAGGTAGTAATAGTAGTCATAAGAGTATTTTAGGCTTAGCAAACCTGCTACATGCATCATCTCAATTGATCTTCCTCACAACAATTCTATGAGGTCGCTGAATTTTGTGTAGGAGGAAATGGGGGCTCAGCAGGGATGTGTCATTGCCCTAGAGGCTGGCATCTTGTACCTGAGGCAGGATCCAAGCTTCACGTCTATCTCCTATGCAGGGACTTGAACCTGACTACACTTCTTGCCCTTTCAAGGTAGATCACTGGCATTTATTAAATTCATTCTGTGTGGCAGGCACCATGCTAAGCACGAGAAACAAAGGAAGGCAAAAATGCTTTCTTTGTCTTCAAGGAACTCACAGTCTCATGGGGGAGACTATATTAATCAATTGGATACATGTAAGACATAGAGGAACTGGTGGCATGGTGCCTACACTTGTCTTCTTGCTGAGGAGGAAGAAGTCCTGGGTCCTTTGGTGGGTAGAGATGAAGGGTTTCTGTTGAGATACTACTTGGGAGAGCCATCCTCCTCCCAGCCAGTCAGCTCAAGAGCTGGTCAGAGGTCAACTGTCCTTTAGTGGCCACAGTTTTGTGCCAATGTTCCTCACTGCTGGGCAAATACCTGCTCATGTAGATGGGCATGCCTTGTGCTTCCCAGGGACAGGGTTGGTAGGCTTTATGGAGTGTAGTCTTCCACAAGCCCACTTTTTCTTTCTCCTAAGATGACCTCTTGGGTTATGTTTCCCTAAGGATATCACTAGGTATTGTAGTGTTTTTCCAGGTATCTCTGAGGCTAATGGCTTCCTGTCTGTTCAGGCAAGGAGTGAGGGTATGTAAGGCCACCACACATCAGGCTAACCAAGCTCAGGCCTGACAATGAGCAAGAGTGCCAGCTGTGCCATTCAGTGGGTACCTTGTCAGGCTCAGCTCCCCTGGCTGCCTTTCTTTGTATCGTGATACTCCCATGCTCATCCGCCCATGATGCACCAATGGTCTTAGACTTTTTTTGGCAGAAAGCAGTCATATCTGTCATCCTGGCTTCCCAAAACTCTAGCTCTGAACCAGACTCCTGCTCATGAATTGCATTGATTTTATTTGTATTTGCGCTGACTGGCTGCATTACACAGAATTAACACTTTATTCTGTGTGCCTAGGTGGGGGGCTGTTTCCAAGGTCTTTTCATCATGATCTCTGCTCAATTCCCACAACCCAATCCATTTTTTGTAATATTGAGAAAATAACTTTAAATTTGGCATCATCAATTCATTTAATACCATAAGTACATGGGTGAAGTGAATCAAGTGATTCCTTGCGCACCCTTAAATCTCCATTATATATTCATATAGTTATAGATTTAGAGCTTGGAGGAACCTTAGAGGTTACTGAGTTATTTTACAGATTACCAAACTGAGACTCAGAAAGTGGTGGAGTGAACTGACCAGAATTACACAGCTAGGAAGTATCTGAGGAGGAATCCAAATTCGGGTCTGCCCCACTCCACGCTATAACCTAGTTACCTCCATCATACCATTCATTATATCCAACTTCCATGACCCTTTACTTTATGGTAACTAATTTTAGAATACCCTATTTGTAGATTAGAATATTCAGTACATTTGCACAATGGATGCATGTTCCATGTTCATGTATGTATGTATGGATGTGATTCTTCATGAAACTTCTCATTGTGTCATGGGAGTGACCTGTATTACTCAAGGTCAGGGTAGCTGCTGAGCCACCTGGAAAAAGCCTGGGCATGGGCTGTGTCTGCTGTCTCAGACCCAGACTGGGTGAATAGAAATTCTTCAGCAACTACGTACTGACAATCTAAGTGGTTTAGTCCTCTGAGGTCTCCTTCTCATGTGACTGGGGTGATAGTGGTGGGGCATGAAAGGGCCAAGGGATACCAGACTCTCTAACCCTGCCTTGTGGAATCCCTCATTTCCTTCATATCTTTCATAAGCATTTATTAATACTAATAGGACCAGGTGCATCAACTGACCCTCTTTAAATTATAATTTTGCTTTGCCATAGGAAATCATCTTACTCTTTATTTTATTTGCCATATGGATTTAAAAAGTGTCCTGTGTTGGCACAGTTTGGTCCTTTGATGTATCCTTCAATTCTAGCCCTTCTAGAGTTTTACGTACCCACTCTATATCAGCGTGAGGCTCTGGAGGTACACATACACCACTAAAAATGGTCTTTCCACACAAGGGACTCTCATGTGATTATTGGAGGAATATGAGTCCATGGTTAAGTAAAGGCAAAAAGTGTGAGTTTTGGGGAGATGTTGTAAGAGAATATAATAACCGATTAGAGGGAAGAGGAGACATAGGAGCTGAGCCTTAGGAGGCTGGGGATTTCCAGAATAAGAGGTAAGGAAAAATAAATGTTAGTTTGAAGCTGGGAGAGACATGTTTCATTCATCATATCCCTAGCAACCCACCCAGAGTCTGGTGCATAGTAGGCATCTAAAGCTTGTTCATTGACATTAATAAATAATAAATAAATGACAAGAAATGCTTGTTGATTGACATATGGGAGGGGGAATCCTCTCCAAAGGTCCAGAGATGAGAGACAGAATATCTTGTCTGTTTGGCTGAAGGCAGAGTACATGAGGGGGAGTCATTAGAAATGTGGGGGATTCTTAGGTTGGAGTCAGACTGTGAATGACAAACGTGACCTGAACTGTTGGTGCTCTCTATGTACTATCTCTGTCCAACCACAGGAATGGAGAAATTCATCCCTGTCACTACTGACACTTTCATGATGAAAGTAACCAGGGCACACAAAGGAATTACTGGTAAGAAGGCTCATGGATTGTCAGAGAGGTTGGCACAGTCAGTTTCACTGTGCAACACAAAGCAAGGTTGGTTGGATCTCCCCACTGTTCTCATGATGCCCATTGCCATAGGAAACTCCACAGAGATGTGGGAACTTGAATTGACTCCTATTACATGGGATGATGAAGTAAAGGCATTTGAGGAAGAATTCTAGAAAGATCCTGCAGTGGATTCAGTATTTTCTTGACACTCACAAATTCTTAGAGTTGAGGGGACATCAAAGGTCATTAAGACCTAGCACATGTACATAGGAATCCCCTTTCCCATAGTCCTAGAGAAGGGGCCTTCCAACTTTGCCTAAATCCTGTCTCTCTGAACCAATCCATTGATAAATCAACAACCGTTTATTAAGCTTTCTACTATGTGCCACACTGGGGGATCCAAGTCCAAAGAATGAAGCAATCCTTATCCACAATGAGACTGCATTCTAGAGGAGGAGACAGCAAGAACATGTACAAGTGCATACAGAATTAATCTAAAGCCTGTGAAGACAAGTACATATAATAGGGAGTACCTATGATAATGTAGAATAATATACATACAGTATAGTAAGAAGGGAGGACAGTGGGGTGGGAGAGGGGATAAGGAAGCAGTTTGTGTACAGAATAATGCCTCGGCTGCAGCTAAAATGAAGAAAAGGAAACTGTGTGGCCAAGGTAATGAGCTGGTCCATGTTGGGCATGGGGATGCCTGTTCCATTTTTGAGTAGCTCTGACTGGTAAGTTTTTTCCTGACTCTGATCCTCAGTATCTCTATTTGCACCTCTTTTCTTCCCCAGGTCTTCTCAGTCAGCCCTCTGGACATGTGCCACTTGAATACTTCTGCAAATCGCTGATGACACTTGGCATGCATGACCTTCTGAACATTTTCTTCCTCAGGATAAATATAAGGAGTCCCTTCAATTGGATGTCTTATGGTATGACCCTGAAGTCCTTTTTCTGTAAAATGGGTCTACAAAAACTTGCACTTTCTGCCCAGTTCCCTGCATTGCTGTAAGTGAAGCATGGATCCATTTGGCAGCACAGTGGACAGAAGTCAGAAAAGACCTGAGTTTGAATCTGGTCTCAGACACTTCTTAGCTGTGTGTCCCTGGGCAGGTGCCTTAGCCTGTTTGTCTCAATTTCCTCAACTGTAAAATAGAGATAATACTTGCCTCTCCTCCCTTCCCCCCAGGGTGGTTGTGAGGATCCAGCAAGGTAAAAATTATGAGGCATATAACCCAACTCCCAGCTCAACTTACTGGGGCCAGGTAGAACACGATCGAATCTCTCTTCTGGGTGTCAGCTCTTGAACAATTGAAAGGCAGCTCTCATGTGCCTTGTGTGCAGTCTCCTCTCCAGGGTCCAAATGCCCAGTTCTAACAACCTTCCTTCGAGTTCCAAGGTGGGTTCTAGACATTTTATTTTTAACCTCTGGTGTTCACATTCTGTCTATATGTATGATTTACATGTTCAGATAGACAGATTTTGACTTAGGATTCAAGTGACAGGAAAAGCAAGAAAATCAATACAATGTAGTGAAATGTGCCCCAAATATGGAGCCAGAGGCCCTGTGTTCAAATCTCGCCTTTTCTTGGCCTCAGTTTCTCATCTAAGAAAAGGGATATAAAATACTCCCTCTGTGGAAATTCCTCTTGCCAATGCAAATCAATACCTGCTCTGCAATTTTTAGCATCAGAGAGCTGCTTGTCAGCACTGAGAGGCTAAGGGCACATGGTCAGCTTGTATCAGAGGTGGAGGCTTGAGGCCAGTTTTTCTTGAGTCCTGGCTCTCTTTGCTTCCTTGAAAGATACATCTAACTAGCAGAGTCTTAGCTGTGCTGGCAAATTTCTCAGGACAGTTACAAAAGCCAAGCTTTTGTAAGCTTAGCACAGCCTGGAAACATGCCAAAGCCCCTTTTAATCAATCACGATGATAACCATTGTATACTGATTCATAAGCATCTAAAAACTGACCAGCTGTCTGCATGCTTGTTCACTCATCATGACAAGGATGCCAGTTGTACTGAGTGCCTGAGAGTTTCCCATTACCGGGCTGAGCAATGCCCAGGAACCCCATCTGCTCATTGGGTCCCAAGTTCCGTATTCTGCCCTGGGGAGTCACTGACCAGATCCTGGTCCATGTCTATACAGTGACAGATTAAGTGTTAGTAACTCTGTCAGCAACAGCAGAGATGTTTGAGAACCTCAGCTAAAAAAAGCAAGCAAATGTAGGCAAAAATTGGGTGCTCAATTTAAGGAAGTTAATAACGGATGTTGGGACAAACAAAAACCAGGAGTCCTTCTCACTTGAGTTGGATGCTTCCATGGACTGTGGAGAGAAGAGCATGAGGGTGGCCTAGGGAGCTGTAACAGAGCCAGACTTCCCCGTGTTGGTAGGGGACCCTTACTGGCTGAGGATCCTCAACCGATCCTCATCCTCTCTAACCTCAGGCCACTCAGGGCGACTCACACAGACTGGTTTCAAACTACTGTTCCCACAATGTCCTTGGGGTAGATGTTCCATTGTCATCATCATCATCACCACCATCACCATCACCATCATCATCATCACCATCACCATCACCATCACCATCATCACCATCATCACCATCACCATCATCATCATCACCATCACCATCACCATCATCACCATCATCACCATCACCATCATCATCATCACCATCATCATCATCATCATCATCACCATCACCATCACCATCATCACCATCAACACCATCACCATCATCATCATCACCATCATCATCATCATCATCATCATCATCACCATCATCATCACCATCATCATCATCATCACCATCATCATCACCATCATCATCATCATCCATCATCATCACATCATCACCATCACCATCACCATCATCACCATCATCACCATCACCATCATCATCATCACCATCATCATCATCATCATCATCACCATCACCATCACCATCACCATCATCACCATCAACACCATCACCATCATCATCATCACCATTATCATCATCATCATCATCATCACCATCATCATCACCATCATCATCATCATCATCACCATCATCATCACCATCATCATCATCATCATCACCATCATCATCACATCATCATCATCACCATCACCATCACCATCATCACCATCAACACCATCACCATCATCATCATCACCATCATCATCATCATCATCATCATCATCATCACCATCATCATCATCATCCCCATCATCATCACCATCATCATCATCATCATCACCATCATCATCACCATCATCATCATCACCATCATCACCATCATCATCACCATCATCATCATCGTCATCATCATCATCGTCATCATCATCATCATCACCTGCTCCTCTCAGGTCTGGGATCCTCCTCCGTTCTTTGGTGCCATCAATCAGCATTTAACAATCTATGGCCCAACACTGTTCTAGGCACTTGGGATACAGGCAGTTAGTGCAAAAGTATTGAGGCAAGAGATGGAGTGTTCTCTGAGCAGGCTGGTATGACTGACTATAAAACTTGAGGGCACTAATACAGCATAAGAAGAGTGGAGATGGATGAAGGATCAAGATGGGGAAGGGCTTTGAATACCAGGCAGGACTTTATATTCCACTCTGGGAGTATTAGGAAGCCACTGATAGTTACAGAGAAGCTGGGATGACTTGTACTTTGGGGGAATCACTTTGGTAGCTTTGCTGGATGGTGAGTGAGCTAAGGCCCAGAGAGAAGTAGAATCTCCCTCACTGTCAGTGTTCAAGTTCGATACTTGACATTAGAACTCTTTGACTAATAGAAGCATGCAATAGTTGCCAAAACCCCTTGCTAGCTCTCCTCATTCTCTCCTATATCAACAGTTTCTCTTTCTAAAGCACTTGTCCTGCAAGGTAAGGCATACATAGAGGGATGGTGCCATTTGGAGATGAGAGGATTGAGTCCCAGAGGTAACTCTGAAAAGAGATGAGTCTCACTACTGTTCAGTGTCAGAACAAGGGCCCTGACTCCATAGCCAAGGATCTTTCTGTTACTTCACGTTTCTCCTCTCACCTAATTAATTATTGATGGTTGGTGGGTGTCCTGTTAGCGATGACTTGTCCTGCCATTTGCCTTATACTTTAGGGATAGGCACTAGTCCTGTGCTTTCACTTGTCTAGGAACACTCAGAGGAGGAAGCTTTCTTTGCCAAAGCAGATTGGCTCCCTGTGTATAGCTAAGGCAAACAGTCATAATTTCCTGGAGTATTGAGGGGCCTGAGGAACTTGCCTGAGGTCCAAGAACCCCATTGGATCAGAGACAGGGCTTAGATCTGAACCCAGACCTTCCTGGCTTGGAGGCCAGCTCTCTATTCCCAAGGTCACATTGCTTCTCAATGTACTGAATGGTCTGCAAAGCCCTAGGGATCCTGGGGATAGCCTGAAAAGAAACCCATGAGGTGGTTTGTACACAGACACACAGTATTTGGAGATCATTTCAATGGGAAATCCCAGAAACAGCAGCATGCAAAATTCTAACACAAGCTCTTGGAGGTCAGGAACCACCCCACTTTTGTCTCAGTAACCGCAGGGACTAGCATACGGTAGGCACTCAGTGAATGCTCCCTATTAGACTGATTGATTTGTTTGTGAGTGTTCTGGAATGAGAAGAAAACCAAACCGGAAATCATGAAGAACCATTAGCAGTTACGTCCTTCTACTACCTAACAACTGCTATAGGAGTCCCTATTTTTCTGGTCAGCTTTTCACACATGTTCTGATATATGTCATCCTTTTATATGATCTGAGAGGCAATTTTTTTCATACTTTTAAAATCATTGACCAGTTTTTCTTCTGTTTCTCTAATTTGGCTTTTAAAATCCTTCTTCATCTCTTCCAAGAACGCTCTTTGTGCTTACGACTAGTTCATAGTCCCTTCTGAAGTTTCAAATGAGAGTACAGTCTCAATGCTGACCTCTTTGGTATTCTTGTTTTGGTTCTTGTCCCTATAGAAAAGTTCTATAGTCTTTTCTTTTCTGCTTTGTTTCTTACTCATGATGATGATAATAAACCTTTTCCTGGCTTTTAAAGTAGATCTCTGCTTCTAGGGCATGAGGGGCTCTGTCCCAGAGTTTCTGTACATTAAACTTGAGGTTTTGTGTGTTGTGACCTCTGGTTCTTTCAGCTAGAAGCTAAAGTGCTGGTGCTTTCCTGGTGCTGAGCCAGCTGGTGTAAGAAAGCAGAAGCCACATGAAGTCTTTTTGTGTTTCCCCAGATTTACCCTGGAGCTAGCTTGTTAAGTGACAGGTAAGGGAGGAGAGGTGATCTGGTCACAGGAGGTCTCCTCTGCTGAGCTAGAGCATAGGAAAGCTCAGCAGTTGGTGATCCCAGCTGCCCTAGTGTCTTCCTAATTCTACTAAGGTGCTGAGGCATGCCTGGAGTCCCAGTGTTAGTGGTTGCGGGGCTCTGTCCCCTGGGGTTCCAGATCTTCTCCCGGTTTGCTGAGGTGGGGCTGTCTGGAACAGCTCCTGTCCCGCACTGATGCCCTTCAGTCACAGCAAAAGGAACCCTCCTTAGTGATTTTCCTAGAGAGGCAACTATTTTTCTCACAAGTCTATTTTTGCCCCTCCCCCTACAATTTAATGTGATGGCTATATACATACATGCATGCATGTATGTATGCATGCATACTTACAAATAATGCATATATATGCATATCAATATGTTATAAATATATCTATGGCATATATACAGATACACACATATATGATCAATCAGAAACTTTCTTCAAAGGAGAAGCCCACCTCCTCTATAAAGACTTCTGACTGTACCAATTCAGTGTTCTTCAATTGATGGACACTTGCTTTGTTTCTAGGTGTTTTTCCCTGCTATGAATATTTTGGTATCTATGAGGCCTTTCTTGGTCTTCCCCTCCCTCCCTCCTTCCCTTTTTTCTTACCTTCCTTCCTTGCTTCCTTCCTTGCTATGTCTGACTTCCTTAGGGTGTGTGCTTAGTAATGGGATTACTGGGTTAAAGAGAATTTGTAGAGCAGTGATTCTTTTTCACACAATTCCCACCCTTTCCCAGAATTGTTGGGCTACTCCACAGAAGTGCCAACAGGGCATTAATGTGCCTACCTCCCTGTGATTCCTTTAACATTGAAGGTTTCTCTCTTTGTCCTTTTTAAGTAAAAATTTCATGGTTGTTTTCATTTGTCTTTAATAGTTGAATTGGATCTTTTAAAATTAGTGCTAATAGTTTGAAACTCTGCTTTTGAAAAGCTTGTATATTTTAAACCAATAATCCATCAGGAAATGGTTCTTCATTTTTACTGACATGTCAGTTTTCTGAAAATCTTGGTTGTCAGAGTTGTATGAAATTTCCATGTGAAGATTGCTTTTTATTTTTCCCTTTTCTTATTCTTTTCTTTTTCTATTTCTTTCCTGATTCTAGCAGAAACTATTTTTCTCTTGCAAAATTATTTAACTTGATGTACACAGATTTTCTATTTTACCAGATTTATGATGGATTCCCTGCAGCCCTTGTTTGGTTGAATCCCTGACCCTTCTTTCCCAGTGCACAAAGTAGCCCCCTCGCTCTTCCTTTTCACAGCTAATTACTGTTCCCTTCTCACCAGTGACAACATACATTTTTTTAAAGGGCTGATTGTGTTGAGAACATGTGCCAGGCATTGGGGGCATGGGAGAAGACCCTGGAGAACAGGGCCTATAGCCTATACTCTTTCTAATTCTCCATAACATGGCCTTTTTCTTGGTAGACCAAGGCAACATCTGGGACTTGATTAACTATGTCTTCTCTCATTTCCATAGCCACAGCTAAGAGCCTAGGTATAAAATACAAGATTCATTAACCGTTTATATTGAATACATTTCCTCAATTTGAATTAGTCTCTTCCTCTGGCACTGGGTGCCTCATTCATATAGAACAATTGTTCTCCAACACATTTGGCCTGAACTCCACTTTGGCAAGGCAAGTACTCCCAGCTCTCCCACCTCGCCTGCTCCCACTTGTTACTGTGAGAGGGAAAGAAAGAAAAGGCCTCACCAGATGGGAGGAATGGTCCTGCTTTCAATGAGACAATGTCTGTTGATTTTTCATTGAACAGCATGTGGCTGTTATTAACTCCTGTTCAAAACAAAAGCAAAGAGCTTAGGACCATAGGTTTAGAGCTTCAAGGATGAAGGTTCATCTCATCCAAACCCTTCATTTTACAGAAAGAGAAACTGAGGCTCAGAGCTATTTACTTCTCCATTCTTCCTTGGGTGACCTGAAAACTTGATTCTTCAGAAACTGTAATATTTCAGTCACTCAACCATAAGTAAGAATATCAACACTAAAAAGATGACCCTTTGTTCTAGGAAGAGGGTGGACTTATGAAATACATTGCGTTGTTTCCCAAATATGATCCACCCCATTTTACTCTTTCTGTTCTAGGTACAGGCTGATTTTTCTCTTCACTGAAAATCTAAAATAGAGATACCATGGGTTCGGTTCTCTGAGTTATCTATCCTTGTGCACTGAACAATCTTAAAAATGGGCCTTTGTTATCCACTTGTCTTTTTTCTGTGTGGATGGCTACATATATATAATTTTTTTTTTATATGACAATGAGATTCATTAGGAGGCTCTGCAAAGTTCAAGAAATTGATTTAATTAGCACGTTGTCATCTGCAAACAAAAGAACCAAGAGGACTTAACCTTTAAGAGAGTTGGGATCATTTCTACATATACTTCTAACCGTGGCAAATACTCTAGGGTCATATAATGACATATGTCTCACATGATATGAGATAAGATAACATAAGATGGTATGATACGATATGCAATAACTGATACTACAGAAAGAAACTTTAAATGTAAAGAAATCTATCTAAATCTCTCTCTCTCTCTCTCTATATATATATTACATATATACATATATATATATATATATATATATATATATATATATATATATATATCTCGGTATAGATTCATAGGCAGATGATAGATAAATAGACATATGTACATTAACACACCCTCCCAATATGGAGAGTTAAGGGGGAAGTGAGCTCAAGCTTACAGAGGATATGTGATAAAAACTTATCTCACAGCTTCTGCTTGAGGGACATCCTTTTCTCCCATGCAAGTGGGTGGGCTTTAAGGTAGGGAAAATGTTAAAGAATACACTGCAACATAGGGAACCCATGTCTACTGGATATCACTAGAGCCCTGATGGAAAGTCTATCACCCTCCAGACCTTTAGAAACTCACATTGTTCTCCTGTGGCCAAACACTGGAGCCCTGGGTGGGGGAGAACTAAGACTAAACCAGGCTCTTTCTCTCCTCCCCTACAAAAGGCAGTTCCTCCTCGGAGGTGTGGTCTAACTTCTTCAAGCAAGCCAGTTCTAATTGTCTAAGGACCTATCTGAACATTATTCTTATGAAAAGTCAATCTATTCTAAAGTCTGTGATTGACAAGACAGCTCAATGGCAACTTGGATCAAGCACTGGGCTTGGGGTCAGGAAGATTTATCTTCATGAGATCAAATCTGACCTCAGACACTTACTGTTTATTACTACCATTGGCCTCAGTTCCTCATCTGTAAAATGAGTTGGGGAAGGACATGGCAAATCACTGGAGCATCTTTGCCAAGAAAACCCTAAATAGGGTCATGGAGAACTAGACACAACTGAAAAATAACTGAACGATAACCTAATTGATTGACTGATTCCTATTCTCCACTGAGTTAGTTATCAAAGTGGATAGGATGGATTGGATCCCACCCTTGAAGCCCTTTGTACATTCTCATACACACACACACACACACACACACACACACACACACAGAGGCGGTTGTTCCCTATTGCCCACAGTTTGACTGAAATGTCTAATTATTCTATATTTCTTTTGTATATACTTGCTTTTGTATCTCTCTGTCTCTCTTTTGCTGTCATCTCTATCATCCATCTATCTAATCTATCATCTATCTGTCATCTATCTAATCTATCATCTATCACCTATTTATCATCTATCTAATCTATCATCTATCACTTATTTATCATCTATCTATTTCTGTATCTACTATGATCTCCATGCTCTCATTGATGCTGGTGGCCCTCCTTCAGGTGGTCTCCAAATTCATCATGCTAGAAGGAGTTGACCTTAGAAGATCCTCAAATATTTACTGAATTCAGTTGATTGAAGGAGCATTCTTCCTCCTTCTGTTACTTGGCAATTAGTCCAAATTCTTTGATGAGAGGAAAATTTACTTCAGTTGTCTATCAAGGTAGCTTTATATCTAAATTTTGCATCAAATATGAGGCCTTATAGATACACAGACAAAAAATCAAATACAACCAATTTTGGAAAGATATCGAATAGATTTTGGATTTTTTTGTTCATGTTGGCACTTTTAACGTTCACAGGTTTTGGGAATGATCTGTGCTTTTATTATCTCTCACTGAAAAAGTATTTTTTGCTAACTTTTCCTCTTTTTGCCTCATGTCACTTACTCACCCATACTGCCTTTTGGACCATGATGCCCTGTCTCATTTCTATTTCTCAGTTTTATGCATCTTGCTTTTATTTCCATTTTAAACTATGAACTCTTGGAATGACCCTCCCAAAGTCACCACTTCTAATATAGTGGTCACCGTAGAGAACATTGAGAATGTTAGAAAGCATTCTGACTCTGAAGAGCTATCATGAATAATCTTGAACTGGGAGAACTGGTAAAAAAAAACAAACAAATCTGTGTCCTCTGGCTGGGATGGTGGAAGGAGGAGCACTGCTCCTACAGACAGAATACCTCCTCGTGACTTGGGCAGCTCCATTCACCTCCTTGAGTCTATTTCCCCACCCGTAAAATGAGAGGATTGGATGGCCCTTATGGCTCTAAAGCCATGATCCTATCATTTTAACAGAGAGGCAGAGACTACTGGTGGGTAGGCAAAGGGCATGACGTCTTTTGGGCTTGAAGTTTTGTTTGTGTGCTTTTGTCTTTATTACAAAGAAGTTCACAACTAGAGGGAATTATGGGATGAAACAAGTGGAAACTATATACATATGGGTAAATACATAAATATATATACATATATACATGTGTAGGCATATGTATATGTATTCATATACTGTGTAATACATATATGTGTATAATATATGATGTGTTATGATATAATACTAATAATATAATACAAACTATATAAATAGTATACTATACTATGATATAATAAAATATCATTTCATCTTGTATCTACAGGTTTTCCTTTTGAAGATTTTTTTGGGGGATGCAGTCTATATTTGAGTATCATTGCACCTTCAAACTATTACACTGTTTTCTTTTTCCTTATTTAAAAAGAAAATATTCTGTATTATAATAGTGATACTTCTCTATTTGCCTGGGGATTCTTCCAAATCAATGTAACTATGAAAATTTCATTCCATTTTTTAATTCTTCAAACTTGACATCAGTTGAAATCACATATAATATTTCCAAGGCTTTCTTTTAATGGATTCATAGGTGTTTTGAGCTAGAAGGGATATTTTTTTGAATAAACCAATACAGCCTACTCATTGATCAATAAGGAGGCTCTGTCTTGTCAGAGTCTTGCTTTGTCCAGGCTAAACATTCCGAACCCCTTCAGCTGGGACTTCACATCCTCACAGGCCTTTCAGCATCTCTGCATACTTTCCATCTTATCAAGATAGAAAATCTACAGCTTAATACTCCTTTCTAAGAGGAAAACGACACGCTATTCTCAGATTTTGCAGAAATCCGACTTGGTTCAAGGGCATATCTTCTTTAATATACATTATATTATGGTATTCTATACTATTCTATGTTATGTTTCATTATGTTATATTATGTTACATTATATTATATTTTTCTATTTTATTGTATTTATCATGTCATGTCATATCATATCATGTCATATTATAAACATGTATATCACATCACATGCAGTTATAACATTTTACATAGCAATGCATAGTATATAAATATATATGTATATAAATGTACACATACATAATTTCCATTTTTATCTCATAATTCTTCCTGGTATTGAACTCTTTGTAATAAAGAAAAAAAAATCTTCAAGTCAGAAAGACATCACACCCTTTGCCTTGCCCATCTGTAGTCTGCCTCTCTATGAAAATGATAAGATTATAGCTTTAGGCTATAATCTTATATAATATCCCATATACTATAATATCTTATATTATATAATCTTATATATTATAAGCAATATATAATATTATATAACAATATGATCTTATATATAATGTAATTATATGATATAATTATATAATATAATCTTATATAATGTGATATACAATTATAATATAATATAGCCTAATAATATATTAGGTTATAATCTTATATAAGGGCCCATCCAACCCTCACATTTTACAAATGGAGAAACTGAGACTCAAGGAGGTGAATGGAGCTCTCCAGGTCACCTAAAGGTATTCTGTCTGTTGGAGCAGTGCTCCTCCTTCCACTATCCCACCTAGAACAGAGGTTTATGTCTTTGTTTTATCAGCTCTCCCAACTCAAGATTGTTCCTTATAGCTCTTCCTAGTCAGAATGCATTTTTAACATTGTTGGATTCAACTGGATTTAAGTGGGGGTGTGTGTGTGGGTGGATGGGTGGGAGAGATCCTTTGTCAAAAGCAAATTGCTCAGAGTCACATGACTAGTTGACTTGTTGGGGGAAGATCTGGGACCAGATCTCCTGGCTCCAAATTTCACATTCTTTCTATTCTGCCACATCGCCTCTGGACTCAATGATGAGGAATTTGTCAACTTTGCATTATCACCAAGCTGCTCTTTCATCTTCTGTCATCTCCATAACACCTCTTGACTAATGTATTTTGAACTTGTTTTTTCTTCTTCTCTGGTTGACATTTCTCTATACTCAACTGAAAACATATACTTTATGTTGAGGACAACTGCCATTTAAAATGTGTTCATATAGAAATACTTTTTGATTGACTAAATGATGGAGTGTCTGGTAATGATCCTCCCTCACTAGGTGCAGACTCATTTATCATGGCAAAGGGAGAGATGTGGTCAAGGTGAATACAACTTGAGCTTGGTGAGTCCTCCACTGGCCATGGGGATTCTGCCTCTTGTCGATGGAGTCCCGGCAAAGGAGAATCATGATTTGCAAAGAAAAAGAAGGGGGAAAAAGACTTCTCCCAATTGCTCATACAGCATCTGAGACATCAAACGGTTCTTCCAAAACAGCATTCTGATGAGTTAAGTGTAAATGAATCAGAAACATACGAATTACATTTCCCTTGAAATACACAGGGGCTTAAAAATTAAGGGGAAAAGTGCCTGGCAAAACATGTTTTGAATTTCTCTAAATCCAAAAGGTTTGAAAAGCACTTCAAGATGTTTTGCCAAGCAGCTCAAAACACAACAGGGTTCTTCCATGCCACTCCTGAGCTGGTATATACATACATACATACATGCATACATATATACACATACATACATATATACATACATGTATACATACATACATATATATACATATATATATCACACATATATTTTCATTCTGAATGTCTGTCCTCTGGTCTCAGGGTGGGGGTGGGGAAAGGGATCTGGTAACAGATGCTTTTTTGAAGTTCTTCTTTGTTTCTGTTTATATTTTGATACAGGGCCTGTCCTTTGGTCAGTCAAAGCATTTATTACACACCTACTATGTGCCAAAAATTGTACTAAGTTCTGGGAATACAAAAACGTCAAAAGACAGTCACTGCCTTCAAGTCACCAAGGCATGAAGATGGGATAGACAGGAGATTGTGGCTTCAGCAATGATGCCCTGGGAGAGAACCATGAAATTGGAAGTCACAATGTAAACCAAGAGCAGATTTTGGTATCTGAAAGCAAAGTAAGGTGGAATAACATCATTCTGTGAATAGATAAAGGGATTTCAAAGTTCATGATCATAGAAGAAGTTCTTTTTTGAGGAATGACAAGATCAAAGGTGGTCATCTTTTCCTACTTTATCTAGAAAGATAAAGAAGAGACATAATTAAAAAAAATAATTAACAGATAAAATGGCCTTGGAGAAAGATCTATACAAGTGTTAATATTGTTTGTTTTATGCTTTATATTTTCAATGCATCAATTATTCTGCCCTGGTAGGACAGACAACAAGCAATAAACATTGACTATATGAAATATCAGACAGGGAACTGAGAATGTTAAAGAGATGAAAGGAGGAGACATAATTCAGTCAGAAAGACAGCATACATAGCAAAAGATAATCAATGCTGTAAAATAACATAAGCAATTGGGTGTCTGATATTAGAGAAAAGAACAGTAGAATAAGAAAGAAGGGAGAGAGAAGGATGTAATTGAACAAAATGGAAATAAGGAAGGAAGGATGGAATGTACCACACATGGAATATGATAGAGTCAGGTAGAGTAGGTCAGATCAGAAGAGAGGAAAACGGACAACAATAGAATAGTTATCTTCCTCAATGAAAAAACCTTTAGTTATTGAGAGGAAAGAATAATTAACAAGCTCAGAAAGTCTCGCAAGGATTTTCATACTAACCATGAGGATGATCTTTTGGAAAGTGGCAGGAGTGATTTGAAAAAAAAAAAAGCTCAATAACTTTTCTAGAATTAGCTGTGTGACCAGAAGGAACTCATTTAATCTCTCTTTATCTCTATAAATGGTTCTAAAATTTCTGCGGTGGCTACCTCCTAGGATTACTTTGAGGCTCAGATGAGACAAGGAATGAAAAGAGCCTTGTAACCTTCAAAGGACTAAACAAATGTCTATCCATTAATAGTACTTCAAGGTAAGTTGCTCAAGTATCAAACATTTATTAAGTGCCTACTATGTTCCAGGCCCTGTGCTAAGCACTGGGATATAAAAGCCCTAAATTCCTTTTCTCTATATGATGGAGCGTACTTTGTAAGGCAAAGGGCGAGGTAGTCTCAGGCCAACAGAAAAGCTATTCCATTTTAGACAGGGCGTGGATGATGCCTAGAAGGAAGAATGCTGGAGGGCATGGAGGGGATTTTACTTCTTCACTCCCACCTCTTGTATCTGGGCAAACACTTATACCACGTCTACATGTCCCAAATACACCTGGAAGAACTCCGTCACCACTGACCTATGTTGTTGCTGATGCCTTTTCCATCCAACACTAAATAAGCAGAGAAATAGGTCTGTGTCACTGCATCAGGCCCATTGCCTGAAGGAACCAGATGTTTTTTGAGTGTGTAGACACAACCTTCATTTGAACCACTTCTAGCTGCCAAGGTGCTTTAAATAACATGTGCCAGGCTTAATGTTCCTTCTTCGAAAGCTTTGATAACATTTCAACAACAAAAAGAGCAAAGCCAGTAACTTCCTGAGCTAAAACTTCCAGGGGAATCCCAAGAGTTGCCCAGAGGGTGAAATGTACCATTGGGAACATGGAGCTGGTGGGAACAGAAACCATTTTATCTGCTTCTATCCATTCTGATAACTTTTTTGCCAAATAAACAGATCCAGTAAAATCCAATTAACTGCACTCACTATTTGGATTTGTATATTTGGATTAAAAAATGAAAATGCAAATAACCTATCAGCCTGCTGAGGTACTGTTGATATAAAAAATACCTTTTGGACAAACATGACTTGGCTGCCAGACTATGGCCTGGAGTGAGTTTTAAGAGATCAGTTCGATGCTTTCTAAGTCTGAGGGAAGTGGGACTGAGAATGTTTCATTTAACCTGGATGGTAAATGAGACCTTGGTTGGGAGATAAATTCATAACATTGTTGGAAATTATAACGAATTGCTAACATCTCCAAGCTCATGTGTTAACACCTTTTACATTCTCCCTATTAAGCCAAAGTAAAGACTAAGTAGAGACAGACTATTTTCAAACACCAAACTCAGTGCTGAAGGTACAAAGAAAACAGTGAAGCAGTCATCCCCTCGAGGGGCTTACACACTATGGGGAAGTGGGAGAAACGTCTAGACAGGTCAATGAAAATACAGTAGTGAGAAGAAGGGAGCATGCAGCACCCAGCGGTCAGCGAATACTACTGAGAATAGGTGTCACAGAGCTGAACCCTAAGGAGGCAAGGGTGCTGAGCAGCCAAGCTAGTGGAAGAGGTCAGCTTGAGCATGGGGGACAAGCTGTGGAAATGCATCAAGGGGAGAGAGAAAATCACCACCTGAATGCCAGTTTGACTGGAAGAGAGAATGCATGGAGGGGAGCAACCCCAAATTGGAAAAGTAGGTTGGAATCAAGTTAAGAGTGACCTTAAAGCTAGATCCAGGAGCTCCCATCTTATCTTGAAGGCAATAAAGAACTAGAGAAGTTGGTTGTTGTTTCTCAAGTGCTAAATGACATGGAAGATCATTTTAGCTAGACGTGTGTGAAGGCTAATTGAGGGGCAAGAGTCATGGAGTTGGGAGGTCAAGCAGGAAGTTCTCATGATGTCTCTGGCAAGAGATGGAGAAGGTTTGAACTGGGATGGTATTTTTGTAAGTGGAGAAAAAAGGATTCTGGTGTGAAGGCGAGGCAGAAAGGATGAGACATAAAAATTAATAAAATCTAGGGAAGGTGAGGGGAAGGGAAGAGCCAAGTCTATGTTGCCGCCTGTTTCCCTGCCTCTGATGCCTTGTGTTGTTTCCTTTATGATGGAATAGTAGAATTCCCTGTCCTTGAGGAGCCAGACCCTGAGGATTACAGAATTTCCATTAGCTAAGAGGACTCCATTTCTCCTTTTGCTGTGTTGAGGTCTGATATCTCAAACTTAGTGTCGAGATTTTTACCTACCAATATTCAGCCTTTTCTGAGCTCCGGGAAGGATGGCTCAGTAGCAAGCAACAGCAGATGGTACCCAAGAGTTCATTGTTGCTGTGGCTTCTAAATCCATTCTTGTGAGTTGGATCTGGATCCTGGCTGTGCCATGAAGGCCATAGTAGACAAAATCTTTGGCACTATCCAAAGAGGTGGCATATGCATTCATATTCCTCCCCTCCCACCCCAGTGTTTTGCCCTCGCCTGGGATATGAGATTATTAAATACTACATAGACTAGCACATTTGTAGATATAGGAGATTTTTGAGGTCATTCCCTCTAATCTTCATTTTACCCTTCTCCTCTACTCTGCTCTTTCATTTCTTCCCAAGATCCTAATGAAGGAAGACAAGACAGGACCTAGGAGTCCCTTTTACTGACAGCTAGAAATCACTTTCTATTTCCTTTTCTAGTTTTCTGGCTAGGCTGATGAGCATGTATCTGGGGAGACAGGCTATGAGCAGAGAGAAAAACTTTACAGGATTGTGGGAAAAGGGGGGAAAATACTTGTCTCAGGTCTTTGGGTCCTGAACTTTCAATACTTTAATTGTCTAATATAATCAGGGAAAACATGATTGATCCTTCAGCAGAGATTTTTGGATAGATCTTTGCAGAGACAAGTTTCATTTTTTTGAAGTGATAAGGAAGAGCCAAGAAATAATGTGACAGCCAGATTTAACCCTGCGGGTAGGCAACTCTCTAGAGACATTAAGAAATGAGGGAGTGAATACTGGAACATCTGGAGAAATATGAGCAGATAACCAATCAAGCAGCGAGTATGTTCTTGTTCTAATATATACTGGAATATAGAGTGGAGGGGTAATTACATCTGGACAAAGTCAGTTGACTTTTTTTGAGGTTGTAACGCAGGTCACGGTGGGGTGAATAGGGAACTCCACCATTCTGCTTTCCTTCCCAAGAGGATATTCAAAGGAAACTTCCCCCAAAGGCTCTTCAGAACAACTGACATTCCCATAGGGCTTGCTTCAACATTTTCAAAGTGTTCTTTACTGTATCAATGGGACTTCA
Organism: Bettongia penicillata ogilbyi; assembly: GCA_023548195.1. Lineage (NCBI taxonomy): Eukaryota > Metazoa > Chordata > Mammalia > Diprotodontia > Potoroidae > Bettongia > Bettongia penicillata. Next base: position 15,975,910 of record JAJHZJ010000132.1, read on the forward strand.
TAACAGACCTGTGAGCCAGGATCCTCTAGGCATTGTTATTCCTGAAAGAATTATGCATGGATTGATGGAAAGAATACCTAGCATGCAGTTAGAGAGATGGAATCTCAAATCCAGCCCCAGAACCCTTCTAGTTATGTGACCCTAGGCAAGTAACTTAACCTCTGTTTGACTCAACTTCCTCATCTGTAAAATGCTATCAATAGCACTTATCTTCCAGAGCTGCTGGGAGGATCACATAAAATAAATTTTATGCGGGAAGTTCTGTTGAGACACAAAGGAAAATTCAGGACCTGGAAATACTAATGATGTGACCGATCTGTTTCTGTAAAGGAACGGGACCTTTTGGTGATAAGTTATATCAACAAGAGATAATCCTCATTAATCTTTAACATTTATTGGATAAGACTCTGTATGTGGCACTGCAGGGGTTTTATAGAATTGAAGGCTTCTGAATTCTGGTCCCCCGAAAGGAGATTACCCCTTGAAAGAGCTTTGCTTCTCTGGAGGGGGTGGGTAAGGAGTGGATTGTTGGGGTTGGAGCCAGAAACAGAAAAAGAATCTCTGGATAGAGGATTAGCAGGGTCAATTCAACCTTACCAACATTTATTAAGCACCTACTATTTTCTAGGAACTATGGTAGACACTTAGACAAAGACAAACATTAAAGTACCCCTGGCCTCAAGGAACTGGCATTTTACTGGTTATAAATTCGGTGTTAATTAGAATCTGCCCCATAAACTAATTCTATGATATATGGCTCTATTGAGAAAAGAATCATAAAATTTTAGAGCTGAAAAGAATAGTAAAAATGAATTACCCCAACTATATTTTCATGAATAAGTAAACTGATGCCTAGAAAAAATCAAGAGATCAAGTGAACCTTCTAAGGTTTCCAGCTGGTTTCCCAGTTGGTATCAAATCTAAGGTTGGAACCAAGTAGGTTCTCCTATACCTATCTGAACCCAGCCTCATGTTCTTTCTTCCTACCCTTCCCCCACCCCAAGCTCAAATTAGATCCATTTCCATCTTGAGCCTTTTAATTTAGAACAAAGTCATTTACAGAATAAATACCCCTACACAATTTTTTTCCTTCTTTTCCCTTCCCCTATTCTAAAAGAAATACAGTTAAATAAAGACACAATAAGAGACTATGACTAATAAGGTATACACAGTCTGTCCCTAGTAATCCCCCCTCCTTGAAAATAGAAGAAAGAAGTTTTCCATCTCTGTTCTCTGGCATCATTATTGATTTTTAAATGCTTCAGAAATAATTGTCCTCTTTCTGCTTTTTTTTGATGAGACACTAGTCAAATAAGATATGTAAATGATTTGCAAATCTTCTCCATAAATGATAATCATCATCATACTAAGTAGTAGTAGTAGTAGAGTAGTAGTAGTAGTAGTAGAGTAGTAGTAGTAATATGGCTCTTTTAATTCACTTATTCCACTCCGAATCATTTCAGATGAATCTTCCCACATTTCTGTGAATCTCTGATTTTCCTATTTCTTATTGCACATTAACATCCCTTTACATTCATATATGGAACAAGCCTTTATTAAGCACCTACTATGTGTTCAACACTGTACTAACTAAGCACTTTAAACATACTAACTCATGCTACCTTCACAACAACCTTGGGAGGTAGGTGCTTTTATTATCCCCATTTTACAGTTGACGAAACAGGTAGACAGAATTAAGTGAGCTAGGTTTTAGTTAAGAATTAAGAGTTAAGAATTAAGTTAGCCAGGGTCATACAGCTCATAATAAAAATAGTACTGATAGCTAACACTTGTATAGCACCTACTGTGCACCAGTGTGCTGAATGATTGACAATTATGATTTCATTTGATTCTTACAACAGCTTTGGGAGATAGATGCCATTATCGTTCCCATTTCATGGATGAGGAAACTGAGGTAGACAGAGCTAAGTAACTTGGCCAGGGTTCCACATCCATTAAGTGTCGGAGGCTAAATTTGAATTCCAATCTTTCTGATTCCAGGTCCAGAGCTCTACTCACAGCACACCCTAGCTGCCTTATATATGAAACACATGCTATTTGTATCTCATAGTTTCGTTTCCCCAGGCATTCCATACCTGATAGTCATTAGATTTACATCCACATCTTTGTCATCTCAGAAAGTCCTATTTCTATACATAGATATACAAGGTGTCCCAAAAATCTTAGTGCAGCTGTCAAATGTAATAGCTTAGAATGATGACACTAAGACTTTTGGAACATGATGTGTCTTGGACTTTTGCTCCTGTCTTAGACATTCTTGGGATACATGATGCTGAGCATTAAGTCAAAGAGTATAAAACGTTCAGTCACCTTTCATGCACAATTCCATATTGATCCCAAACAGTTGGACCAAATCGCCACTCCACTACCAACCAGCACATCTATCCATGTGGCTGTCATCTCACAGCACCACCAACATTTACTGTTCTTTTCTTTTCTCATCTTTACTGATTTTCTGGAGGTGAAATGCAAACTGAACAGAGCCTTAGCTTACAAGGTCTGGACCATGTTTTCATGTGGTTATTTATACGTTGTAATCTTTCTTTTGAAAATTACTTTATTCATATTCTTTGACCACATGGGAATGACTCTTGGTCTTATATTTGTGTTATTTCCTTATGTGTCTTGGTTTTCAAACATTTTCAGTTATACTTGATGGAAATATTTTGTCATCCCTTATTCTATGTGCATTCTTTTCTTTCAGTAAATGTTTTTAAATTTAATGTAAAAAAACCAGTCCATTTAATCTTTCATAACCACTTTTGTCCTTGTTTGGTTAGCATTTCTCCCTCTAGTCACTGTTGTGAAAGGCATCTTCTTCCATTCTGCTCTAATTTGTGTTAATGATGCAAGTTTTATATGTAGGTCAACCATTCATTAACAGTTTGTTGTAGTATATGGTGCAAGATACTGGTATATTGGTTTTTGCCAAACTGTTTTCCAATTTTCTCAGCAACTCTTATCAAAAGAGCCCTTTCCCCAATAGCTTATGCTCTGGGGTTTATCAAATGTTAGGATATTAATTGGTTTTATTTTACCAGTTTCCTCCCCTCAGTTTTACTCTGCTACTTTTTAACAAGTAATTTTCTAATGATGTGTACTTCATAACAGATATTGAATTCTAATGATGCTATCATATTTTCATTGCAATGTTTTTTTTCTGTCTCTGTCTTTCCCTTTAGGTTCTAATGTTTCCTTTCTCCGAAGGATTTTCCTATTGTTTTGTCTAATTCTATTAAGTGTTTCCTTGGGAATTGATTTTATGGTACTAAAAATACAAATTAATTTTATGTTATGACTTCATTTTAAATACATAGATATGTATTAAACCATTCACACTGAATATCTTTTTTAATTACTTCTCATGTTTTATTTCTATGAAAATAGTTTCATAACCAGATTCATATAACTATTCCATGGGTCTCAATGGATTAACTCCTAGATGTTTTATGCATTTTTGTTCACTTGAATGAAATTTCTCTTATTTTTCCTGTTTTGTGGTGGTTTTTACTACTGTATAGAAATACTGATGATTTTATTGGAATTACTTAGTCTCCTGCTTTTTACTAACATGATAATTCATCTTAATTGGTGTATTCACTGAGTCTCTGGAGTTTTCTAAGTACACAATCTTGTGGTCTACAAATCAGAATACTTTCTCCTCCTCTTTGGTGGTGTTCATAAGTTTTTCTCTCTCATGTATTATTGCTATAGAAGCCATTTCTAGGATAACATTAAATAAGGGGATGGAAACTCTGCTTGAACTAAGAAATCTTCTAATGTTTTTCTATGACAATGCTAGTTCTTTAAATTCAGTATTGGCTTTGGATAATTTTAAAGGACAGTGCCTCTGTCCTAATACTGTTAATGGGGTTCCTTAGCAAGAGTGTTCCTGCATTTTGTCAAAGGTTTCATCTGTGTCTGGTAAAATAACTATGTGGGTTTTGTTTTTTTCCCTTTGTTTACATGCTAATTATTTTCCAAATATTCTGCTATACATGCATCCCTTGTGTATGTATGACTCCAGCTTAGTCACAGTGAATTATCCTCTGGACATGCTTTTTTTCTCTGTATTCATTAGTAAAATTCATCTGTAATTTTTATTGTCTCCTTTGTCTCTGTTATGCTGCCCCAATGAGACAACTGATGAATGACTGATCACATCGGGGAAGGATTTATCTTAGCTGCTCATTTCAATGACCTTAACACCAGGAATGAGAGACATAGAGACACTGTCAGTGACAGATCTTGAGGCAATCGGAAATAAAGCAGTTTTGTCTTATTCCATTTTTGGCTTTGTATTTGTTGGAGGCTATGACTTCATCGATGTGTGGGGACTCTCTGGTGGGCTATGGTTAGTACCAGGAGCAGTGCATAACAAATATCAATTCCTTTATAAATCTATGTTGATTTATTGGACATTAGATAAGCAATTTTCCCCTAATTTATAATGATAGCCACATGGGGGCACTGAGAATTTGCGTTTCTTGTCCAGACTCCTCCAACCAACAGAAGTGTTGGAGGCGGCTCTTGAACCCAGGTGCCTGTAACTCCCAGGCCAGACATGGCATTACCCCTTTCTACTTATGTCCCATAACTTGCTGTTGTTGTGTTCAACTCTTCATGATCCCGTTTGTATTTTTTCATTTTCTTTTTCTTTTTTGGCAAAGGCACTGGTTGTGGTTAGCCATTTCCTCCTCCAGCTCATTTTACAGATGAAGAAACTGAGGCAAACAGGGTGAAGTGACTTGCCCAGTGGCACATGGCTAGTAAATATCTGAGGCCAGATTTGAACTCAGGAAGATGAGTCTTCCTGACTCCAGGCCTAGCACTCTATCTACTGCAGTGCTACCTAGCTCCCTATGAGTTATCAGCACTAGGTATTCCCTAAGTATTTTAAGAAGGAAATATAATATTTGCCAAGTGTAAAAATATTGGCATCTCACAACAACCCTGTGATGTAGGTGCTATTATTATGCCAATTTTATAGTTGAGAAAACTGAGGCAGACAAGTTTAGGGTCACACGGCAAATAAGTGTCTGAGGCCCTGATTTGAACTCAGAACTTCCTGACTCCAGGCCCAGTGCTCTATGCTAGGAAGGCCCACTCAGGCTGTCCTCAGTTCTAAAACCCTGAGCAGAACAGACTGACTGATAGAAAAGAGATTCAAGAATCTTCTCTCCCTCACATTTGTTTCTCGCTATCCTGTAGCCTTCTTCTCCTTTCTTTCTTGGTCTCTTGAAGAGATAGTGATGGATTGGGTAGCCTGAAGAGGTGCCTGGTGGGCCTCCATCTTTGTATGTTCTTCATGCCAATTTCCCCAGATTTGGGCCATTACTAGGAAGTCCTTTCTCATCTCTTGCACAGACCTGAAGATTGGGGGTTTTGGTGTCAATTTTTCCTCAACTCAGCGCAGCTTTTCGTTTATTCCCTTAGAACCTTCTCTGATCTCACTCAGACCTTAGTGAGGCTCCCTACTCTATTGACTTATCTGTATCAGCAGAATATAAATTACTGTTACAAATTTGTGTCCAGCATTCAGGGCATTGCCTTATATTGTACACATTTAAAAATTGAATTTGGATAGTACTTTCATTTATTTTCCCTCTTTTGAATGACCTTTCTCTCCTTTCATTTCCTCCCCCTTCTTCTCTCTTTCCCTCCTTCCTTCCTTCCTTCCTTCCTTCCTTCCTTCCTTCCTTCCTTCCTTCCTTCCTTCCTTCCTTCCTTCCTTCCTTCCTTCCTTCCTTCCTTCCTTCCTTCCTTTCCTTCCTTCCTTCCTTCCTTCCTTCCTTCCTTTCCTTCCTTCCTTCCTTCCTTCTTTCCTTCCTTCCTTCCTTCCTTCCTTCCTTCCTTTCCTTCCTTCCTTCCTTCCTTCCTTCCTTCCTTCCTTCCCTCCCTCCCTCCCTCCCTCCCTCCCTCCCTTCCTCCCTCCCTCCCTCCTTCCTTCCTTCCTTCCTTCCTTCCTTCCTTCCTTCCTTCCTTCCTTCCTTCCTTCTTTCCTTCCTTCCTTCCTTCTTTTTTTCCTCTCTGCTTCCCTCAGAGAGTCTGAGCTCCCTCTTCCTAGAAGTCAACAAGTGAAAGACAGGAGCATATTTGTCGGGGGTGCTATAGTGGAGATTATTCTTCCGATATAAGGAGATCGATGGACTGAGGATTTGATGAGGCTTCTTCCAGTTTTGAAATCCTGGAATTCCGTTATATTAGGAGAGGGGAAGTAAATATGATTACATACGGGGAACAATTTCCAACACTTCATTGCTCTATAAATAGGAGCCATTCTAATGATATCATTCATATGGCCCTTCACGTTTGCAAAGTGTTTCATAAGGGCCTTCACTGGCTACTCCTACCCCATGTTTAGTGTCTGTTTATTGCATGCATTATGCAATAACTATTGTGGAGGAGAGAGACAGAGACACAGACACACAGAAAGACAGAGAGAGGCACACACATAGACAGACACAAGATACGGACATAGAGACAGAGAGAAAGGGAGACAGAGACACAGACGCACAGAAAGACAGAGAGAGACACACACATAGACACACACAAGATACAGACATAGAGACAGAGAGAAAGGGAGACAGAGACAGAAAGACAGATGGACAGACATACAGAGAGAGACAGAGACAAAGAAACAGAGATAGAGAGATAGAGAAAGAAAGGAGAGAGACAGAGAGAAACAGAGAGAAGACACAGAAATAGAAAAACAAAGATAGAGACAGAGACAGACACAGGGAGAAAGAGAGAGAGAAAGGGAGACAGAGACAGGGGAACAGACGTGCAGAGACAGAGACTGAGACAAAGAAATAGAGACAGAGACAGCAAGAGACAGAAAAAGAAAGGACACAGAGAGAAAGAGGGCAATGGAAGCAATCCAAAGGTGTGTCTTTTACGCTGGAGAGGGCAGACACACCATATCCCCACTAGTACCAGTTCCGTTGGCAAACACTTGTCCAGCCTGCCTCTGTTCTTTGCAAACATACCCATAGCTCGTATGATTCTTTCCTCACAAAAGACAGATCCTTAACACTCTTGCCATTTCAAATAGAGAGAAACCACACCACCAACTTCAGTGTAAGCAAAACGTTTTCACATTTCCCAAGTGTTCGGGGAGAGCAAAGAACTTTGTTCGCTTTCAGTCTCCTTTAATGAGGGATGTGTTGTAATTATAAAATGCTTTAACCATTACTGGGGTTTTGCCTGGCACAAGGTCCCTGCAAGATCATCACTCAGAGGCCTGAGTTTCTGTTGAGAGTATCATCTGTAGATCCTCTTGCATAGAGGTAGAGAAGGAGCCTGCCTTGGACCTGGACTGCAGAATTTCCTTTAAATAGGAGCCATGAAAAATAAGAAATTTATTCCCTGCCCTTCTTGAGGAAGATGGCCATCTGACTGTCAACTGGAGGACAGCTTGGAGCCAGACCAATGAATAGGAAGTTCACTGAATTTCAAGGCAGAAGGCCTCCTTGTCTATCTTGGTCCTCAGACCTGCTCTATTTTCTTAGGTTGGTGACTTCACTGCTAAGCCCTCAGTTTCCTCAGCTGTAAAAAAGGATAGGTTTACTATAGATAAATGCTAAGACTACACCCATCCCCAGAACTGTGATCATATGACATCCGCCTCTGGTGTCCCCAGAGTGCAGGTTACCTGCCTCTCTGCCCATGGGAATGATGATAATTATCCTGAGAACTTTGGTGCTGAATGAATTAAAAACAAAATAAGCAAAAACTATTCCAAGCACTGTGATAGAACAGTCTCTGCCTGCAAGTAGCTTTCCTTCTAATAAGAGAGGCATCACATGGAAGGTAATGGTGGCTGGGCAAGGGTGTTTGGTCTGGGAAGTCAGAGAGATGCTAAATGAGATTGGCGCAGGAGATTGACATGTCCTTCTCAGAAACAATGGCATGGAGTGCCTGGAGCTAGAGATGGGGGTGGGGCACCCTTCTCCTATGGCTGAGTTCCTCAATGGAATGCCACTTTGGGGAGAGAATGAGGGAGATCCTGCTTCCTCTCCCCTCTGACTCTGTGATTCTCCTGACTTTGCCATCACGCTCCTCTTTCCAACTCTCTTTTGTGTTTTGGACCCTCCCATGAGAATCCTATCTCTGTGAAGGGAGGGGCTGGCTTGGTTTTTACTTCATATTTATAGTTTTGCCAGTATTTCTGTTCCCAGAGCTTAGTAGACTGCCTGAAACATAATAAATACTCATTGTTCTATGGTAGGGCCTCTAATGGATCATCTGTATGGAAGTCTCATGGTCTGGGTCAGACCAAATATGGTGGGTTACATGAGATTGTGCTCACTGACTCACCAAATGGGAAAGAAATTGTGTGTTTGTGTGTGTACATGCATGTATATACACATATACTTACACACATATGCACATACACATGTGTACACATGTGTGTTATATAGGCATATATGCATTATAGAAAATATACGTACACATATGCATGTACATGTATGCACATGCATGTGCACACATATACACACATATATATTGTGTGTATGCAGGTAGCTGGATGGATAGATAGATAGATAGTTATATAGTTATAAGGCACGATTCTATTTTGAATGTATCGGTGTGTTTGGAAGGAGGATTGGAGTCTTTGGAAAGTGACAGTTCTAAGAAAAATAAAGAATCATTCAAACATTTGTCAATAAATAAACACTTATTAAGTACCTACTATGAACACTGCACTTAGCTCTTAAGACATAAACACAGAAATGAAACAATCCTTGCCCGTGAAGACCTTACATTCTACCTTCTATGGGGTCAGACATCATCACTAATGCTAATGCCAAACTTGAACTTACACTCAGTAGACCGAAAAGGGATTACTACTGCTGCTGCTGCTGCTGCTTCTACTACTACTAGCACTACTCCTCTTCCTCCTCCTACTGGATAACATGTATATACAGCTTTGGTGCTTGTCAATCACTTTTTGAACATTATTCATTGGATCCTCTTAACAGCCCAGGAAAGTAGGCAGTGGTATGATGCCGATTTCACACATGAGGAACCTGAAGCTAAAGGGGTTAAATGACTTGAACAGAGCATAGTAAGGAACTGAGACAGGATTCTAGCTCAGATCTTACTGATTCCAGACTTCTCCCACTATGCTACCTACCTGACCATACCTATTACAAGATGTAGACAAAATGAAGGTCACTTCAATGATATGATGAAATATTAGAATACCACATTACTAAAGAAAACCAATACTATCAAAATTAATATGATAAAGTGAGTGAGAGGCTTACAAACAACATGCTTGGAGACCCTTCTGAGATGTCACACTTTGGGAAACTAACATTTTAAAATTTATTTTCAATCTAATATTTTGTTTTAAATCTGGAAAAAAAAAACCCCAAACATGTTGCCCTTTCCCAGTCCCTTGTCTTTGGATGGATCATTTCCCATATTTGGAAAAATCAGAGACGTTTCCCAACTCCCTATCCTTATCTGCATATGAGCCTAAAGGCACAGAAGGATCTGGGAGTCTTCTGAAATGAGATGATAATTAAAACCAAGTAGGTTGACAAGGTCTTCCAGGGAAGGTGTAAAGGAAGAAGAAAAGAGGACCTAGAAAGAACCATAGAATACAATCATAGTAAGGGATGTGACGTGAATGATGAGTCATCAAAGGAAGCACAGAAGGTAGACAGTCAGGAGGGGAAACACATAGGAGCAGCTTCGGAAAAACGCTGAGACAGAAAGCATCCAATAGGAAGAAGATGGGCAACATGAAAAATGTAATGGCAGGGAAAGATGAACATGGAAACAGTTATCAGGTTTGACAACTAAGAGATCACTGGCAATTTTGGAGTGAGTGACTTCAGTCATTCATTGATTCAGTCAGAAGTCAGCTCCCAAAGTGAGGAGTGAGGGACAGGAGGGGAAATAGAGGTCATGTGGACAGCTTCTTCAAGGCTTTTATTGAGAGAAGGAGAACAATAACCTGAGGGGAAAGTGGTTAGATTTGTTGCTGTTGTTGTTTTAATTTGAGGAACTTGAGTAGGCTTAGCTGAGGAGTTTTAAAGCTAGTAGGAAAAGAACTCAGGCAGGCAGGGGCTAAAGATTAGGGAGACAGATGATCACAGATCTACTCGAGAAGACAAGAGGAGCTGGGATCCCATATGCACATAGAAGAGTGGCACTTGACAAGGAAAAGAGACACCCCCATCCCACCTATGACACACCAACCACGTGATTTCCCTCAGTGCTCCAGGCAGCTGAGACTCTAAGCTGGTGCCTGGAGGAGAGGGATCAACGGGGATAGGCTGGAGGAAGTTCCTGTGTCCTGACATCATAGGTGCCATCCCTGACTTTCCCGATAGGGGAAGTGTTCCTCTCCTTTGAGCAGTCATGGATCTTCATGTTGACTTCCTTCACATGGTAATGTGTGTCTTCTTCTATCACAGCCCCCTACAGGACCTTGACATGAAGCTTTTTGCCCAGCACAGGTCTCTGGTGTCTGTTGGCTAATATACTTCCCTTCAAATTTGGAATCCTATCAAGGCAGCAAGCACTGATGAAAAGCTTCTGCCAGTGCTAAGCCCCAAGGATACCAAGGCAGAAAGGGTCAAGCCCTTCTTAAGCCCCTCTGTGCTAGACACTGGTGCTGGCTACTTTGTATTTAGGGGGTATCAGCTTGTGTTCTTGTCCCTGTCCCAACAGAATGCATGTTCCTTGTGGGCAGGTTGGTTTAGTTTTCTGTTTCAGCAGCAGTTTTTCTACCATAACTTTGTCATGACCTTGAGACCCTTGACTACCTTAGTCACTCTCTCTGATAATTCTCCTTTTTGCCAACATTTTCTTTACCTCTGGTGCCCGTAATTGGACGCAGTCTAACCAGGGCAGAAACTCTGGCTATAGTATCTGTAAGCACAAATAGCCTCTCATTTGAGTCTCACAACCACCCTGGGAAGTAGGTGCTATTATTGTCCCTATTTTACAGTTGAGGAAACTGAGGTAAACAAAGACAAAAACAGAGTCTCTTCCCTTAAGAAACCCATAACCTAATGGTTGATGTAACATGCAAACAACTGTGTACCTTAGAAGATACACTGAAAGGTTTGGTTGGATGTCATCTTACAGGGAAGGAACTACCACTAAGGAATTCAGGGGAGACTTCTTTTTGTGGAAGGTGAGATTTTAGCTAGAGGAAAGCACAATGTCCATATTTCCTCTAGTTATGTCTGTAAATCTAATGATATTCAGAGGAACAGGCTGGAAGAGTGTCTCATTCCCTTATTTTACAGATGAGGAAACTGAGTGCCAGAGAGCTTAAAGAACTTGCTAGAAATTACTCAGGTAGTTTGTGGCAGAGTTGAGATTGGAAGCCATGCTCTCTGAGGGGGGAAAAAATGCTTTTCCCACTGTGGTGTATGTAGTGCCTCATTCCTGGGTTGGGTGCATGACATCAGTCCTTCATTTGGGTTTATATGTTTCCTTCAATCATTCAGTCAACATCTGATAGCCAGATTAGACCAGATTTGGTGAACACTTCATATAATATTGAAAGGAATGTTTCCTAAAATGATCATTTAGATTGATGGATTTTCATGACATCCACAAAGAACCCAAAGGGAATTGGATCAGCCTAAGAACCCAGCCTCCTGCCTAGAATTTCCGAGCACACATTCATTTGCTTGCATTTCTGATCGCATAATTTAACACAATTTTAAATGAAAATAGTAAAATACTTCCTCACTAATTCATTTAAATGGGAGATGGGCAGTCATAAAAAGGTTTTTTACCCAGCTAGTGAACCAAAATCTTTGTTTGACTTTTCACTCAATTTTATGTTTCTCTTTGAAAAGTTACTAAAACTTGTGATAAATAAAAAGCTTCCAGATGTCCTTGACTTTGTCCAAATTCTTCTCTTTTGGAGTCTCCCAGATGCCCTGGAACCACAGTGAGTGAGTGGAACAGGGAAGAGAGAAAGACAGGAGGCTGCTTTGAGTGGGAGACCATGGGGGGCATCTCCGCTTCTGAAACTACCCCAACTCCACCCCCCCACTCAGATGTTGTCCCTTGAATGGGCTCAGAAGCCTGAGAGCTTATAAGAACGTCCAATAGAAACTGAATTCTAACTCTGCAAAACAGTGGCTAGTTTTATGCATTGATTCATTCATTAAGGTGCAATTCTAGGGGAAGGAAACAAATATTTATTAAATACCTACTATGTGCCATGCACTGTGAAAAACACTTTACAAACAGCTCTTTTAGAAACTAACCCTCCCCTCCCCTCCCCTCCTTTCCCTTCCCTCCCCTCCCCTCCCCTCCCTTCCCTTCCTTCCCCTTCCCTCCCCTGCCCTCCCCTTCCCTCCCCTCACCTCCCTCCCCTCCCCTCCCCTTCCCTCCCCTCACCTCCCTCCCCTCCCCTCCCCTCCCCTCCCCTTCCCTTCCCTCCCCTCCCCTTCCCTTCCCTTCCCTCCCCTTCCCTCCCCTCACCTCCCTCCCCTCCCCTTCCCTCCCCTCCCCTCCCCTCCCCTCCCCTCCCCTTCCCTTCCCTCCCCTCCCCTCCCCTTCCTTCCTCTTCCTTTCCTTTCCTTCCCCTTCCTTTCCCTTCCCTCCCCTTCCCTTCCCTCCCCTCCCCTCCCCTCCCTTCCCCTTCCCTTCCCTCCCCTCCCCTTCCCTTCCCTTCCCTTCCCTTCCCTTCCCTTCCCTTCCCTTCCCTTCCCTCCCCTTCCTTCCTCTTCCTTTCCTTTCCTTCCCCTTCCTTTCCCTTCCCTCCCCTTCCCTTCCCTTCCCTTCCCTTCCCTTCCCTTCCCTTCCCTTCCCTTCCCTTCCCTTCCCTTTCCTCCCCTTCCCTTCCCTCCCCTCCCCTTCCCTTCCCTTCCCTTCCCTTCCCTCCCCTCCCCTCCCCTCCCTTCCCCTTCCCTTCCCTCCCCTCCCCTTCCCTTCCCTTCCCTTCCCTTCCCTTCCCTTCCCTTCCCTTCCCTTCCCTTCCCTTCCCTTCCCTTCCCTCCCCTTCCTTCCTCTTCCTTTCCTTTCCTTCCCCTTCCTTTCCCTTCCCTCCCCTTCCCTTCCCTTCCCTTCCCTTCCCTTCCCTTCCCTTCCCTTCCCTTCCCTTCCCTTCCCTTCCCTTCCCTTCCCTTCCCTCCCCTCCCCTTCCCTTCCCTCCCCTCCCCTTCCCTTCCCTTCCCTTCCCTTCCCTTCCCTCCCCTCCCCTTCCCTCCCCTCCCCTTCCCTCCCCTCCCCTTCCCTCCCCTTCCCTCTCCCTTTCCTTGACTGCTGGGTAGTGCGTGTTTGACCTCTCCCCTCTCTTCCCAGCTCTGCCTTGGTCTCCCCACCAGCATCTACAGAAAGTGTTCTGCCATCCTGACTCACAGGTGCCGGGTCATTGGCAATCATGTTACTATTATTATTTCCTTATTCCATTCACGGACAGAGGACTCAATGGTTTCCAGTGCTTTTGTCTAGATTATCTATTTCTTCTTCACAGCCCTGTGCTGAAAGTAGAATATTTTAGTATCCTTCTATTACAGATAGGAAAAACTGAAACCACAGTGGGTTAAATAGCTTGTCCAAGAACTCCCACCTCTCACATTATGGGACCAAGCCTTGCATCCAGGTCTTCTGATTATAAACCAAGTCCTTCCTACTACACTGTGGCATCTCCAGGCTACTCAGGGACAATCTAGGTGGGACAGTGGACTGAGGTCTGGACCTGGAGTCAGAATAATCTGAGTCTGCCTCAGACATTTACTAGCTTCTCTTAGACTCAGTTTCTTCATCTCAAAAATGAGGATGATAACACTAGCTACCTTGAACAGCTGTCATAAGGATAATATAATATCTGTAAAGTGCTTTACAGACCTTGAAATAGGATATAAATGTTATAAATATATTTATATAAATCACAAATCAATAATAAATTATATTTGTATATAATTACATAAATATCATAAAATATGTACAAATATGAATATAAACTACTGCTCGCTGAAGGAACCTAATATGTTTCTGAGGGTCCTGGGAGAGGATAGGCTTAAAAAGAGCCCCTGAAGTGCTTGTGGCTATGATTCAGGGGGAAAAGTCTGAGGAGTTCTGTTCAAATCCTGACACATAAGATATGCGTGACTTTTGGAGTAAATCATTCTATGGATGTCAATTTCTTCATTTGTAAAGTGAAAAGGATTGAACAAGGTGACATAATCTAGGTTCCTTGACCTTCTAAATTTAGGAACTCTTTACTTATTATTCATTTTTATTACTGAACATGGAGCTTGAGTTCACAGAGGGTCTTGAGAGAGGAGGACTTTTGAAGAATTGAGCTAAATATTGAAAAATACAATTTCATGAGCAGTGCAAACAGTCACAGCAATGTTGTATAACAATCAGCTGTGAATGACTCCAAGGCAATTCCAAAGGACTCATGATGAAAAATACTCTCCATCTCCAGAGAGAACTAACGAACTCTGAATAAATATTGAAGTATACTTTTTAATTTTCTTTATTAGTGTTTTTTTTAATTCTGCATTTTCTTGTGCAACATGGCTAACATGGAAATGCTTTGCATGACTGCACACGTGTAACCTAGATGGGATCACTTGCTTTCTCAAGGAGTGGGGTCGAAGGGAGGGAAATAATTTGGAACTCAAATTTTTAAAAATGAATTTTAAAATTTTTACATGTAATCAAGAAATAGCTGGTATAAAAATACAATTTCATTCTTTGTAGACAAAGTTCAAACATCAGCTTAGGTTACAATTATTTTTCATATATAGAAATGCACAAAAACTCAGAACTTTCCAACAAAAATGACTAGAACTTTTTGCCTACTTAGTTGGTTGTTACATAATCTCCAAGCCTTGGGAATGTTGAAGAAGGAGGACCCTTCACTCAATGAATGAAAAAAAAAAATTAATTAGCTTGAACCAAATGCTGATTCTGAAGGTAGATTTTGTTGGGGAAAACTAAACCTTGCCCTGAATTCCAATGGCAAACATCAATGACTTGAGATCCTTCAGTGCTTGGAGTCATCCACACTCCTCTGGGTCAGAATAGTTAATCACACATTTAATGGAATGATTTTTAACACATCTGTGTTTATCCTTCCAGACTTTTAGTAAGATCACAAATTCCTTGAGGGCATGAACTGTGTCTAAACAAACCCATGCACACGCCCAAAGACCCAGCCTAACTGGACACACTCTGGGGATGCTCAACAAAGGTTAATGACCATGATAATGATTTGTACTCTGGTGGTAAATCTTTTGTTTGCACTTAGTGAAATTACTTCGTACTTCATATAAAGATACAGTGGACATGTGTTCCCCCAAATGTTTTCAATTGAACTGAGGGCAATTATGCATTTTTCTTTGTTTTATGGGTTGTCATGGTCAAAGTATTCATTACCTAGGGCAAAAGAGAAGCAATGTGGCAGAAGGAGAATGTCTGCTGGATTTTGAGTCAAAGGAGTTGGGTTTGTCTGAATCTTGGCTCTATCACCTGTTTGATCTGAACTCAGTTTCCTCACCTGTTATGATAAAGGACTCTCCCTTTCTGAAACTATGATACTATTATCCCTAGGATAATAAGGCCAGCCCAGTTCTAGACTTGTCTTCCTATTATCCTTATATCTTAATATTTGTACCCAGTAGCTATTTACTATATGTTTTTGAAAGTGAATCAATTTACTCATTGAGGAGATAGTTTTGGGAAAGAAATGATCAAGAATCATTCCCCTTGATGGGAAGGTGTGGATGCATTAAGAGTCTGCTGAGTAGTGCAAGCGCAATTCAAGAAGGTCAGGGAGTCATCAGAATGTGGAAGCTTGATTAAACAACACATTTTAATTTAAGTATTTTAATGAATGATCCAAATTTGAAAAGTATAAGGCAGCCTGTGGCCACAGTAGGAGCCAATGATGAAGGCAGATCCATAACATCAAGCTCATGAGATAGTGGATAGAATGTTAGACATGAAGTCAGACCCACTGTGTGACCCTGGGCAAGTCGACTAGCCTCCCTTTGCCTCCACTTTCTTACCTGTCAAATGAGGAGGCTAGACTCTATAGCCTCTTCAGCTATCAAATCAAGATAGTATGATTGTTGGGAAAGGTAAGTTGTGAGCAATATCTGAAAATAGTCAGTTATTAATATCCTCCTTATCCTACTCTGTGGCAGGCATAATGCTCAGAATACACAAACAAAAATTTAACAGTCCCTGCCCTCAAGAAGCTTACATTGGATCAGAAAAGACAATATCTATGTTGCAGATATGTATACTGAGTACACGTGGAAACATCAAACTTGACATAAGGTAACTTCGGGTTAAGGACAGGAAAGAAACTGAAGGGACTTATTAACGCCAGTGAGTGGAGAGGAGGCATTATGTACACTAAGTAATAGAGGGGAGACATTATTAACATAATGGTCAGAGAGAGGAAACCTTGTTAACTCTAGTGAGTGAAGAAGAGATATCATCAATGTAGTGCATAGAGAAAAGAACTTTACCATGAAAGGATGAGATGACAGAAAAAGGGAAAGAACAGAACTGGGCATGAACATGGCGCGTGGAGGTGTATGGAAGAATCAGAAAGAACTGAGCATGGATTGAGGAATTTCATTTCATTCTTTCTTTGTCATTAATTTATTTTTATAGAATTTTATTCACTCAACTTCATCGTAACCCAGGGGAAAAAACGTCTTTGAAACAGGGTTGAAATACTGTCTGGATGAACTGAGTTTCCTATGAGTTCATCACAATAAGTGAAGTCACTTAAGGTCTAAAAATCACAGCTCAATAAGTGCTAAGTGCCGTTTGCTGTTTCTCAGCTCCCTCCTTATATTCTGGTTGGTCCAACACAGTGAAAGTCTCATAGCATAGATGCATCTGTGGCGATTTGGGAAAGCAGGACAATTTATGCTAAAGTTCTCAAATCTTGTATCATTTTAATGGCCTCTTAAACATTTTTAATGTGTAGAGTCGTGTTCCACATTTTTTTTCTTCTTAGCTCACAGTAATACTATATACATCCCATATGGGAGCTTGAGAGATTGTGGGTGGATGAATGAATGAAAAAGGCATTAAAATAATTCTCTGGAGACTGAAATAGTGGATAAGCGAATCACATGAGATTAGGAGGCTTTTGCTGCTTTTGGACAATCCCCAAAAGTTGGGGCAACTTTCAGAACATTCAACATTCTCTCAAAATGAGGGTATCATTCGAGCACAAAGCCCTTCCCCAGGAAGGCGGATCCATTTGGTTGAGATTAGAAGGAAGAATTTTGCACACACCAAACACAGTCATTCTTCTATTTGGAGTCAAGGAGAGAGGTTGATTTTGAGCTTGTTTACTGCTGGCAAATCATGACTTCCTGTTTTTGACAAGGGAGCAACTTCAAAAAAGGCTTATAAACCAGATAAAAGGTTTCTTGGACAGCAAATGGCCTTGCCATATTTTTGTGAATTAGTTCTAAGTGAATCAGAAAACAGAACAAATGTCCCCCAAAATACATATGGCTTTTGTAACTGATGTGAAGAATGTTTGATGAAATACATGTTGGTTTCGATGGAGCCTCTCAAAATAGTTGGGCATATCCTTTGATGGCCACATTGGCTAATAGAGTTTTTGGCTTCCATAGAAATAGAAAGTGTGGTCACAACCAATTTCCCTTGGCTTTATAGACTTGGAAAAACAATTTATTGGTGCCCTGGCACAGATCTCTTTGAGATGGAGGGAAAGGGAGACTAGAGTTTTCTGAGACTGTACAGATACCATTTTGGTTAGAGTATGGGGAAGAAGCACGCATTGTTTTAGATTTATTGAAGTTTTATTTTTTGCGCATCTTACCTGAAGATTGTAATAGATTGATTTTAAGGCACACAAATAGCTCTCTTGTATTCCATAGAAAAGTAATTGGTGATCTTAAGGAGGTAAGGAGGGTTCAAGTAAGAATAAGTCACCTCAGTATAACCTCATTGACTTCTGTGATGTGGTTACTTGAGTAATAAATCAAGAAACTGCTGTACAAAGAGAGTATCTCAATTTGAATCATGCATTTGACTGTGTACTTTGTGACAAGATTGTGAATAAGATGGAAACGTGGCTTCATAAGCTATGGTCCATTAATTCGACAATGACTGAACAACGATCCCAGGGTACACTGGGTTGTTATTGGCATCAGTCCTCACAGCATAAATGCTTTCAGTTGTCCATGATTTTGTGCTCAGATGCACCCTCTACCACTCTTCATTAGTGACTAGGTGGGAGGCACCCAAGGCACGTTCTTCCAATGTATATATGACAACCATCTAGGTAAGCTATGTCATGTGGTGAGTGGAGGTATCAGAATCCGAATGTAAATTTAGAGCTTGTATGAATGTATCAAAACTAACTTTCAAATACTCCAAACCCTCTAATGGGTCTGTAATCTCAACGATTCCTTCCAGTGATGAAAGATGGGAGCCCTCTATATTTACCCATCATCCTATGTGAACCACACTCATCTCCTCCTATAAATTTTACCACAGCAATGCCATTAATAAAAATAACACTAGCAATGAAATGACACTTTGGCATCATTTTCCAAGACTGCAAATTTTCTAAAGTCCTTTGCAAATTTTGGACCTCTACATAATCTCAGGTGGTAGATGCTATTGTTACTCACATTTTACATATGGGAAAACAGATATGTTATCCTCATCTTATACAAGAAGGAAGTTGGAGGATTTGCTTAGAGTTACAGAATTTGTAAGTGTCTGAGGAAAGATTTGAACTCAGGTCTTCCTGACTGTGGATGCAGTGTTCCAAGCACTATGCCAACGTGCTGGGAACCTTCTTGACATGGGCAGGATGATAATCTTAATCTAAAATCCCAATTTCAGGTTCAAAAATATAATTCCATTAACTTGACCCTGTCTGCCTCAATTTCCTCGCCTGTAATCAGAACTGGAGAAAGAAATGGCAAGGCATTCCAGTTTCTTTGCCAAGAAGACCCCAAATGGGGTCACAAAGGGTCAGACACAACTGAAACAATTGGTGAAAGACGGCGTACACTTAACTTCTTTCACTCCAGAGAGGAGAAGCTGAAGCACTTGGTGGAAGATGCTCGGACTTCCACTGAATTTCATCATAAAACAGATCTTTCTAATGCTTAGAAAGGCTAAGTAGTAAGGATGTCAGAATTGGAAGGGACTCCAGAATCGTGTAGTTCAAACCACACATGGGACAGAATGAGGATTTGCACAGCCCCTACTGTTTTTCAGTCACTATGCTGAGTCCTTTTTCACAAATATAATCCTGTTGTTCATCACAATAACCTTGGGATGGAGGTGCTATTATGATCCCTATTTTAAAGTTGAGGAAACTGAGACAAACAATAGTTAAGTGACTTATGCAGGGTCACACAGCTAGGAATCTGTAGTCTCATGCTAGATTTGAATTCAGCACTTTCTGACTCTAGGCTCAGAGTTCTATCTAGTGCACCACTAGCTGCCTCGAGCTTGAATACAAATCCTATTTGCAACATGACCCAACAGGAGATACTCTAAATATTCCTAGTGACTCCAGTGAGGGCCAAACCAATGCATACCAAGGCAGCCATTCCACTTTGCATAACTCTGATGTTAGACAATTCTTTTGATTTTATAAGCAAACTGAAATCAGCCTTTCCTTTTCTTTTTTTTTTTTAAACTTTAAATTTATTTATTTATTTAAATTTTTTACATTCATTTTCACAAATTTTTGGGTTCCAAATTTTCTCCCCTTTTCTCCCCTCCCCCCACCCCAATACCCCAAGCAATCTAATTTTCCCTATCTCCAATCTGCCCTCTCTTCTGTCATCTCTCCCTTCTCTTGTCTCCATCTTCTCTTTTCTCCTGTAGGGCCAGATGACTTTCAATTCCTCCTTAACTGTATGTCTTCTTTCCTAGTTGCAACAACAATACTAAACAGTTGTTCCTAAAACTTTGAGTTCCAAATTCTCCTCATCCCTCCCTCCCCACCCATTCCCTTTGGGACAGCAGGCAATTCAATATAGGCCATATCTGTGTAGTTTTGCCAATGACCTCCCTGATAGTCGTGTTGTGTAAGACTAACTGGATTACCATCCCTCATATCCTGCCCCTCATTGTTTCTCTTCTGTCTTTTGATCCTGTCCCTCTCCAAGTGTTGACTTCAAATTGCTCCCTCGTCCCTTTGCCCTCCCTTCCATCATCCCCCCCCCTTGCAATATCTCTTTCTCCCCCACTTTCTTATACTGTAAGATAGGTTTTCATACCAAAATGAGTGTGCATTTCACTCCTTCGTTTAGTCAAATGTGATGAGGGTAAACTTCTTGTTTTTTTTTTTTTCTCAGCTCTCCTCTTTTTCCCTCCACTAAGAAAAACTACCTGCCTCTTAAATGACATATAGTTACCCCCCTTCCCTTTCCCTCCCCCTACATTTCTCTCTAACCATTTACCCTAGTTTCTTTTAAGGTATGGTCCCATCCTATTCAGTTCAATCTGTGCTCTCTATCTCTGTATGTGTGTGCATGTGTGTATGTGTGTGCATGTGTGTACATGTGTATGTGTGGTCCCACCAACTACCCAGATACTGAAAAGTTTTAAGAGTTACAAATATTGTCTTTCCATGTAGGAATGTAAACAGTTCACTTCTGGTAAGTCCCTTAAGACTTCTCTTTGCTGTTTACTTTTTCATGCTTCTTCTCATTCTTGTGTTTGAAAGTCAAATTTTCTTTTCAGCTCTGGTTTTTTCATCAAGAATGATTGAAAGTCCTCTGTTTCATTGAAAGAACATATTTTCCCTTGAAGTATTATACTCAGTTTAGCTGGGTAGGTGATTCTTGGTTTGAGTCCTAGTTCCTTTGACTTCTGGAATATCCTATTCCACGCCCTTCGATCCCTTAATGTAGAAGCTGCTAGATCTTGGGTTATCCTGATTGTATTTCCACAGTACTGGAATTGTTTCTTTCTAGCTGCTTGTAAGATTTTTTCCTTGAGCTGGGAGTTCTGGAATTTGGCCACAATGTTCCTAGGAGTTTCTCTTTTTGGATCTCTTTCAGGTGGTGATCGATGGATTCTTTCAATACTTATTTTGTCCTCTGGTTCTAGAATGTCAGGGCAATTTTTCCTTGATAATTTCATGGAAGATGATGTCTAGGCTCTTTTTTTGATCATGACTTTCAGGTAGTCCCATAATTTTTAAATTGTCTCTCCTGGATCTGTTTTCCAGGTCAGTTGTTTTTCCCATGAGATATTTCACATTCTCTTCCATTTTTTCGTTCTTTTGGTTTTGTTTGGTGATTTCTTGGTTTCTCGTAAAGTCATTAGACTCCATCTGTTCCATTCTAATTTTGAGAGAGCTATTAAATTCAGTGAGCTTTTGAGCCTCTTTTTCCATTTGGCTCATTCTGCTTTTGAAAGCATTCTTCTCCTCGTTGGCTTTTTGAACCTCCTTTGCCAATTGGGTGAGCCTATTTTTCAAGGTGTTAATTTCCTCAGCATTTTTTTTTTGGGTCTCCTTTACCAAGGTATTGACCTGTTTTTCATACTTTTGTTGCATCTCTGACATTTCTCTTCCCAGTTTTTCCTCCACCTGTCTAACTTGCTTTTCAAAATCCTTTTTGAGCTCTTCCAGGGCCTGAGCCCACCCACCACCCCCCTGGGGTGTCTGGGGTACTGAGGCCCCGCCCTCCATGTCTTTCCCTGATGTCAAGAATACGTCCTCATCTTCGTCAGATCTGAAGGTCGGGATCATTTGCATTTGTTGGAAAAAACTCTCTAAAGTCTTATTTTTCTTCCCTTTTCTAGGCATTTTCCCAGCCAGTTAACTTGTCTTCTGAGATTCCTTTCCACCCCCCCCCCCCGGATCCGCCCAGCTAGTGCTTGGCCTCTGAGATTTAAATGGGCTTTCCTCCTGCCGGCTGTCAATCAGTGAGCTTTAGTTCAGGTGCTGGGGTGGGCCCGGGCTGCCTCCGAGACTCTGATCCCTCGGGGGCTTTATGCAGAGACTCTCAAGAATGGAGCGGGTGGGGGCGGGGTGGGGGGCCCGCCTCCCAATCTCAGCTCCCCTGGGGGTCCCGAGCAGAAGCCTTCAGCAACAGAGCGGGGTGGGGGCAGGGCCGTCTCCCAGGCTCAGCTCCGTCAGGTTTTATGCGGGAATCTTCCGTAATGAAGATCCTGCCTGCTGCTGGGGGATTCCTGAGTCCTGGGCCGCTGCCGCCTCAGCCCCAGCCCACGCCTCTGCCTCCGCCGCTTCCTGCCCCCGTCCCCGCCGCCGCCGCTTCCTCCCGAGGGGGCCCGAGTCACGGAGACGCCCCGCTTCCCCTCTCCTTCAGCCCGGCCTCTCTCACTGACCTGCTTCTGTGGGCGGAGGGACTTTCCCGGCTGCTTCAGCTTCCGTCTCTGAAGCCTGCTTGGATCCGCTTCTCTGAGGCCTCAGCCAGGGCAGCGCTGGGGGTCGGGTTTACTCTCCGGGGCGCGCCGGACCCTGGGGATGGGTCCTCAGGGCTCCCTGGAATGGAAATCTCTTCCACTCTGCCTCTGCACACCTTGCACTCACCCAGAATCTATGGGGGACTCTTTCTACACCAATTCCATGGGCTTTGGTTTCGGAGCTCGTAAACGTGCGTCCTTCTACTCCGCCATCTTGGCTCCGCCCCCCTCCTTTTCTTTTTTTAAGATTTTCCCCCAAATTTATCAATTTATTTGTTTTTCGTTTTCAACATTTACTTCCGTAAGTTTTACATTTTCTCCCCCTCTCTCCCCAAGAGAGCTTGCAATCTTGTACGGGCTCCACACACACCTTCCTATTAAACACATTTTCACATTAGTCATGTAGCATGGAAGAATTAAGACTTACGGGAGAAGCTGTGAGAAAAAACAAAACAAAACAAAACATAACAACGCAGATAACAGTCAGCTTAATTCTGCATTCTGACTCCATAGATCGTTCTCTGGATGTGCTTGGCTTTCTGTATCTTGAATCCTTTGGAAATGTCTTGGGTCCTTGCCTTTGACTGTCCGTTTTGTCTAAAAGATCAAGAGTTTCCTGGTTGAATCAATGCATGGGTCCCCTCATAGCAATTGCTCTGTTTACATGTCAGTAGGAAAAGGCTCACCATCAGACTCATATCTTGCCCTTTGTCAAATTCTCCACGTGCTCACTCCCCTTTCCAAGACTGTTTTAATAGGATGATGCAACTCCAGTCACATGTTACAGTCCTAATTGCATATCACCTTTATTGTTTGTTCTGATTGCACAGAGATGGGTGACTGCCGCTGGTGATCAGTTGTTCCTGTCTCTTAGGATGCAGTCCACTTCCTTTTTGGTGGTCATTAATTTTTTATATTAATTCACAAGATTTTGCCTATAGTGGGTCTTCAACAAGTATCTCCTGATTTATTATAACAGAATTTGGAAATTAATTGCACTAAGCATAGAATATTGGGATTGATCTTTGAAACTGGAGGGAACATGTCCTCCCTCTCCCAGAACTTGAGATAATGAATTTAGTTCTCATCGTCTTCCTTGGCTTTAAGTGAGGCATCAGAACCCCAATGAAGGTGAATTAATGAATGAATGAAAAAAATGAAATAAAGAAAACCATTGATTAAACTTTCTATACTAAGCTAGGGGGTTTGCAGGAGAACACACAGAGGAGGCCTCAGCTGCTGGGCAGAAGGAAAGGATGAGCAGGGTTGGCAAAGCCTGCTAGTGTAAAGAGTTTAGTGGTAGGTCATAAAGTAAGGCCTGGTAGGTCAAAGGGCATAGGGCAGGGGAGCTAGGTGATGCAGGGGGTAGAGAGCTAGACTTAGACTCCGGAAGAACTGACTGCGAATGCAGCCTCCCACTTCTTAGCTGTGTGACTCTGGTCAAGTCACTTTACCTTAGCCTCAGTTTCTTCATCTGCAAAATGTGGAGAGTACCTACTTCCCAGGCTTGTTGTGAGGAACAAATGAATTAACATAGGAAAAGTGCCTGGCAAACCTTAAACCAAACCTAAATGTTCAGCATTATTGTAATTCCTCATAGTCTTGTTACGAGGCAGATGGCAGGGTCTGGTGGTCTCCCACAATACTGAAAGGAATGTAGGTGTGTAGGTGCACTCCCTAGGGGACAAGGAGGGCCAAAGGCTAGAGTCCGAAAGGGATTCTGGGCTCCTTCCCAGTGGGGGTGGGGTGGATCATCATTCACCTAGAAGGGGTTAAGGAAATGATGGCATTGGTAAGAAAGTTGGTTGGGCGAGGGAGCAGCTTCTTTCTTGATGGACCATCCAGCCCCAGGTGGCATCTGGGTATCTGGCATGTGGCACAGAGGAAGAAGAGGAGCACTGTAACTTCATTTGGGGATGCTTCCATTCACAAGTGGCTGACAAAGTCCTTTAGCAACAATCAAATAAGCAAGCTTGGCACCTAATTAGCAAGAAAAATCAATAATAATAGATAACACATGGCAGGAGCCCCACAAGAACTCTTCTCCAGCCTTCCAAAGCCCTCTTCTCCCAACAGCAGAATTTATAACATTATCTGAGGGGATGTTCTGTCCTCTAAACCCTGGGCACAAAAATGGCTGGTCATGACCTGGGCCAGCATTATAGACAGCGGTTTGAACCATTCAAAATGAATGATGTGCTAGAAAAGACACCTGGGCATGCCTCCCTCAGTACCCCAGCCTCCAGACTTACATCTCTGTTGTCAGTCAGCTCCAGAAGTCAGAAGATTTCTTTCAGAAGTGTTGACACCCTGGAGGTTCCACAATGCTAAGCATTTGGTTGTTTATGGAAGCTCTTCTACTAACTGTCATCTTTGGCCATCAGAGCCTATTCCCATTGAACCAGAGGAAAAATGCCATCTCTGAATGTGAGACACAGCTCATCTGTGAATGGCACTCAGATATCTGACAGGGAAATCCAGTGTCATTATAGAATAAACCTTTTCCTGGACTTCCCTGGGAGGCTTTTGATCTAAGTGTTTATCTTGCAGATAATATTTTTTTTCTTTTCCTATTTATTTTTTTTTAAATCCATAAAGGATCAAAAGAACAGTGGTCAAGGAAGTAGACATCCAAAGCAAAGCTCAGAAGGGGGAGAAAACAGAATTCTTTGGGTGAGTTGAAGAGCCTTGTTAAGCACCTTGTTTGAAAAGAAAAAGTTCTAGATAAAACAAAGCAGACCTATCTCTTTCCATCTAGTTTCTCCCTTCTCTGGAAATGCAGCTGGCCCTGCATGGGCTGTGGATAGGGAGTTCACCAGTCATGGTTGATTGGTATTTAGGTAACTAAAAGGACTTGTCCCTACTGAGTCTTTTAAGGATTATGGTCCCTTCCCTCAATTTTGGGACATGGTTTTTTTCACTCCTTGGGATCACAGGTACTTGCAGATAATCTTTATCTTCACTCCAGAGCAGAGAAGAGAGAGAGAGAGAGAGAGAGAGAGAGAGAGAGAGAGAGAGAGAGAGAGAGAGAGAATCTGTTGATGTTTAATGCCTAAGCAATTGAAAAGGCTGCTAAGCAAACACTGAAATCAGTTTGCTTCAATTGCTCCCAACAAGCCAGGTGCCATCTCCTAACTGGTCCTATTCACCAAATGAATGGCTGTTTCTCGTGGTGCCCTTGCAGATACATCCACAAGGCTGTTTCCAGGTCCTTGAGCATCTGTCTCAGGACATCTCCACCCTCAGCAGGGGCTGTGGGTCACTGCCCTGTGTACCTTGTCAGAGAGGCCAGCTCAGAGGCCACAAATAGTCTCCGGTCTATTTATGTAGGGGCAGTCATCACAGTGGAATTTAAAGGCTTGCTTTATAGATCCCAGATGAAGATCTTCTGTGTACACTACAGAGATGAATCCTTTCCAGACAGCTTCTTGTTCGGCTGAAGGAGGAGGAGAGGAAGCCTTGCTCAGCAGCCGCCAAAGTCCTTTGGACTCAGACCTGGATGGGATTCTTGCTGTTGATATCCAAATAATGACCATAAAAAAGGCTTGATTTTAATCTGCTCAGGGTTACTTTGTTGTCGTGATGAAACCATGAATCAACTTTAAAGCTTTTAGGGATGAAAGGAGACGCAGAGACAAGTGCCGCTATCTTTCTGTTGAATGAGGGGGTGGGGAAAGAAGCATGCTTGCTCCTTGCCTTTAGGCTTGGTCTGGTGGATCCAACATTTGTTTAGCTCATGCCTTTTTTTTTTTTTGTATGCATCTCTGCTTTTCCCTCTCCTTCCCAGCCTCTGTGTGTGTGTGTGTGTGTGTGTGTGTGTGTGTGTAGACTGAGACAGCATGCAATGTGTGTGGCCTGCAAATTTTTCATCCTTCCATTTACCGGACATAAGCTGGATTGGTCTCAGAAGTGGGATATTAAACTCTGGCTGATCCTGATGGACCTTACTGTAGAAAATGGGACTGTCTGACTGGCTGATAGGAAACAGACTAATCACTCTTGGTCCTTTTGGCTCTGTCAAAAAAACACCCAATATAGAGGAAGGGCAGGGAGGTGGAGAGCAAGCTTAGCTGAGGACATGTACTATGTGCAAACTGAGGCGACTGCCCTGACCATTGTTCCTGAATGTAGGCATAGCAAATAATGGATGGCAATGACGATGATGATGTGATACGATGTCAATAAACATTTAGATGGTGCTTGAAGACTTCCAGACATCCTTGGTTCAATCATCATCTCTACAAATTTCCCCTGATCTATTTGTAGCCTTTATAACATGGGAAGCCTTATCATAATTTCCACTCGCACTGACAGTTGTGTCCCTGGGAACAGTGCCAGCTACTCCCCGTCAAAGTTCTAGAGGTAACTGTGAGGAGCTGTGTTTCTGTTTCTCTGAGGACACCCTTGTGAGGTCCCGTTCTGGAATGATCTCCTTGACATCAAGAAGCAGTATCAGTTATAATCTCGCTCATTCCGTTGACTCATCCAGTGATCAACACCCTAATATTGTTGAGTTAATTTTAACGAGCATTTGTAAATGGATATTTAATGAGAAGTTAAGGTAAAAAACAGAATTTCAAGACATCTTTCTCCTCCTCCCCAAAGTGAAGGCACACTCTTCCTCATAAAACCTCAGTCCCTGAGAAGAGAAAACTCAAAACTTAAACTAATGGCTCAAAAGGGAGAAGGGAAGAGAAAGGAAATGAGAATTGATACAGCATGTACTGTGTGCCAGGCACTGTGCAAGGCGCTTCCTCAGAAATAACTCATTTAATCCTCACAACAACCCTGTGAGATGGGACTATTATTATTTCCATTTGTCAGTCGAGGAAACTGAGGCAGACAGAGGTCAAATGACTTGCCCATGGTCATACAACTAGTAAGTGCCTGAAGCTAGATTTGAACTCAGGATTTTTCTGAATTCAGGCCTGACACTCTGTGTACTGTACAACCTGTTACCTTTACAGTACATTTACCTCACTAAGTTCTCTTACAAATGGGACATAGTCCCTCTAGAAAATAGAGCCTAGCTGCTGGGCTGGGGCCTGCAGTTGCTTCTTGGG
This sequence comes from Bettongia penicillata ogilbyi, assembly GCA_023548195.1. Lineage (NCBI taxonomy): Eukaryota > Metazoa > Chordata > Mammalia > Diprotodontia > Potoroidae > Bettongia > Bettongia penicillata. The sequence continues at coordinate 16,003,398 of JAJHZJ010000132.1, forward strand.
CTTGCCCTGGTGGAAAGCCCTGTCAGAAAGCTCTGGCATGGGCTCCCATTCCTGGATCCCTGGAACTCACTCTAGCTTCCTGAAGGTCATGAGGTTGCAGCCTCCTTACTTTTTCATTTACTCTGCCATAAAGACAGGTAAAAAAGCATGACTTCAAGACAACTTCACTGGGGACCCTGGCAGCACTTCTGTCTCCCCACCCAGAGGCTTACAGAAGTCTTTGCTTCCTCATTTAAAGAGAACCAAGAAGGAAAAGAAGAGAATGCCACTTTTGGCTGCTTAGGCCCTTTGGACTATATATCTAATTCCTACCTAGCAACCCAAAGTCTTCCTTTATCCCATGGTTACTGGGCCATGCTCTGAAGTGAGAGTCAGCTCCCTCTATTTCCCATCAACAGGCACTTTCAAAAGCAAGCTCACCAAATTCTCCTCTCCCTGGATGTGCCTTCACAAGCCAGACCCTATCACACACATACACACACAGACACACACACACAGACACACACACATACACACACACACACAAACACACACACACACACACACACACACACACACACACACACTCCTGAGCACCCATCCTGCATCACCAACTGGATACCTGGAAGTCTGAGGTCTCTCACGCTCAACATGGCCCAATGAGACCAATTGTCTTCCCACCCAAAGATATCTCATTCCTATCGTCTCTATCTCTGTCAAGGACTTCCTCCCTGAACTGGATCAGTCTCCCAGGATCAAAATCTCAGAGTCATCTGACATTTTCAGCCCATCCATTTAGTCAGTTTCCCAGTTTAACTGATTCTACCTTGCCACATCTCTCACAACCTCACCATCTCTCCTCAAAGTCTAACTTGGGCCCTTGTCACCTTGAACCTGGACTTCTGGGATTGCCTTAGAAGGGGCCTCCTTGCTTTCAGGATCTTTTGTCATGAGTCTATCCTCCATATAACAGCCCAAGGAATTTTCCTCAAGTGTAGGAATGACCATATCAGTTCCTACTCAAGCAGCTTCAGTGTTCTAGGATAAAATAGAAGCTGGTCTCTTTTATCATTAAAAGTAATTTCACAATCTAGCTAAACTTCTATTTCTAAAGTGGGTTCATGTGATTTTCTCTCACACACTCAACATTCCAAACACATGGACCCTCTTGCATCTATTGACCGCCTCCATGACTTTGTGTAGACTGACTTCATACCCAGAATGCTCTCTCTCTCTGCCCTCACTTCTTTATTTACTTCAAAGCTCAGCCTTTGCTGATTTCCTCTGTTTGCTGGGGCTCCCCCTAACATTGCTGTCAATTTACTGTTTTCATATATACTGTGTATATGCTTATATATGCATATATATGTATACATATATGCATATTCACTAACATACACATATATAGTACAGTATATATCTACAAATATATACATTTGTTGTATATATGTATATATGTGTATATAGTGCTTGTCTGTATATAAGGACATAGCTCCTTTCCTCAATAGAATATAAACTCTGGTAGGGCAGGTATCATTTCATTTTCCCCCTTTTGTCCTCAACATGGAGGACTACAACACTATTAGTCCATTAATAAGCATTTGCTGAATCAAATTGAATGTTTTCCAACATAGAGAGAAGTTGCTTTCTCACCCATAGACTCACAGGGTTGCCAGGAAGGTCAGTACCCACTGAGCCCAGCCACCAAGTGTACATAGGAAGTCATGGCATCATCTTTCTGTTTTCATGGTCCTCTTCAAAACTAAGGACACACACACACACAGACATACACACACACACACACACACACACACACACACACACACACACACACACCCCAGGAAAACCAAGCATACTGTCTTCCCCCAGAGGTCGTTAGCCCTTGACTAGAGACCTGCAGTGAGGGAGCTTCTCTCACCCCGCCCCCCACCTTCACTGCACTGCAGGGCAGCGTATTAGGATAGTTCTAATTTATCTTCTCTCCTCATTTGGATCTCTTGTTCTCCTCATCCCACTCATCTTTCTTCCTAATGTCTTTTTCATACATTAATCTTCTCTTCCATTTTTATGGGCATCAGCCTTATCCAGACCTTTGTCTGTGGCAGCACTTTTGTGTCACAACAAGAGCCTTCCCAACCTCCCTGCATCCACCTGGTTTCTTGTTTTCATCCACCATTCATTCTCCTGTTAGATTAATCTTCCTGAAATAGGCTTGATGATAGCATTTGCTTACTTTGACTCAACATTTCACATATTCAAAATGCTTTCAATTTCCTAGAAATTACAGTCTGTGAATCACCCCCTTGACCTAAGAATGAAGCTACTTTTCCCAGGATTCTGCATGTGCTTGTGGGAGAGTGCACCGCTGACTTTTATTGTTAGTGCTTGGCAGAGGGATGTTTTGTACTAGCTATGCTTATCGTCTCTCCTTAGAACATGTCCATTTTTAGGAACTGCTTAAGATTTGTTAACTAAAATAGTTCCCAACTACTAATCATGTAGGGGAGATAAACCGTGGGCTCAGCTTAGGATATTATGTTAGCTTTAACTCCTAAATAATAGTCCTGGAATCTTAAGCAGTAGATGCAGCCTTGCTCAGGGACATGCAACTCATCTCTGAGAGTGGGAGTTGGGGTCAAAGACCCTTATAGCTTATATACAGTACACTAAGAATAGAAGTCACTATCTCTTTCAGAATTACCGTAGATGAATATCCCCACCTGTAGCATGAGACACTGTAGATAGAGAACTGGCCTCAGAGTCAGTAAGACTAGGGCTTAAGACCTGACTCTGGCAGATTCTGTTTGCCAGTGGGCAAGTCCCTTAATCTTTATATACCCCTGACAACTCTTTAGACTGATGTTAAGTTTCAGACCAGAAACTGATGTACCTCAGGAGATAGAATTTCCTAAAGAAGAGAAATCATGAGCCTAATACAAAGTTGTATTGTGACATATAACACAAAACTTCAATAGGATGGCAGCTTTCATGATATGTCTTATCCCCGCCACCCAATGAGTTTCAACAGCAACAAAAAAGAAAATGCTTTGTGGCTGACGGTGATGGAACCCAATGGGTTAGTAGGTCGCTATTTGTCGAAGGGAAGTATCGTTGTGTATTTTCTCTTTCTCAATTTTGTTGCCATTGAAAGTTGGCTTTGACAAGACAAGCATTATTAAGTACCTTTTCTTTTTTTGTACATTTGTCATCTTCTCATGAATGCCTGTTCTTTTGGTTCTTTTTTGTGAAGTTGCCTTCCTGCATTTCTATATTCCCATATTACTGTAAATCCTTTTTACTTACCCTTCCTTAGAGTGTTGCAATATTCCACCACATTCACAGGATTTGATTTTATCAGCCATTCTACAACCACTGGGGAGAGAGTTGTTTCCATTTCCTTGTTGTTACAGAGAGCATCTTCAAATTTTCATTCAAATGAGGTTTGTGTACTTGTCAATAACCTCCTTAAGGTGTAAACTTAATAGTGTGTTCACGGACCAAAGATGTGAATAATTTTATAACTTCCCTTGCATAATTCCAAAATGTTTTCCAAAATGGTTGTATCAACTCACAGCTCCACATGCAGTGGATTCTCATACCTATTTTCTAATATATACAGAAAATCTGATTATTTTTCTGGATTTATTTATATGCTACTTCATTGAAGGTGCAAATTAACATGATTTTTTTTATTAAATTTCAGAGATTCTTTAAGTAAATCATCATATTGTCTGTACCCAGGGATGATTTTGTTTCTCTTTGCTCATGCAATTTCCCCCTTTCTTTTTTCTTGCCTCAATGCTCTCTCAAACTCTCTCTCTCTCTCTCTCTCTCTCTCTCTCTCTCTCTCTCTCTCTCTCTCTCTCTCTCTCTCCACAAACAATATCTAAATATCTATGTGGTCCAGCTCTTCAGTGACTTGGGTAGCTGCAAATACTTATTGTCTGTATTTGGAACCTCTTGCCTTTGTCCTCACTCACATTCACCACAGGACATTATGCCGAGCATCCTAAGACTCTTTCTTGTGCTGTCTTGGCACATGGTGGAGTGCCAGGTTGTACAGTGATCATGCCCATTCTCACTACTTTACCAGTCCATCTTTTGTTTTTTCACTCATGCTTAGCATACATTTCTCTGATGACTTCCTTTGCACTTCTCCTTAATTCCTTGCTTATAATGTGATACTGTCTGTTCATATGCCTTTCCACTGAGCGATATTATACTTCCCTTGTGTAAATTGTCTTATCTTATAATCCCTAGTTATACAAATGCAACAGAATAATACTGGTTCAAAAAATATCAGGATTCTATTTTAGGGAGAAACTTGAGGTCATTAGAAGAACTTCACAATCTCCCAAAGATAATCTGCCTCAGTTTTGTCCTCTTTCATTTCTGTATAACACATATAACATATATATGTGTATCCTAGATGTGTGTACATATACATGTGCACATACATGTACACATATACGCATGTGTGTAATATACACATGTATATACACATATGTTTTAGACCTATCTGTATTTATTGAGCATGTTTCTCTTTGCTCTGTTATCTCCATTAATACCAGTTCCTAGCAGGCCAATGAACAAGGCCATCTCTGTTACTTCTTTCAAGGAATCCTATATAATTTAGACATATATAGTATCTACCTCATCAAGGATACATTTTTCTAATTATTTAAATAATTTTTGTAGACAACAAACGATAAGAGCAGGGCCATCTTGCAATTCTCTATATATTTCAGTTCACTGGGTAATTCTATGTATATAATCTCCTATGGAAGACTATTGGTGAAAGTCTTTCTGTCTCTCATCTCATATCCTCTTCAAGGATTCCCTTAAAGTTTGTGCACATTAATATCATTATTTTCAATAGGCAACCAAGGAGGTATATGGTTTAGTAACTATGGATACTTTCTAATTCACTTTCTAATATTAAGGGCAAAGAAGTGTGAATTTTTTCCATGTTTTTGTTATCTCAACCTCCTTTACACACCATCACAACTGATCCTTCAAAAACCTCAAATTTTCATTGCCTTTAGCATGGCTCTTCTCAGTATATATTTGGGCCAGTTCAACTTTTTTTCCCCTTATTTATTTTCTTCATGTTCATTTTTGCTTCCTGTGCAGGCACATTTAGGGTTGTGACGAGAGAGTCCAAATTCTAAAGCTTCTTTATCCGTGAAGGAAAAAAGAGTTCATTATAAAAATCTTTGAAGACCTTTTCTTTAAAATAAATTATTTTTATAACCTAAATCAGTCATCAATAAAGAAAATGTGTGTACACAAAGAACAAAAATGAGCATTGGATATGAAAGCATTAATTTCTATTATGTAGATACAGAAAAAGAGAGAGAGACATTTTTAGAAATTTATATTCAATTTATCTTTGTAATTACAGATTGCCTGTTCGTGTTTTTCCTTGACTTTTTTATTTCTGAACTTTTCAGATATTTTGGTAATTCTATTTTCTTTCTTTTTTGGTATTTCTGTCACTACTCATGCCCTCTGAAATAGAAATTTTTCCTTTTAACAAATAAATATAGTCAAGCAAAGTGATTTATAAAACCATTGAATCTGAGAATTGAAAGGGAATTTAGTGTCTGTCTAATCTCACACCCACACATAAGGAATCCCTACACTGACTTGGCAAGTGGTCACCCATCTTCTCCTTAAAGACCTCCAAGGAAAGGTAACCCACTAACTCCTATGGAAGACCATTCCACGGTGGAAAAACTCTGTTACGAAGCCTAAATTTGTCTCTTTTTCAACTTGCACATGTTGCTCCTGCTTGGTTCTGCTTTCTTGTTTCAAAAATAAACAGACAACAAAGCCCGAATCTGTTTCTTCCAATTCCTCACATTAACCTTGTCTGAAAATGTATGTCTCCTTCTTAACTTCAAATACATCTCCTTTCTGTCAAGACATGAGTGGAATGATTCATCAGTGGTCATCTGAAATAATGATTGATCATTTTATTGATCAGAGTTCTGGAATTTTCCAGAGATCTTTCCTTTATATCATTACACTCATCATGTCACCTGATCTCCTAGTTCTTGTCATTTCATTTGAATCATTTCATGCAAATTGTTCCTAGGTTTTCCTGAATTTGTCATATCTGCTGATTCTCACGACATATTTTTATTCTTCTACAAAAGCTTTGTATAATTTTTACTTTTGCCTTACCAACTTTGTTGCCTGACTGTGCATAGACAGATGATTAAAGAATGACTCCCATATCAATAGTATGTGATTTCCTGCCTGTTACAATATAGTCAACATGATTTTTTTTTATTTTTTTATTATCTGGCACTCACCAAGTTCTAACAGGACCAAAGCATATTTTGGATTTTTTCTTTTCTTTCTTCCTACCACTCAATGGGATAAGATTTAAGAAAAATCACTATAGACTGTTCATCCAAAAGAAGTGGCATTGATTACCAAGACTTCTTTATGGTAGACTCAGCTGTGCCTTCACTCTGTTGGCAGAGTCTTGAGATCACAGGGGGATCTTATGAAATCCTGATGTATTATGGTAAAATTTTGAAAAGATTTTAGTGCTACATCTGTTTAGATTATGGGGCTACAAATGTAGACAATAGACATTTTCACACCCGATTTTACTGAGAGATGTCTTCTTTAGAAATTGTAGGCATAGAATAACCATTTTGATGTAATATAAGTTATGAATATATATTGCTATATGTGAATAGTTATATGTTCATATGTGTAATACTAACATAAGCAAAATTTAGCATCATTTTCAGTAGAAAACACTATAACCTTTCCACAAGAATAATTAATGTGACCTTGCTACATTGTTACATAACATTATTCTATAGATATTGGCAATAGAAATATGAAAGAAGAAATACACTAAATGTAAATACTAACAAAGAGAAGGAAAAAAAATTAAACCTTTTATCTAACAGTAAGATAGTCAACCTAGAAAACCATAAAGAATCATCAAAAAATAGGTTCAGTAAAATAGAATACAAATAAATCCACAAAAGTTTCAGGATTTCAATATTATAACAATAACATCCAGGAGGAAATAATACACATAGAAATCTTACTAAATATTACTCAAAATATGTGCAGTATTTTCCAATTTGGCCCAATTATATGAGTTCTCTTATATTGCTGTCATTTATTATGTTAATTAATGTTCTGGTGTTGAATCATTCTCTGATTCATGGTGTAAATTCAAGTTGGTCTTAATAAATAACATTAATTATCCTGCTTTAATCTATTATTAGTATTTTATTGAATACTTTTGCATCCATGATCACTGGTGATATTAGTTTAAGTTTTCTTTCTTTTCTTTTCCTCAATCTGGTTTGTGAAGCAAAGCTATACTTCTTTTAGGGGAATAGTTTGGTGGAACTATGAGGATTTATTTAACATAGAGCTTATCTATTTTTTAGATGTTTGATGGCATCAATCCATCTGGGCCTAGATTTTGCCACCCTCCTCCACTGGAATTTATCATGGCTTAAAGAATATCTCTGTCTTTCAGCAACTATCTATTCCCTATTTTGTTAATTTTTTATATTTTGTATTATCCCAGCACTTGGCACAGTGTCTGATACATAGCAAGTACTTAATGGTGATTGTGTGATTGATACTAATCTATTTAATTCACATTCTTAGTCTCTTGACATATTACTTGGCATAGCAGTTTATCATCTTTACACAATAAAATTATTCACTGTTATAGTGTCCTTTTAATTTTGTCATTTTGAATCACTTTCAATTTTTTGGTTCAGATAATTTGCTAAGTATTTTCAAAAGACCATTAAAAATCAAATCCATTTATTTCATATGTAAATTCCTAGATAGTCTTTTTAGTGTGTCTTTGGGTTTTATTCATTTGTGAGTTTCATGTATTTTAATGTGGTGTGTTTTAGTCATCTCTTTTTCTTTATTACTAATAGAAGTGCTTAGAGAATAAAATATCACTTAAGGATCTATATTTTGGGGGTGGAGCCAAGATGGTGGAGTAGAAAGATGCCCATACTCTAGCTCTTCCCCAATAAACCATAAAATGCCTGTAAAGAAAGACTCTCAACAAATTCTAGAGCAGCAGAAGCCACAGAACGATGGAGTGGAGGAGATTTCCAGCCCAGGGTGACCTGGAAGGCCAATAAGAAAAACCTGTGGCACTGGACATGGAGAGGAGCTCAGCTTAGTCTTGGCCACATGGTGCCAAGAGGAGGACTAGAGCAGGCCTCGGAGGCAGAATCTCCTGTGGCAGCAACTGCGGTTCACAGATCCCTCAACTCACAGGCCTCAAAGGCAGCTTCAAATGTCAGTGAAAGGGCTTTTTCACCTCTGTGACAAGGAAACAGGGTCCTTCCCTAGTCCTGGCCTCAGGTGGTTGCTGAGGCCAGAGCAGCAGCAGTGGATGACAGTGGTTATGGTGGGCAGGCAGGCAGGAGTCAGCATCCATTGTTGGATGAAGGCACTGGGGGAATTGAGCAGCTGATATGAACCTCAGCCCGGAGTGGCAGCCCCTCCCCGCCCAAAGCCTCTTGGGGAGTTGAGCAGCTGACCTGAATCTCAGCCAGGATCCCAGTCAGGGAATAAGCTCCTCTCTCTTGATTGTGCCATCTTGGAGGAACTGAGAATTTACAGGTGCCCAGAGTATACCTTACTCTTGACAAAGGACCCAAAAGTCAAGTAACTGGTTGGGAAAATGCCCAAAAAAGGGGGAAAAAATAAGACTATAGAAGGTTACTTTCTTGGTGAACAGGTATTTTCTTCCATTCTTTCAGATGAGGAAAAACAATGTTTACCATCAGGGGAAGACATAAAAGTCAAGGCTTCTGCATCCAAAATCTCCAAAACAAGTATTCAATTGTCTCAGGGCATGAGCTCAGGAAGAGCTCAAAAAGGATTTTGAAAATCAAGTAAGAGAGGTGGAGGAAAAATTGGGAAGAGAAATGAAAACGACACAAGAACATCATGAAAAGCAAGTCAACAAATTACTAAAGGAGAACCCCGAAAATGCTAAAGAAAATAACACCTTTAAAAATAAGCTAACTAAATTGGAAAAAGAGGTCCAAAAAGTCAATGAGAAGAAGAATGCTTTCAAAAGCAGAGTTAGACAAAAGGAAAAGGAGGTTCAAAAGCTCACTGAAGAAAATAGTTCTTTAAAAATTAGAATGGAGGAGATGGAAGCTAATGACTTTATGAGAAAGCAAGAAATTACAAAACAAAACCAAAAGAATGAAAAAAATGGAAGATAATGTGAAATATCTCATTGGAAAAACAACTGACCTGGAAAATAGATCCAGGAGAGACAAAAAAAGCCTAGACATCTTTCATGAAATTATCAAGGAAAACTGCCTTGGAGCCAAGATGGCGGAGTAGAAAGACTCAGGTATGCTAGCTCCGAATCCACAGCCCATAAATTTCCTGTAAAAAGAACTCCCCACAAATTCTGGAGCAGTGGAACCCGCACAGAAACACACTGGAAGAGATTTCCGTTCCAGAGAGCCCTGGAAAGCCGTCCCCAGGGGTCCATCGTGCTCCAGACATGGAGCCCAGCCCTGCGTTGCCCTAGCCTCATGGACCCAGAGGAGCAGATCCAAGTAGGCTTCAGGGACGAAATCTCTGGTGATAGGGAAGGTCCCTCCTCCCACAGGCACTACAGGTCAGTGAGAGAGACTTCTGGGCTGGCCAAGAGGGGAGCAGGGTGTCTCCATGACTCGGGACCCCTCGAGAGGCAGCAGCAGCCCAGGACTCAGCGTGCAGGCAGCAGCTCCATTACTGAAGGTCTCTGCATAAAGCCCCTGAGGGAACTGAGCCTGGGAGGCGGCCCTGCCCCCACCCACTCCATTACTGAAGGTCTCTGCATAAAGCCCCTGAGGGAGCTGAGCCTGGGAGGAGGCCCTGCCCCCACCCCAGCACCAGAACTTAAGCTCACATTGAATAGCAGCCCCACCCACCACGGAAAGCCCTGAGGCTGGGAAGCAGCATTTGAATCTCAGACCCCAAGCACTACCTGGCTGGATCTAGGCAGGGGTAGAGAGGAATTTCAGAAGTCAAGTAACTGGCTAGGAAAATGCCCAGAAAAAGGAAGCAAAATGAGACCATAGAGAGCTACTTTCTTGGGGAAGAGATGTTTCTTCCTCCCATCATTTCTGATAAAGAAGTACAATGCTTGCCATTAGGGAAAGATGTGGAGGTCAGGGCCTCTGTATCCCAGACATCCCAGGTGGATGTCCAGTGGGCTCAGGCCATGGAAGAGCTCAAAAACATTTTTGAAAATCAAGTTAGACAGGTGGAGGAAAAACTGGGAAGAGAAATGAGAGACATGCAAGAAAAGCATGAAAAACAGGTCAATACCTTGCTAAAGGAGACCCAAAAAAATGCTGAAGAAAATAACACCTTGAAAAATAGGCTAACTCAATTGGCAAATGAGGTTCAAAAAGTCAATGAGGAGAAGAATGCTTTCAAAAGCAGAATTAGCCAAATGGAAAAAGAGGTTCAAAAGCTCACTGAAGAAAATAGTTCTCTCAAGATTAGAATGGAACAGATGGAGGTTAATGACTTTCTGAGAAACCAAGAAATCACAAAACAAAACCAAAAGAATGAATAAATGGAAGAGAATGTGAAATATCTCATGGGAAAAACAACTGACCTGGAAAATAGATCCAGGAGAGACAATTAAAAAATTATGGGACTACCTGAAAGTCATGATAAAAAAAAGAACCTAGACATTATCTTTCATGAAATTATCGAGGAAAACTGCCCTGAGATTCTAAAACCAGAGGGCAAAATAAGTATTGAAGGAATCCATCAATCACCGCCTGAAAGAGATCCAAAAAGAGAAACTCCTAGGAACATTGTGGCCAAATTCCAGAACTCCCAACTCAAGGAGAAAATCTTGCAAGCAGCTAGAAACAATTCCAGTATTGTGGAAATACAATCAGGATAACACAAGATCTAGCAGTTTCTACATTAAGGGATTGAAGGGCGTGGAATAGGATATTCCAGAAGTCAAAGAAACTAGGACTCAAACCAAGAATCACCTACCCAGAAAAACTGAATATAATACTTCAGGGGAAAATATGGTCTTTCAATGAAACAGAGGACTTTCAATCATTCTTGATGAAAAGACCAGAGCTGAAAAGAAAATTTGACTTTCAAACACAAGGCTGAGAAGAAGCATGAAAAAGTAAACAGCAAAGAGAAGTCATAAGGGACTTACCAAAAGTGAACTATTTACATTCCTACATGGAAAGACAATATTTGTGACTCTTAAAAAGTTTCAGTAGTTGGTGGCACCACACACAGATGTACACACACACACACACACACACGCGTGCGCGCGCACACACACATGTACATGCACACACCCACACACACATACGCACATGCATGCACACACAGAGACAGAGAGCACAGAGTGAATTGAATAGGATGGGACAATATCTTAAAAGAAATTAAGGCAAATGGTGAGAGAGAAATGTACTGGGAGGAGAGAGGGTGAAATGGAATGGGGTATATTATATCTCATTCAAGAGGTAAGCAGGAGGATTTTTAGTGGAGGGAAAAAGAGGAGAGCTGAGAAAAAAACATGAAGTTTACCCTCATCACATTCGACTAAAGGAAAGAGTAAAATGCACACTCATTTTGGTATGAAAACCTATCTTATAATACAGGAAAGTGGGGGAGAAGGAGATAAGCATGGAGGGAGGGATAATGGAAGGGAGGGCAATGGGAGGAGGGAGCAATTTGTAGTCAACACTCGGGGAGGGACAGGATCAAAAGACAGAATAGAAACAATGGGGGTAGAATAGCATGGAGGGATATACAGTTATTCTTACACAACACGACTGTTATCAAAGTCATTTACAAAACTACACAGATATGGCCTATTTTGAATTGCTTGCCTTCCCAAAAGGAATGGGTGAGGAGGGAGGGATGGGGAGAATTTGGAACTCAAAGTTTTAGGAACAACTGTTTAGTATTGTTCTTGCTCCTAGGAAATAAGAAATGCAGTTAATGGGGAATAAAAAGTCATCTGGCGCTACAGGACAAAAGAGAAGATGGGGACAAGAGAAGGGAGGGATGATAGAAGAGAGGGCAGATTGGTGATAGGGAAAATTAGAATGCTTGGTGTATTGGGGTGGGGGGAGGGGATAAATGGGGAGAAAATTTGGAACCCAAAATTTTGTGAAAATGAATGTAAAAAGTTAAATAAATTTATATTAACAAAAAATAAATAAATAAAAATTAAAACTGCCTTGATATTCTAGAACCAGAGGGCAAAATCAATTTTGAAAGAATCCACTGATCACCTCCTGAAAGAGATACCAAAAGAGAAATTACTAGGAATATTGTAGCCAAAATTCAGAGTTCTCAGGTCAAGGAGAAATATTGCAAGCAGCTAGAAAGAAACAATTCCAGTATTGTGGAAATACAATCAGGATAATACAAGATCTAACAGTTCCTATATTAAGGGTTTGAAAGGCTTGGAATATGATATTCCAGAAGTCAAAGGAACTAGGATTAAAAGCAAGAATTACCTACCCAGCAAAACTGAGTATAATACTTTGGGGGAAAAATGGTTATTCAGTGAAATAGAGGACTTTGAGGCAGTCTTGATGAAATGACCAGAGCCAAAAAGAAAATTTGACTTTCAAACACAAGAATCAAGAGAAGCATGAAAAGGTAGACAGCAAAGAGAAATCACAAGGGACTTACTAAAGTTGAACTGTTTACATTCCTACATGGAAAGATATTATTTGTAACTCTTGAAATTTTTCTCAGTATCTGGGTAGTTGGAAGGATTATACACACACACACACACACACACACACACACACACACACACATATATATATATATATATATATATAGAGAGAGAGAGAGAGAGAGAGACAGAGAGAGAGACAGAGACAGAGAGCATAGGGTGAGTTGAATAGGAAGGGATCATATCTAAAAAAGTAAAATTAATTGGTGAGAGAGGAGTATATTGCGAGGAGAAAGGGAGAAATGGAATGGGGCAAATTGTCTCTCATAGAAGAGGAAAGAAAAAGCTTTTCCAATGGAGGGGGAAAGGGCGGAGGTCAGAAGGAAAAAGTGAAACTTACTCTCATCACCTTTGATTCAAGGAAGAAATAACATGCACACTGAATTTGGTATGAACATCTATCTTACAGTACAGTAGAGAAGAAGAGGATAAGCAAGGTGGGGGAGATGATGGAAGGGAGAACACATAGGAGGAGGGAGCAATTAGAAGTAAACACTCCTGGGAAGAAATAAGGTCAAAAGAAAGAATAGAAGAAATGGGGGGCAGGATAGGATGGAGGGAAATACAGTTAGTCTTACACAACATGACTACTATGGAAGTCATTTGCAAAACCACATATATATCCCATATTGAATTGCTTGCCTTCTCTGTGTATGGGTAGGGAGAGAAGAAGGAAGAGAAGTTGGAGCTCAAAGCTTTAGGAAAAATGTTGAGAATCGTTTTTGGATACAACTGGGAAATAAGAAAACTTGGTATAGAAATTTATCTTGCCCTTCAGGATAAGAGAGAAGATAGGGATAAGGGAAGGGAAGGGTTTTAGTAGGGAGGGTACATTGGTGAAAGGGGCAATCAAGCTTCACAGCATTTTGGGAGGGTGAGGAGAGAGATGGGGAGAAAAAATTTGGAACTCAAAATTTTGTGGAAATGAATGTTGAAAACAACATTAATTAATTTAAAAAAAGATCTATTTTTTTGTTTTTTTGTCTTTTTCTTTTAAGAACTTGATCACTATGCCTTTTAGTGATTATAGATTTAACCTTTATTTTAAAATTTTCTATAATGCTTTTATCATTATGTTGCCTTTTTACCTAACTCTCTTGGTGGTGTCTGTAATCTCTAATTTGAAGTCATGATGGTTTCTCCCACTTTTGGAGTACTCACCTGGAGATTAATAGATTCTATTTCAACTCTATGCTAGTTAACTGTATGAATCTCATATTTCTTGTAAGTAGTAAATTACTTGGCTTTGTTTTCTGATCAGTTTTATAATTGTCCTCTTTTCATTGTTTAATTTAGTCCATTAACATTCAAATTTTCATTTTCTTCCAATATCACCTTTAATTACCATGAGGTGCTATGCTGCCTTTAGTGTTTAATAGTCTAAACTTATCTTCTATCCTAATGATCTCCCTTTTGCTCACATTGTATCTAATTTTGTACAAATTACACATTATTTCCCTTTTCAATGCTACCAGAGAATGATCCTTTGATCCTACTTTTACAGCTATAATCCTGTGTTAGTTTTATTTGTACCAGGTAGCACAATAGTTCTATCCATTCTGCTTCCCTCTCATATAGGAGGGAATGAAGTGATGAAAAAATAGCGACAACGTGTTGTGATGTTAGTGTTGTTCTTATTATGCAGTACTTTCCTCCCAACCTCAAATTTTATTAACAAATTTAACATTATTCACTTTATTTTAGAGGAAACATATATTTTACAGCAATAATGCCACATTTCCTTGCTTCCCTCATTTGTCCATATCTTTTAAACATTTAAGTTGTTTAAGAAATTCTTGAAGAATTCATATGGATCGATTTGGACAACTCCCCTTCTTCCTCTTCATTTATTGGTTTCTGTTTTTCTTCTTGTTTCCATTGCTTCTAAATAATTTCTTTTCTGATATCTCTTAAAGTGTTAATTGGATTTTTTCCTGTTTTCTTGGTGGTCAGCAATTCTCAGATATTCTTATTAAGTTCTATTTCTTGGTTTATAGAGATCTGAAGTCTTCTTCCAGGCTTACCAAGTTGTTAAAAAAAGTTTTATGTGTCATTAAATTGTTAATTAAAAACAAAATCTCCTGAGACAATCTTCCCCAGGAAAGGACATTGATATATATATATATTTTGTGTGTGTGTATGTGTATGTGGTGTGTGTGTGTTTGTGTGATTTTACATTGTGTCTTCTATGTTGTCCATTCTAATTCTGATGTCCAACTTCTGGTTTTCTTCCCTCAATAACTTTAGAAAAACTCATTGGTGCCAGATCTTTATTTTTTGCAGCATTGATATTCTCAGACACCATGGAGTTTTTTCCCCCATGTGTCCTCTTATAGAGGCTTAACTGTATCTACAATCTTGTTCTTCCTTGTAGAGTTTCCTCCATGTTTTCTTTGTCCCTGAGTATTTATTCCTTATGTTGCGATCTCTTTTTTATTTATTCATTTTTTAGTCTTTCTGTTGGTTTTCCTGTTTTTCCCTTATAGCAATTCCTTTTCTTTTCCCTTTCTTCCCTGTCCTTTCAGGTCCTTTGGTGCATTTGTCTCTGCTTTACTTTGAGGTGGCAAAGGGGAGCTGGTTTTAGTCATGACCACTCACTCAGCCAGCTTGCCAAAATTCTCTGATCATCACCATTTCCTATAGAAGTTATCTGATGTAAAACAGCCACTTAAGCAAGGAGGCCAAAGGAACTGAGAAACTACCTAAGGCAGCCAGCATCGAATCTCTTTGCCATCAGAGAGGCATGACAGCCAAGGAGAGCATCCGTGTAGAATGCAATCTCCATTCCAAACATTTCAGAAGAGGATATTAGAAGATTAGGTGCTGGATTGCCTCCCCAGAGGAAGAAGCAGAGAAGGAGAAAGTGAGCCTGCAGAAGGTCTGGTTTCAGTTAAACCTGACGACCTGGTGAACAGGGTGGGACTGGGAAGCAGAAAATATATTTGGAATGGGCAGATCTTCCGCCTTTCCTCTAGTGATCTCTTCTGATCCTTGATACCGGGAGATCCACCATCTCTGTACTCAACTCCTCAGTCAGTCCTTCCTACACTATGGGAGAGTCTAGGTGTGGCATAAAAGATGAAGAAGTCAGGGAGAAAGCTGGTGAGCCCCAACTACAGGTGGAAGAAATCTATATTGAAAGTGGCGTAATGACAAGGGAAATTAAAGATTACTTTCCAAGCTATCCCAATGTGGCCAGCATTCTAACAGTATGGAAAACATTATGCTAAGGTGGCTTGGTGATGCAGTGATAAAGTTTTTGAACCTAGGATCAAGACAGTCATTCTTTAGTCATGTCTGACCGTTTGTGACCTCATCTGGGACTTTCTTGGCAAAGATACTGGAATGGTTTGTCATTTTCTTCTCTTTTTACAGATAAAGAAACTGAGGTAAACAGAGTTATGTGACTTGCCCAGGGTCATACAATTAGGAAGTGTTTGAAGCTACATTTGAACTTCATGAAAATGAGTCTTCCTGACTCCAGACCCAGCACTCTATCTACTGCATCACCTACCTGTCCTAGAATCAAAATATGCTGAGATAAAATCCTGCTTTGGATAATTAACGGTGCTCATTGAGTCACTTGACCTCCCTTTGTCTCAGCTTGTTCATCTGTAGCATGGGAGTAGGGGTTTAATAACTTGATAACATGGGTTTTTTTTGAGAGAAATATTATTTTCATCAATTGCTAAATGATATGTCCACTTTCCAAGTTCTATAAGATCTCCATAAAACAGGTTCACATATATTCTATTTGAGGTAAACCTGATAAAAAATATAAGAACCATTTTCTCTTAAAGATGATTTATTATGAATTTGAAAATAATCAGTTACCATGAACATTTCCATATAAAAAGACCAGAAAAAAGAAGACTGTATATAACAGTATGACTCCATTTAAGTCAGTTTATTTTAAATATTCGTTATATTGGATGTAATAGCATGAATATTGCCTGACTTAACTGCAACCCCTTCCTAATTTCTTTGTCTTCTCATTTGTGTATTTTTAAATGTTTAATTGATGAAAACTTCTTTGAGGAAAAAGTTCTAGTCAAGTTTAATGATTATTTGGCTAACATTGCCACTGGAGTAAGAGAACCTGGGTTCTGAGCCCAACTCTGATGCTAATGGCTTGAGGGACTTGGGCTGGGTAACTTAAGCTTCCTGAGTCCCAGCTTCCTCATCTGAAAGCAGGTGGGAGGTGAACTAGCTTGCCTCTGAAGTCCCTTCTGCTTCCAGGGTTGTGGTCCTATGGTATAGAAAATGCATGGTCTCTTTCCTTGTCTCTGTTTCTTCCTATATCTCTCTTATCTGTCTTTCTGTCTCTCTTTGTCTCTGTCTCTCTCCTCTATGTATATACATACATACAGGACATATACATAAGGTACCAGACATTGATGTGCTTTGTCGAACTGAGCTGCCAAGCATTCAAACTCTGCTGCAGAGAGCCAAACTCCAACAGGCTGGCCATGTCACTCGAATGCCAAACACATGATGACCTCAAAGACTATTTTACAGAGAACTCACACAAGGCAAGTACTCATATGGCAGTCAGAAAAAGTGATACAAGGACACTCAAGGTTTCCCTCTCAAACTATGCAACCCATCTGAGACATGGGAGATGCTGGCACAGGACCAAAGGCACGACCACATCAAGGAAGGTACTGTAGTCTCCAAGCAAAGCAGAATCAACGTAGCAGGAAGGAAGTGTGAGGTGTACAGAGACATCAGAGCTCATATTGGTCTGATCAGCCACAGTCAAACACACTGTACCTTGACCCCAGCGTGGTGGGTCCATTGGACCTCTTCCAGGATGAAGGACAGACAACATATACTGTATTATATGTAGTATGTACAAAATAGATATCTATGTAAAGATCTCATTATATATAATTTTATTTTATACAATTTCTACATAGATAAAATATCTATTTGTATATAGAGATAATATATGTATATATATATATGTTTTATTTATATACACATATATTATGAGATCATCTATCTATCTATATCTATCTCTCTATATGTAAAAAGAGACAGAGACGAATAGAGAGACAGAAACACAGAGAGAGAGAGAGAGAAAGACAGAGACACAGATACAGAGAGAGAGGCAGAGTATGTATATCATTTGTTCATCCCCCAAATCCTAGGGGGGTTAAGTATTATAGGCATTATCTCCACTTTTTATGTGGGAAAGCAGAGACTTAGAGATAATATATGATGTGACTATGTCCAAGGAACATCAGATGTGAGATGTGATCTCAGGTGTCTCTGGGCTCCAGGGCAAGCCCAGTTTCCCTTACACTACTTTGCCTTTCTGAGGACCCTAATCATACTGTTTTCATCTATACAGCTATAACAATGGGCCATACACAGAGCCAGAAAACTCCTCTCTGCTGGTGTTGGTGCTGGGTGGTGGCAGAGGGAGGCTTCCAAAAGTCCTCTTGGCAGCTGTATATGTTTCTAACTGACTGTCCTGGCACTGGGTCTCCACGTCACAGGCATTCAATGACCTCATCACTCAGCCTCTTCCTAGAGGTTTGGCCCAAGCATAGGTAAGATGGGGCAGTGAGACATGTCATGTGTGTTTGAAAATATGAAGGAAAACTATGCAGCCTCTTGCTAAGTGCCAGCCTATTATAAATTTGGGAAAAAGAAGAGTCATTGAAGTGTCTGCTGGTGGTGCAAGAATGCCTAGATAGAAGGTCAAGGAGAGAAATAGCAGATTTCACTGGTTAAAGTGAACTTACAAATGAAGAAACCATCTTTATCGATACAGGTCAGCACCTTCTTTGCAATTGATAGCTTTAAGAGTTGTCTAGAATAGATCATCAGGAGGTCATATGACTTGCCCATGGTCACCCAGTCAGTCGGTACATGTCAGACGCAGGGCCTTTGAAGCCAAGCTCTGAGGCTTGCTCTCTAACCACTGTGCCATGCTGTGGTCAAAAATGAACAGAACCAGGAAGCAGCAAGTGGAACTCAGGCTGACTGGGTTCAGACACTGCAGAGGGGCATTTGAAAGGGCACTGAGAGTTAGCAATGGGAGAGTGTTGCAATAAAGCTCAGCTGTGGAATCCAGCCTCGTTCCTCCTTGGCTGCTCATCGGCTGCTCTGACAACCGAGAAATCTCTCTACTTGGCTCTTGACAAGGGCTAATGCCTCCCCTCTGCAAGATGGCCCATGCCTTCTAAAGCCAGATCCTTTCATTCCTCTCAGCCTTCTGGAGGCAGGGTGTGCCTGGACCATGTGCACAGCCACGTGTGATGTCTGTTTCGCCTCTTGTTGACCAACCCAGATTCCACTGCTTGAGGGAAGCCACATTCCAAACCTTACCGGAAAGTGGGTCTATTAACAAAACATTCCTTTGTCCTTTTTTGTGCACATCCCATCCCCGTTAAAGACAAACCCACATGAGACAATTGACCAATGAGATTGTTTAGTGCAATAAAGAGAGCCTGTCCCCACCCACCTCTCCATCTTGCCCACAGTTAGGCCAAGCCTCCAGGAAGAGGCTGAGCAGTGAGATCACTGAATGACTGCAACCTAGAGAGACACTGGCAGGTTGGTCAGGCCAGGCACCCAAAGGCTATGACTACACAAAAGATGTGGAACATTCAGACAGAGGACTGGGATGCTCACCAAGGAACAGAGCTTTTCCAAAGATCTGGGCCACAGGTGCTAGAGAAGGCCTCCGTGTGAATTAAGAGAAACTTGGGGAAAGATCTTGCCTCTTATTGCGTGGATTATTTCTATGCCCCATTTGGACAGATACTTTAAAGCTTTTTCATCAGAAAATGACACTCTGGAGCCTATTTCTTTCATTTAAAATATGTATTTATATATTCATACCAGAGACCATGGGTGGTTGTGGGCCAAGAACTTGGGATCAGGAAAACTGTCCCAACTTTGCTCTGAAACACAGAGGCTGTGGGGACAATCAGCTAAGTAATAGGTGAGTTCAGGACTTGCCGTGGAGGCAGGCATGAGCCTGCTTACATACATAGTGCTTACAACTTGCTTATAGGTGGGTGTATTCATATCCATGTTTTTATGTAGAATGCAACATACATATTATGTAGCATACATACATGTGGATGTGTTGTATGTACACATTTGTGGTATGTGCACACATGTATATGAATCATGTGTGTGCACACCTCCACATATATATGAGTTACACAAATGTACACGTGTGGAAACAAAATATATGTATAATACATATAACGAAATTTCAATGGATGTGTGTGTGTGTTTGTGTGTGTGTGTGATATGAAGCATTTGAATCAAGAGACCTGGAGTCCAGTGCCATATCTGCTATATCCTTTCTGTGTGATCCTGGGCAGATAATATATCCTCTGTGAGCTCCAGAAACATGTTAAGATTATAAGTTGCTGAGAAAACTCCAATCTGTATTGTTAGAGAGAGATTGCTCAATGGGATTTACTCATTCAGATGAAATCTCAGGTCTAGATCCAATATGCTATAGATGTATAAGCAGATCTTTTGCTTGTATAGACGCAGCAGACACATTGCATATGTGGAGAATGAAGGCATCTATGAATCTTGGAAGTGGCAGGGACCTTAGGGAATCATCTCATCTCACTTGGACTTAACTACAAAGCCTCTCCCCAAGCAGGCCAAGCAACCAGAATTTTACTTGCAGACTTCCCATGATGGGAAGCCTGCTACTTCTGGATGCAGCCTATCCTGTTTAAAGAGACTTTTGCTAGTATTAATTACATCTTCTTTGAAAATTCTATCCATCTCTCTTAGTTCTTCCATTTGGGACCCATCAGTAGAAGCATGAAACCCTTCCCAGTGAGCAACCATTCATTGAACTTCAAGACGATTATCCTGTCCCAAGAGGCTGTGAAGGCCCATGCAAAGAGTCAGACAATTTGGCAATGTCCTTCCCAGGTCATGGTACCCAAAAGAGACCCCAACTGTGTAGATGTGGTCAGGAATTGCAATGGCTTGTGACAACACAAAGTCTAGGGGGCTATGAATACATAGAGTCTCAATGTACCTTAGACATTGCCACTTGTCATCAGTGAAAACAGAGCTACCACCCCATGCCCAACCAGCTATACCCCTAAAACCCTGCTTTGGCCAGAGGTCATTCCTTACAAAAATAATGTATCCATCATCCTACCTGCTTTGTTCCTCATTCTTAGCTCTGAGAAAATGTGGTTTCCAGGTGTGAAATTAGGTCTTACAAAGACTGACTCCAGAAAGTGATTGTTTTATAGTGATGCTTTAGACTCTGGACCTAAAAAGTCTGGAGATATTCTGTGGGCCATGTGTCTGATCGTGAGCTGGTGATTATGGGCTAGTATGTAATCACCAGAAATTCCTAGGTTTATCTTTTCTTTTTTTGTGAAAGGACATTTTCTTTCATGATACTACTGAAATGGAAGCTTAGAGCCATCAGAATAGAAGCCTGTGGTCAGAGTGGACACCTGCCCCAAGTGGATAAAACCCAGTTTTTAAAGGAGAGAGTACTCTGTTGTCAGGCTCTCAGTTAAAGAGCACTTAGCCCTTTCTATGCATCAGGTACTGCGGTCCATGGTTAGAGACACAAAGAAAGGCAAAAAATATATATAGTCCCTTTCCTCCAGGAGTCAGAGATGATAATTGAAATATTGGAAATAGAAATAAATATTCATATGAAAACAATACTGAATCTAAAACAAGAGGGTCTGGGAATCACTGACTCCATGTGTGGAGGTCTTATCTCTTTATATTTCAATTTCCTTTTCCGTAGAGTTTGGAAAGGGGAGAAGATGATATCAAAGGCCCTTTTCAGGCCTGCGTTTGAGAAGCCAAGGACTTGCTTGCAATGATGACAGATCACTGTAGGTACATTATCCCTTTGGATCATCACAAGACTATTATTTTCCCCGCTTTACAGATGAGAAAACACACCACTAAGATTTACCTAATGAAGGATGAAAAATACTCTAAAAACTGGACCTAAACTGACTTTAAGACTGCTAAAAGTGACTTTTCAAGCAGTTAAAACTGCTGGCATCAAGGAACACATATAACGTGTCCATTTAGAGACTTATGAATGTGTGCGCACTTACTGAAAATTGGGAGTTTCTCCTCTCCACCAGCCCTAGACTTGACCTAAAAGAACAGGGCACCAAGGCAGCAATATAGTGTATTGAAAACATTATAAACCTTAGAATCTCTGGTACTAAGTTAGAAGCCTGGTTCTGCCACTTACCACTTGGACAATCTTGGGCAAAGCACTGTACCTTCCTGGGTCTTAGTTTTGTCATTTGTAAAATGAGGCTGATGGACTGGATCTCTGAGGTCCCTTCCTGATCAGGACCTACGCTCCCATGGTCATATTCACAGGACTGATTCCTTCTGTCTCTGCTAGGCACCACTCACTGGAATGATAACAGCCTTTGCTCAAGGTTTAGGGAAACAACTTTTATTTTTATTTTCTAAAGGAGGATGTAGTGAGATGAGGTTTGCCTCAAATCTATAATTTTCATTATAACCATGCAAATGCTTCATATAAAAACAATAGTGAATCTAAAACAAGAGGGTCTGAGAATCACTGACTCCATGTGTGCCATTGGACAGGTCTTATCTCTTTATATTTCAATTTCCTTTTCTGTAGAATTTGGAAAGAGGAGAAGATGATATCAAAGGCCCTTTTCAGGTCTGCATTTGAGCACTAGAAAAAAAATATTGTTTGAACCAGCCATTGCTCCTACATCTTTTGAGAAAGGGGAATGTCGCCATTTGCTGCCTCAAACTCTGTGTTTCAGCTGAGATCAAGATTAGGTTTTGTTGGTGAGGTGGCCACTGCCTAGACATCAGATTCTTGAGGTCCCTAATCAATGTCTTTCATTCTTACAGAACTGTAAGGATGTTAAATGAAGGTTGACATGCCTAGTGATGGATATCCAAAGTCTTCTGGCATACCCAAAATGTCACTGGTGCCTCCACCAAGTAATTACAGTATCCAAGTCACTGATTGTTTTTCATAGGACCTAGAGAAAAAGCAGTAATATATCATTTATTTTTATAATCTGTCATCACTACCTACCCCAATTCAATAGTGAGTGGAATGGAAAAGACTAGAAGACTATATGTGTCTCTATGTGCATTGCTTTCTTCTAAATGCCTCCTTTCTCTTTTCCTTCTTCCATCTTTCCATCTGCAGTGGTTCACAGAAACCTCATTTTCTCCTGAAGGTGCCCCCTCTCAAAGACTGGCTCTTCCTTCTCTCACACTCTCTGACAAGAGTCAGGAAAAGGAATGGATGCTTTGTGACCATTCCTCCTTTGCCTCACTCAACTTCCTCCAGTAAAGTGGAAACACAGGCACATGGATTCATTGTTAGTGGAGCTGTAAATTGAAAACAATTTAGAAATATTTTTTAGAAGTTTCCAAAACGTTCAGGTTCATTTGACAAAAACTGCTGAGAAACCTAGAAAATAACATGGCAGAAACTAAACATAGAACATCATCTTATACCATATACCAAGATAAGGTCAAAACAGGTACATGATTTAGATATAAAGGCTGACATCATAAGAAGACCAGGAGAGCAAGGAATAGTTTACTTGTCAGATCTACCAAAAAGGGAAGAATATATGACCAAACAAGAGTCAGAGAACATTATGAAATGCAAACTAGATAATTTTGATTACATTAAATTAAAAAAGTTTTTGCACAAAGCCAACGCAATCAAGATTAGAAAAGAAGCAGGAAGCTGGGAAACAATTTTTATATCCAGTGTCTCTGATAAAGGCTTCATTTCTAAAATAGATGAATTGAGTTGAATTTATAAGAATACAGTATTTGCTAATAAATGGTCAAAGGATATTATCAGACAGTTTTCAAATTAAAAAAATTATCCATAGTCACATGAAAAAATGCTCTAAATCACTATTGATTAAAAAAATGAAAATTAAAACAACTCTGAGGTATCACTTTACACCTATCAGATTGGCTAATATGACAAAAAATGGAGTAGATATGAGAAAATTGGAATATTAATTCAAATTGTAAACTGATCTAGCTATTCTGGAGAGCAATTTGGAATATGGAAAGCATACCCTTTGATCCAGCAATACCACTACTGGGTCTGTACCCCAAAGAGATCATAAAAAATGGAAAAAGATCCACATGTACAAAAATATTTATAGCAGCTTTTTTGTGGTGGCAAAGAATTGGAAATTGAGGGGATGCCCATCCATTGGGGAATGACTGAACAAGTTGTGGTATATGAATGTAACAAAATACTACTATTACATAAGAAATGATGAGCAGGCAGATTTCAGAAAAACCTGGAAAGACTTACATGAATTGATGCTGAATGAAATGAGCAGAACCTGGAGAACATTGCATGCAGTAACAATAATATTGTGCAAAGACCAACTTTAACAGACTTAGCTCTTCTCAGCAAAACAATGATCTAAGACAATTCCAAAAGACTCATGAGGGAGAATGCTGTTCATATCCAAAGGGTGGGGATGGGATGGGATGGGAAGCTATGGAGTCTGAACGCAAATTAAAGCATACTATTTTCTTTTTTGTCTTTCTTTCCTATGGTTTCTCCCTTTTATTCTGATTCTTCTTTTACAACATGACTAATGTGGAAATACGTTTAAGGTGATTGTACATGTATAGACTATATCTGATTGCATACTGTTTGGGGAAGGGGAGAGGTAAGGGAGGAGGGAAATTTGAAACTCAAAGTCTTATAAAAGTAAATGTTGAAAAATAAAAATAAATGCACATCCTCTTTGGCACATTGTTAGTCATATATTCTAAAGAGATCATTATAAAAAAGAAGATTTCATAGACGCAAAAAAAATTCAGTAGCATTTTTTGTAGCAGTAGCAAACAGCATTATAACAAAGTAGATGCCCATTGCTTAAGGAAGAGCTAAACAAATTGTGTCTTGTGAGTGTAATAATTATTGTACTGTAAGAAATGATGAGCTTGAGGAATACAGAAAAGCATGAACAGATTTACATGAACTGATACAAAGTGAAGTAAGCAGAGTCAAGAAAATGGTCTACACAATAAATACACCAAAGGATATGGGAAGAACAACCACCACAAAACAACTAAAAGCTAATATTATGAATGTTGAATGGAAACCCAAAGAAGGCTTACGGGAAGACTTCTCCAGTGACTGCTTTAAAGAGATTGGATCATTAGGCATGAAGCATGCCTTACAAGAGCAGATTTTTCCAATGTGATTATCAGTTTGAGTTTTTTTTCTCTTCTTCTTTTCTCGGTATTAAAAATGTTACGGGGAGGAGCCAAGATGGCGGAGTAGAAAGACTCATGTATGCTAGCTCCGAAACCACAGCCCATAAATTTCCTGCAAAAAGAACTCCCCACAAATTCTGGAGTACTGCAAGATGTGCAGAAACACAGTGGAAGAGATTTCCATTCCAGAGAGCCCTGGAAAGCAGTTCCCAGGGGCCCATCGCGCTCTGGACAGCGGAGCCCACCCCTGCGCTGCCCTGGTCCCGCGGCCCCAGAGGAGCATATATGAGCAGGCTTCAGGCACAGAACCTCCGGTGGCCACGAAGGTCCCTCCACCCACAGGTGATCCAGGTCAGTGAGAGAGACGTCTGGGCTGGCCTAGAGGGGAGTGGGTTGTCTCTGTGACTCGGGCCCCCTTGGGAAGCAGTGGCAGAGGGAGCGGCAGAGGCCGGGACTCCCAGAGCAGACAGGAGCTCAGGGCCATTACTGAAGATCTCTGCATAAAGCCCCTGAGGGAACTGAGTCTGGGAGGCGGCCCTATCCCCACCCCAGCACCAGAACTTAAGCTCACATTGAATAGCAGTCCCACCCACCGCGGAAAGCCGAGGCTGGGAAGCAGCATTTGAATCTCAGACCCCAAGCACTAGCTGGGCAGATCTAGGCAGGGCTGGAGAGGAATCTCAGAAGTCAAGTAACTGGCTGGGAAAATGCCCAGAAAAGGGAAGAAAAATAAGACCATAGAAGGCTACTTTCTTGGGGAACAGATGATGTTTCCTCCTTTCATTTCTGATGAGGAAGCACAATGCAAACTATCAGGGAAAGACATAGAAGCCAAGTCTTCTGTACCCCAAACATCCAAAACAGATATCCAATGGGCTCAGGCCATGGAAGAGCTCAAAAAGGATTTGAAAATCAAGTTAGACAGGTGGAGGAAAAACTGGGAGGAGAAATGAGAGAGATGGAAGAAAAGTATGAAAAACGTGTCAATAACTTGGTAAAGGAGACCCAAAAAAATGCTGAAGAAAATAACACCTTGAAAAATAGGCTCACTCAATTGGCAAAAGAGGTTCAAAAAGCAAATGAGGAGAAGAATGCTTTCAAAAGCAAAATTAGCCAAATGGAAAAAGAGGTTCAAAAGCTCACTGAAGAGAATAGTTCTCTCAAAATTAGAATGGAACAGATGGAGTCTAATGACTTTACGAGAAAACAAGAAATCACCAAAGAAAACCAAAAGAATGAAAAAATGGAAGAGAATGTGAAATATCTCATGGGAAAAACAACTGACCTGGAAAATAGATGCAGGAGAGACAATTTAAAAATTATGGGACTACCTGAAAGTCATGATCAAAAAAAGAGCCTAGACATCATCTTCCATGAAATTATCGAGGAAAACTGTCCTGATATTCTACAACCAGAGGGCAAAATAAGTATTGAAAGAATCCATCGATCAACACCTGAAAGAGATCCAAAAAGAGAAACTCCTAGGAACATTGTGGCCAAATTCCAGAACTCCCAGGTCAAGGAGAAAATCTTGCAAGCAGCTAGAAAGAAACAATTCCAGTATTGTGGAAATACAATCAGGATAACTCAAGATCTAGCAGCTTCTACATTAAGGGATGGAAGGGCGTGGAATAGGATATTCCAGAAGGCAAAGGAACTAGGACTCAAACCAAGAATCACCTACCCAGCTAAACTGAGTATAATACTTCAGGGGAAAATATGGTCTTTCAATGAAACAGAGGACTTTCAAGCATTCTTGATGAAAAGACCAGAGCTAAAAAGAAAATTTGACTTTCAAACACAAGAATGAGAAGAAGCATGAAAAAGTAAACAGCAAGGAGAAGTCTTAAGGGACTTACCAGAAGTGAACTGTTTACATTCCTACATGGAAAGACAATATTTGTAACTCTCAAAACTTTTCAGTATCTGGGTAGTTGGTGGATCCATACACACACATGTACATGCATATATGCACACACACATACATACATGGACACACATACAGAGACAGAGAGCACAGATTGAATTGAATAGGATGGGACCATATCTTAAAAGAAATTAAGCTAAATGGTGAGAGAGAAATGTAGTGGGAGGAAAGAGGGTGAAATGGAATGGGGTAATTATATGTCATTTAAGAGGCAAGTAGGAGACTTTTTAGTGGAGGGAAAAAGAGGAGAGCTGAGAAAAAAAAACAAAAAAAAAAAACCAAGAAGTTTACCCTCATCACATTTGACTAAAGGAAGGAGTAAAATGCACACTCATTTTGGTATGAAAACCTATCTTACAGTATAGGAAAGTGGGGGAGAATTACATAAGCAAGGGGGGGATGATGGAAGGGAGGACAAAGGGAGAAGGGAGCAATTTGAAGTCAACACTTGGGGAGGGACAGGAACAAAAGACAGAAGAGAAACAATGAGGGGCAGAATAGGATGGAGGGTAATTCAGTAAGTCTTACAGAACACGACTATCAGGGAAGTCATTTGCAAAACTACACAGATATGGCCTATATTGAATTGCCTGCCTTCCCAAAGGGAATAGGTGGGGAGGGAGGGATGGGGAGAATTTGGAACTCAAAGTTTTAGGAACAACTGTTTAGTATTGTTGTTGCTACTAGGAAAGAAGACATACAGTTAATGAGGAATAGAAAGTCATCTGGCCCTACAGGAGAAAAGAGAAAATGGAGACAAGGGAAGGGAGGGATGACAGAAGAGAGGGCAGATTGGAGATAGGGAAAATTAGATTGCTTGGGGTATTGGAGTGGGGGGAGGGGAAAAAAGGGGAGAAAATTTGGAACCCAAAATTTTGTGAAAATGAATGCAAAAAGTTAAATAAATAAATAAATAAATTTAAAAAAGAAAAAAGCTACCTCCATGTCATCCAGATTCTTGTTCCTTGAATTTTTAAATCTCCCCAGTAGTCTTTCTTCTGCTGTATAAGTTCAGTACCTGGCTCATCATTATCTTCTTCAGCCCAAGTTCTCTCCCTTTCTAATGCACCTCGAGGAATACATTAAGTTCCTAGATTTAGAATAGGTATATTTGTAGTTTAGGAAAGTTGTGAATAATCTGGAAAGCATCCAGGATTTGGAAATGATCATAAACTCATGGATTTCAACGATGATTGGGCCCCAGAAACCATCTAACCCAATCTTCCTCTTCTTACAGAGGAGGAACCTGAGGCCCATAGAAGTGAAATGGTTTGCCTACCATGACAAAAATAGTGAGAGAGGTGGGATTCAAATTCAAATAGCTTGACTCTGAAGCCAGTGATCTTTCCCACAGTATTATACTACCTTGGGTCTATGCCATCTACTGAACTATTAAGGGAACTCAGCATATTTAGACTGAAGGAAACAAAACGCATGGGGCTCTTTCAGTATTTGAAGGGCTATTATATGGAAGAGAGAACGAAATTGGGTTTGCTTTGGTTCGGTTTGGGTTTGGGTCCCAGAGTTCAGAATCAGGGTTCAAGTTGCTAGGAATCAAATTTAGACCTGGAGGCTGGAGGAATAGTAAAAACCAAATCAAACTAACAAATGTAAAGCAAAATAAAATGCTAAAGAATTAGTATTTTCTAAAATTAGAATGGGCCGCCTGAAGAAATGACAGGCTTCCCTTCTTCAGTGGTCTTCAAGTGGAATCTATTTGAAACCTTGTTTGATGATGTTGTCAAAGGGATAGTTTTTGGTTTGGGATTAGACCAGGTGGCTTTTGAGGTCCCTTCCAATGGAAAATTAAATCATTTGGTCAATACCTTGGCTTCCCAATTCCTCAACCTACCCATTTCCCATGACTTCAGTTTGTATACCACAAGTCTTTTCCCATCCCCAGCATGCACACACTCACCTGTATTCAGTCCAGGTGCTAGAATTCCTTATTATTTTGTCTCTTCTGTCTATTGTTTCTCATCTCCACTACATTTTCTGTTCATACATTTCTGTCACTTCATTTCTCATGCAAATCATCATGGGTAACACTCATAGCCTGTTTATAGTCATCATTCAATTCTCCTTTGGTTCACCTCAAATTGAGTTCACTATTTCACATAGTTACAGACCCAAGACAAGAACATGAATTCTAGTGGTTAAAAGTTGAACACAAGTTCTCTTCAGGTCTAATTTTGAAGCATGTATCTTGCCAGTAGGTGTTCTTGGCACCTGGTTAGCTGATAAGAAAGGTATCTCAATGAAGGAGAGTCTAGAACATCTTCATCCTCCTCTTTGACAGTGAGGATGTGCTACCTCAAATATGTTTGGGGCGTCCCAAACATTGCAGGCTCTTTTTTGAAATGTTTTCTGCTACATAAAATCTAAAACATGCCCTACCATGTTCTGTTCCCCTTAATTTTTAAACCCATGGGTATTTTAAAAGAAAATAAAATCCATATGCTGCTGATTCATTTACACTTAAATCATTAAGAGGCTGTTTTGTAAGAGCTTTTTGATGTCCAAGAAGTTTTTCTGGGCCCTTTTTATAAGCCATTTTAAGCTGATCTCCCTTCCCCTTTCCTCCTTCTCTGAAAAATAAAAGTTGGAGAAGTTGGAGATTGCCAAGAGATGACTATGAACTCTAAAAGGCTTTATTTGGCCAAGGACCCTCAACCCACACATATCAGGTTAGTTCTGGATCTGGCCTCATGGGTCGTCCTGCCCAGAATTCAGTTTCAGATTGCTTGATGCATCTCCTCGCTATGCTTTCTGCGTTGTAGCATTCTTACACATTCACACAGTTAGTCTTCATTTACTTCCATGTCTCAGTGCATGAGACACCTTAGAAAAAAAATGACAGGGTTAGAAAAGCATAGCCTGCCAAGTGGTCTAATCCAATGATGTCAGCTTCCTTTGGATCTCCTAAGCAAATGACACAGTTCTACTGTCTTCTGTCCTTTCCAGAGAACTTGTCATCCTATACCATGTGTCATCCATAGTTTTTAACACCCCTCAATCCTGCAGGGGCTGTTTGGGTGTGTGTGGGGGAGTTGAAACACATCAGGAGTGCCTATGAAATGTCTTAGGACATTTGATACTAGACTTGGATATCCAAAACATATCAGAGGCTTTAAACCAGAATGAACCTGGTTCACTAGCTCTTAACTGATTGCTACAATTTGATGTCAAATGGACAACTCAAGAAATCATCTGGATAACTGTGCCAAAAAATCCATTTCTGTTTAAATATTGAAGCCATGATGGGTAAAGATTTTTTGGGGGGGAGGGTCTGGAATTATCTGGATATAAGTGCTCAGTTTCTTACTTTTCTTAGTCCATTTAGATGCAGAAGGTAAGTTTTCCAAAATATTCTGACATCTACCTACCTACCTACCTATCTCTCTCTCTCTCTCTCTCTCTCTCTCTCTCTCTCTCTCTCTCTCTCTCTCTCTCTCTATCTATCTGTCTATCTATCTATCTATCTATCTATCTATCTATCTATCTATCTGTCTGTCTGTCTATCTCTCTGCCTCTCTCTCTCTCTCTCTCTCTCTCTCTCTCTCTCTACCTATTTTAAAGTTTGATGCCTTTTTGTGGTTTCCATTATAGTCAGTTGTGGGTGCATATATCTCCTCACTCCTCTCCAGAGAGTTTCCCCTTTTGTAACAAAGAGAAACAGTTAAGCATAACCAAATGACATAGCAACTTTGCAAGAATATGTACACTGTATTCTATTCTCAGACTGCCTGCCTCTCCAAGGAAAAGAGGGTGGCATACTCCCTCATTCCTTTCTCTGGGGCAAATGATAGCAACAATAAGAGAA
Organism: Bettongia penicillata ogilbyi; assembly: GCA_023548195.1. Classification (NCBI taxonomy): domain Eukaryota; kingdom Metazoa; phylum Chordata; class Mammalia; order Diprotodontia; family Potoroidae; genus Bettongia; species Bettongia penicillata. The sequence continues at coordinate 16,034,148 of JAJHZJ010000132.1, forward strand.
ACAGCCACAATGAATAACAACTTACATTTACATGGTATTTCATGGTCAGCAAAACTACACATACACACACACACACACACACACATGTTTTAACCATTCCACAACCCTGTGAGGTAGGTGCTATTATCTTTCCATTTTTGCAGATGAGGAAATTGAAGTGAGAGAGATTAAGTGACTCATCTGGGGTCTCATAGCTAATCAATGTCTGAGGTCAGATTTGAACCCAGGCCCTTATGACTCCAAGTCTTCCATGGTGCTCATGCTAAGATCGAATATTTTAAGCACACAGGAAGTATCTTCATTTTATTGTTCTTTCTTCTGATGTTGTTGTAGTCATTTAATAATGTTTTTCTGATTCCCCTTTGCATCAGTTCAGACAAATCTTCTAGAATTTCTCTAAATCCCTCTTTTCTGGAATTTTTAAAAAGACTAAACAATAATCCATTAGATTAATCTTCCATGATTTGTTCAGTCAGTCTTTAATTGATGGACAGGTACTTTGAGTCTCTGTTTTGAATCAGAGCTATGAGTTCATCCATTGTATCAAACTCTCAAGAAGGAAGCTCCCTCTTACAAATGCTGGTTGGTACCTACTCTGCAACTCATAGTCATAGAGAAGAGGTTCTTTACTTCTGTTTCACAGACCTCATAGGAGTTTATGAATATTTTAGGCATAGGCATCTATCACCTTTTATGGGGGAAGATAAAATTTTACTTTCACCAACTTGTAACCAAAAGTTAACATTTCCTTACATTTTGAATATAGGTAACAAACCACAATTGTCTATAAACTTGACCAAATCTCCACATGACCCATTACGTAAAAACAGATTGAGAACCCCTGGCTTAGAGAGCTCTCCCTGGGGCACCAATAACTTAGGCAACACATTGTTTAAGGTGACATAGCCATTATGTGGCTGAAAGAAGTGGGACTTGAACCCAGGTCTTCCTGACTCCAAGGTTGCCTCTTCATCCACTACACTCACATTCTCCCCCTTAGTTCTTTGCTGCTTTGCAAAGATTCACTACCATTTAAGCACCATCTCCCATGGGGAACCTTTGACTTTATTCACACACCTCAGAATAGTCACTTCTTTGGAAAGGCAATTTGCATTTTCAAGGCATATTACTGCAGCCTAGAAAAGTTGGAAGACATGTTTCTACTAATACATATACCATTTCATATATATATAATATCTATCTTCAGTGTACATGGAGGTAAGTGAATATATCCTCTGGTGGTCAAGCATGACAAAAATTCTTTACAAAAAACACCCAGTGGTTAAACTTTGAAGAATCTCATTGGGACATTATTAACACACCTTGTCAGTTTTAAAATCCTCCTCATTTTATCACCAGAGATTCTAAAAAGCCTTATTTGGGGACCATTACTTCTGCTTTGAGCATCTCAAACTTCCACTCTTTAGAATGTCCGTCAGGGCACTTGGTAGCCAGCTGTGACCAGTGGTATTCAACCCACAGCAATTCTAGTGAGTGCCATGACCAAAACATTGATTATCCACTTGTTCTAACCTCCCCCCAGCCCCAGCTCTTTCTCTATGCATGGAGTATAAAGGCACACACTGACTATTCTCAATAAATGCTAGAATAGCAGCATTAGAGAGGGTCTTGGATTCCATTATATCCAGCCCATACTTGTATGGGAGTCCTTTGTACAATATGGAATGCGATCAAAAGTAGGATAGATCTCTTTGCGAATAATAGACATGGGCCAGTTGCAAGAAACTCATTATTGGAGGCAGCATGGAAGAGCCCTTGGCCTCGGGGTTAGAGGATCTAGAATTCAAATTCTGTTTATGCTTACCACTTATGAAGCCTTAGGGGGAAAACATGCTTTGCATGTTTCACCATGGATGAAGTATTGTACTTGGACCCAGGAAGACCTGAGTTTGAATGTAACCTCAGTAAATTCCTATTTTTGTTAGAATCTTGGATGCATATCAGCCACCATTTCCTCATCTGTCAAAAAGGGATTCTTAATACCTCACATCTCCCGACATTGTTGTGAATATCAAATAAGAAAATACTTGCTTAATGGTTCATGAACCTTGAAATTCAGTATAAATACTAGCTTTTATTTTTAGTTTTAATCTCCCTGGATCTCAGTTTCTTTCCTGTAAGATGAGGGGGTTGGGCTAGAGGCCTTTGAGGTCGCTCTCAGATCTAGATCCATGAATCTATGACTTCTCTGGACAATCCATTCCACTTTGGACAGCTCCACTGTTAGAAATTTTTTTTTGTTTCTAAAGTGGAATCTGACAGCTTCCGTCTCTTGCTGCTGGTTCTGCCCTCTGGGGTCAAGTAGAAAAAAAAAAGCTTAGTCCTTTTTAACATGACAGCCCTTTAAACACTTAAAAATATCTCTAATGACTGTGACTAAACCTTCTTAGGGACTCATGCTCTGAATTCTTGCAAACAGTGCCCATACAGCATAGTCTCCAGTATCACATTTCTCTACCCCCTATGTATCTTCTTCAATTTATTTACATCTCCAAAATGCAGAGCATTGAACACAAAAGACCAGAAGTTATCTGACCAAGGTAGGATTCTGATTTCCTCCCTAATTTCTTTTTTCCTTCTCCAGGGTAAACAACTCTAATATCTTCATTCAAACATCTTACAGCACTGTAAAGAATGATTCCATAGGACCAAAGAATTTTCTCTGAAGCGCTTCCCTTTCTTCATTTCTCCATTTCCTAGACATACAACTGTCATTTTGGAGCAGGCAGCTCTCAGGTCTGCACATACCCTTTAGTATCCTGGGACATCCTGCTCTACATCTCTACTCATATATCTTATTATCATAATCTGTAACTCAACATGTCCAAAAGAGAGCTCATTTTCTTCATTGTAGGGTAATAAGACTTAAAATAGGTGGTGACCTTGGCTCTTTTCTATTCCTAACCCATCATTTTAGAGATGAAAGAAAGTAGTGAGCTCTGTACATACTAAAATAGTGGTAGTGAGCTCTGTATGTAGAAAAAATGTAGAAAAGGGATAATTTACAGCTCTTGGTTACCAGAAGACCTTTTCCTTCTTCCTTAGGGTTCTCATGAAATCCCCATTTTGTTAGAGTTCTCTGCTAAGCTCCAATGGTTGATTCTTTTATAGAATCTATAAGTAGAATTCTGGGGGAAGGGTCAAAAAGGAGAATTACACTGCCATGAACTGCTTCCTCTTTCAGTTAGCATTTGTCTGGTTATCCACTAGGTATGTCTCTTTCTGCATCCAGTAGAATGAGTTGTCTCCTACTGGACCCTTTCTCTCTTACCATCTGATCAAAAGTGGGGTGAGGAAGTAGAAGGCAAGACCCTATTCTTCCTTTTATGAACCGTTCCTTCTTAGAGGCTTACCTAGAATACTCAGCTGCCAAACGGAAATCTACTCTAATGGTCTAGATCCCTTTGGACTTCAGAACTGATGAAATCTATCCAGAAGAGGTATGGATAGATGGTGGTTAGCCAACCATACTCTCTGCCATCTATACACTTTATATTAAATTATCATTGTAGATAATACCTCTCACAAAATGTAAGCATCTTTAGGGGAGATACTGTTTTAATTTATATTTTGTATCCCTAGCAATGAACACATTAGCTGTCATATAGTAGGGGTTTGATAAATAGTAATTCGAGTGAATTTGGTTTCATATCATTTTGAGAACTCCATGTTACATCTACTTCAAGTGAAGATTTCCAAGAGATGAGGGTAGACATTACTCAAATTATTATTTGGCAAAATCTAAGTCAAAAACTGATTGATTACTGAGTTTTTCACCTTTAAACCCAGTTGTTCTGTTATTTTACAAACAGATGTTCTGAAAGATCTAGGAGACAAAAAAGTTCAAGATAAGCAATTTTCTATTAACCAGATGATACTGTATTGCCAGTTAGTTGGAGGAGAGCATCTTCAGTTTTTCTTTTTAGTAATATCATTTTTTAAATCCAATGTTGGAGGCATTTATTAAATACCTACTCAGTAAAAAGGCCTTCACTGAGCATCCTGAATCAGCTTTGTTGGGAAGTAGAATTTGACTTGGTCAGCCTGACCTAATAAGGCATGGCTGTCAGTAGTGGATGAACATTTCAGACAGAGATTTCCACTTAATAAGCGGGAAACGGAGTGGTGTATGTGATTATGGTACTGTGGCAAAAGAATCATAGCTAGAATAGATGGAAAAATAATAAATAAGACATCATAGTGATGTATTATAAATAATCCACAATATAAATGCAAATTGTGAGGTGTATTGTATCAAATTAAGTCATATTATATTTTGCACTATTGTATCAGTTTGTATCATCATATCATATTGCATAATATTATATTGTTGTGTTCATCCATTTTCGAAGACCATGATATCAGAGAAGTGATGACATGACTTGCACATGACTTTGATTTGAATGAGGGAGGGCTGTGCAAGGTCACCAATCTCACTTTCTCCTCCTGAGCCATCTGGATCCAGTGACCAGATATTCATCAGGATGATGAATCATATTTTCATATTATATAATTTCATTTCCAAATACCTCCAACTTATTTAGCTTTATATTATCACAAAGGAACATTCGAATCTTCTCATGTTTCTCTCAATTCCTCATATTCTTTGTTTTCCATAGTGCATAAAATTCCATTCTCTTCATGTGCTGTTATTCATTTAGTCATTCTCCTGATTGATGGGCATCATCTTTGCTTCTAGCTTTTGCTGCCACAAAAAATTTTAAAAGTGCTGCTGTGAACATTTTGGGTTCAGATTGGACCTTTATCTCTATTTTTGATCACCTTGGCATATGCACTCAACACTGGGGTCTCTGGATCACAGAGAATAAACAATTTAGTCATTTTCTATACAATTTTAAATTATTTTCCAGAATTGTTCTCCCCTCTATCAATGGGGTGTTTTACCTTTAGCCAAAGTTCCTCTACCATTGACAATTGCTCTTTATTTGACTTTTGTCAGTTTGTGAGGTATGAAGTGACACCTCAGAGATAAAATATCAAATTTTCATTTGTCTTATTATAAATGATTTGGAACATATTTTCATGAGGTTATTAATAGCTAAAATTTTACTTTTCTTTTGAGAATTTTTTTACCTTTTTGACTATGATCTTTTGAAGAATGGCTCTCGATCTTATATATATATTGGTCCAAATTCTCTACATATCTTAGATAGGAAACTTTTATCAGAGATACTTGATGCTAATCTGTTTCTCCTCACATACCTCCTCTCACCACTGATAATGGACAATATCTCTCCTTATCCTAGACGTGCTGCTTTTGTTCATGTAAAAGCTTTGATATTTCCTGTAACCAAAGTTATCCATTTTATACATGACTGATATCTCTGCCCCTTTATTCTCTATATGTATTCAAGAAAGACAAGCACTCTTAATATCTTTGACTTAGATTATTTCAATAGCCTCCTAAATTCTTTCTAAAACTCTCTCTCTCTCTCTCTCTCTCTCTCTCTCTCTCTCTCTCTCTCTCTCTCTCACACACACACACACACACACACACACACACACACACATACACACACACGCACGCATGCACACACACACACACACTATAATCCTTGTCATTTCATTACTATGTCCACAGGCATTCTGGTAGCTCTCATGCTATCAAGTGAATTTCCATGCCAATCAAGGTCCTCTACAATGTGATGCTACCTAAAATTCCAGGCATATTACTTTAATTAATGTATTCTATGCTCTGGCCAAATAAATTTCTTTTTTAGCCTGCTGAATATGCCCACATTTCCTCCTCTGTTGCTTAAGTTTTACCAGTTGTTTTCCTATCAGCCCTTCAAAGTTGAGCTAAAATGTCACCTTGGCCATGATTCCTTTCATGATCCTTCTCCCTCAGGTTTGTCCTTAATGAAGCCTGCTTTCATACAGATCACATAAAATACTTTATTTCACTTTTCTTAAAGGTACTTATCAAGGAACATGATAAACTACAGTTAATTGGTGTTTGCATTTCATCCTTCTCCTATGAGACTTTAAGCTCCATGAGGCCAAGGACCATGTCTCTTCCAAACTTTGTGACTTCTCCTTGTAGTTTTCTCAGCATACATAGTAGACACTTAATAAATCTTTGCCCAAAGAATTAAAAAAAAAACCCATCTCAACAAGCTTAGAAGTGTCTACTGCCCATAGCTTAAGACCAAATGGAATATAAATAGCCAAGCTCAACGTCAAACATCACACCCTAAATATGTCAGCACGTTGTGTTTATGAGAATCTATGACATGCTAATTGTCCATGACTCCAATCCTTTTTCATGTACCCTGGAAGGAAAATGGCCAGTCATTATGTTGGTACTTGAGAGGGAACCCCAGCATCATAAGGGTTAAAGAAGGCAAGTTATTCAAAACAGGGGAGAAAAGTCACAAAGAAATCCTGTTTGAGTCTGGTGAAGATTAACAGACCACCACAAAAAAGCCCCAAAGCATCCTTCAAACCTCTAAAAAAATGTACTAAAAATGTTACCATGGGAACAACCAATTAAAAGAACCAATAAAAAAGGACAACTATCTGTACCTCAACCCAACTACACAAACAAACAGTAAAAACAGCCTCATAAATCAATTGCAATCTGAACTTGAGTGGGGTGGGAATGGGGGTTAAAAATCTCCTAGCCACAAAAAAATAAAACAAAATATTGGTTAAGGAGACAAAAAAATGGGCAATAGCAAAAGAAGGCACCAGGAAGCTCTACTAGAAATAGCAGCCATACTCCAACTCCAATGTGCATTTCCTGGTTGCAGTTCAATGACCAGGAATATTAATGGTCAATAAGGACTTCCATAGTAAGCTCTAGAGGCTGAATTCAGTCCAACTCATTGGTGTCCATGGGATCTCATTCCTTCCCTCTTGAACAATTGGGAATCTAGAAATAGATATAAGTGGATCACAGTATCAGGTCACTCTTTTTCTGTGAATACCAAAAAAGAAAAAGACAGATATATAATTTCTCAGTTCTCTTTTGCATGTCATCATTTTCTATGACATCATCACAACTAGAAGTGGGAGTGTTCAAAATTTACAATTCTAATTACCCTAACAGATGTGGAAGGTGGATCCAAATCTCCCTAGCCTGATCCTCATTAGTTCCAGAGGCTTTTGACTCTTTGGCCGGATGAGGCATGTTCATGGACATTTCAATGGGCAAGTGAGTTAGAAAAAAGGGATGGAGGGGAAAGGAAGAGCACCAAATATCTCAGGGGTTGTTTGAAAGACACTACCCCCTCTCTGCCTACCAACTATCACTTTTGCTATTGGATGCATTGTTTCTCTCTTTAAAAAGCTATCCATTATTTGCAATGAGATCCATAAATGTCTTCATTCATGTTTCTCCTCATTTGAATCATGAAGTCAGTTCCTCAAAAGATAGGATTGGACCATGGAAATTTGCAACTCTCCAGTGCTGACAGCAGTGCTATGAACAAGGAAGGCACGTAAGGAAGATTTGTTGCCCACTTGGCTAGCCTTATCTGGGAACAGTTGAAGAAAACACTGGGTACTATAGGCAGCAACTGAAGGAGAAGCTCTGTGCCACAAACAAGGACAGAAGTGAGACCTTGGTGCCTTCCAAAGGTCTTGCTCTGGTTGGCCCATACATGTGAAAACTGAGGAAGTTTACAACAGTTTAAGCATTTCATGGATGAGCATATAATTTTTTAGGAGCCCTGGTTGGATGGAATGAAAGGGAAATCATTCCCTTTACAAATAATACCTGGAGCCATGATAGGTATCCAGAAGACCCCTTAAGGTCTTCCATATAGACCAACTCTTGTCCAATCCAGCTTATTCTATTGAATCTTTATTCCAGCTCCAACCAAACCTGATGCCTTGTTTAAATTAGGGATGATCCAGAATTTTGATGTCTAATGTCTGTACAATTCCTTTGTGTTTTGAACCCCCTGGAAGATTCTGCCTTGGCTCACACAAGCAGAGTCTGGTTGCCTATTGTACTTGAGATGGAATGTGATATATTTAGTGACATAAGGACTTGCCATGCTTGTGTTTTCTGAGCCTCTGGGGCAAAGGACATTTTGTCAGCTTCCTGGACCAAGCCACAGTTGGAGGAGAGAGCTGATAAACATAACTTTTCCTTGAAGTTCCCAAGGGAGCAAGGCCTTATGAAATTGTTTGGTAGAAACCTGAGGTTCCAAAACACATGTCATTCTGACGACCCGAAGCTTTCTGCCTTTGTGGTAGGAAGCCAACTAAGTCCCTGAGAGGGTGGAGTTTGCCTTTCCCTCTTGTTTACCCATTGTGGGATTGGAAACATTATGAGGGCACTAGTCTATTAAAAATAATGGAAAACCTCAGCTGGTTAGATGCTCAGTCAGCTGGTTTACAGAAAGGGCGGGAGGACTTGTTTTGCTAACTTGGTCCACACTTGAAACTCACAGGTTGGGAATTCTGGATCAAGGCAAGACAGAGGCGCCTTGGATGGCTTACCACTGGTGGAATTAGACTTCCTGTTTTTAAGGGAAAGTCTTAAGAAATCTTATTCAAAAGGATTCTGAGATCAAATGGCTGGTTGAATAACGATATTCTGATGATTTAAGTGGAAATGCGGTAGCAACATATGAAATAAATTGCAAGCAATTTTTTTTTGTAAATGATGGCTGGAATTAAGTACTCAGGAAAGCACACATTTCATTTAACTGGGCTCAAGGTTGATATTTTTTTAATGGTTTAAACATTCAAAGTGAAGTTTTATTTGACGAATCACTCACAGTAGTGACCAATTGAAAACATAAAACCTCCTTGCCCAAACGCAGTAAAGAAGGATACAGTGAAACCAAGTTGGCTAAACCAGTAGCGTTTTTCTTGAGGGAGCTTGAGATCATGAAAAAGCAAACACTGACTTCCCTTTAGCTCTCATGAAGGTAAGCCCAGACTCAGATGATGCTCTTTGTGGGAATCATTAGCCTCAATGTATTACTCTTGTTAAAACAAAGACTGTTCTCTGCTTTCTTAGGAAAGAACTGTTCGCTTCATCCTCATCTCCCTTCTCAGAGAGCATAAGCTCTTTGAGGGAAAGGATAATCTATTCTTTTATTTATTTTTTTTTGCAATACCAACTACTAGTTTAGTGCCTGGCAGGAGTTAATAGTAAATCAATCTAGAGGCACTTATAAAGCACCTACTATGTGCCAGACATGAAATTAACTCTACTTTCAAGCTTCTTTTTTTAACCTTCACCTGTGATGATAGCAAGTACATTAGTAAACGCAGAAGCAACACGAAGAGAATGAATATAAATAAATGCAAGCTCATTAAATATATTGGAGGGAGGGCCCTGGAATCTGCAGATCAGGAGAGATTTCATTCAGAAGATGGTGCTTGGAGCCAAGGTGAGGTCTGGGAAGTGGAGGTGCACATGTGGCAAGAAGAAGGGGTGGCCATTCCAAAGGCACAGAGATTGGAAGCTCCAGTGCTGTGTTCAAGGAACAGAGGAAAGGCCAGATTGCCTGATTCAGAGCATGGGAAAGAGGGTGATTTCTACTGAGGCTGGAAAAGTAACTAGGGGCCGAATTATGAAGGACTTTCAAAACTAAATGGAGAAGTTCATATTGGATTCTAAGGGCACCAGGGCGTTTCTAGTTTATTGTGTGGCATAATGACTTGGCCAGGTGTACACAGAAAGAAAATCACTTTGAAAGCTTAGTGGAAGCTAGATGAGGGTATGGAGAAACTGGAAAAAAGAAGACTAATAGGGAGGCCATGGCATTAAGGGGAGGGGCAATAAGGTACTGAATCACAGTCATGTGTGAGTGGAGAAAGGGGTTGGAATCAACAGATATTGTGAAGATAAAATTAGTAATATTGGTAACTAATGGCCTCTGTTTGTCAGTCAGTCAATTAATAAACCCTATGTGCCAGGCACTGTGTTGAGTAATGTGGGGTGAAGGGACTGAGGAATGTAAAAAAAAAAAATAAAAGCTCAGAGAGGCTGAAAAATGGCAGTGCCTTCAACAGAAAAAAGAGCATTTTGAAAAGAGTTGAATGGTGGGGCGAATGTATTCTGGCCTCAGACGCTTACTATTTATGTAGCCCTGTGCAAGTCACTTAACCTCCATGAGCCTCAGACGCTTACTATTTATGTAGCCCTGTGCAAGTCACTTAACCTCCATGAGCCTCAGTTCACTGTAAAATAGGGATAATAACAGGACCTGCCTCTCAAAGTTGTTGTGAGGATCTACAAGATAACACCTGTAAATTACTTAGCACATTAAGCACTATGTCAACATTTAGTGTTATTATTATTGCTATCATTAACATATAAGTACTTGGCACCTAGAACACAGTAGGCACGATATACCTCTTAGATATTACTACTACTGCATCATCATTTGAGTAAAGTAAGTTTGGGATGTTTTGGGGACATCTGATTTTACATGCTAACTTGGCAGTTGCGCACATAAATTTCATAGGAGAGCCTGGGGCTGTACATGTAAATCTGGAAGTCTTCTGCATTTTGATAATATTGAAACCCTTGGGACAATGTAGAGGGAAAAGAGGCCCCCAAATTAAATATTGAGAAACACCCACAGTAAGAAGGCCAGAATGCAAATGATAAGCTAGCAAAGGAGACAGACAAGAAATAGTTAGACATGTACCAGGTGAATTAGGAGAAAGCAGTATCCACAAATCCCAGAGAGAGGAAAATAGCTGGGAGGACAGGGTGACCAACTGTGTCAAAAACCTCCGAGAGCTCAAGGAGAACTGAGAATAGACCATTGATTTGATAAATAAGAGATTATTAGTAACCTTGGGAAGAAGGATGTCAGTAAAGTGATTACATTGAAAACAGGATTGCAAAGGGCTAAAGAATGAGAAGACAGAAAATTTTGTCAATGAGTGGAGGCAGTTGGATCAAGGAGTTTGAGAAACGGAGGGCAGATAACATCATTCTCCTGTCATTTGTTAAGCACCTGTAATGTTCTAAGAACTGTGCTAAGACTAGGGATACAAAGGAGCTATCCAAAACAGATAGATAGATAGATAGATAGATAGATAGATAGATAGATAGATAGATAGATAGATAGATAGACAGATAGATTGGACAGATGGATGGATAGATTAGATAGATAGATAGATAGATAGATAGATAGATAGATAGATAGATAGATAGACAGATAGATTGAATAGATGGATAGATGGGTAGATTAGGTATATAGATAGATATCTGTATCAGCAAGGACCTCAGCATGCACAGGAGGGTCTGCTGTACAGGTTCTTAGATCTGCTTTTCTAAAAGAAAAGCAACTTTGAGGACTCAACAATCAGTTTAAGCAAACACATATAGCAACAGAGAAAATACAATCAGAGACATAAAGACCAGGCTTCCAACTGTCGGACCATAAACAATACATACATCACATATCAACAGACAGATCCAACTGTCTATTACATACATACATTGTTACATCAGAGAGAGAAGCACCAACATCTGAGTTTTCAAAGCTGGAGGGCTGCTTAATGTCTACCCACAGTTTCATCTGGCCAAAGGAACACTTCCAATAAGTAAGCCCCAAAGTAAAACCTCACCTCAGAGTATTCATATACTTTTCAGAGCAGGAAGGCAGGACCCTCTGACCTAGTGGCTCAACAGAAATTAACGAAAAGGTATTGAGGCCTATTAATGGGTGAGGACGATCTTTGACTCCTTCTCCCACCTAGCATTGACCTTATAATAACATTACAATATCTAATCTCAAGAAGCTCCAAGCCTAGTAGGAAGACTTGGAGATGTTTGAAGATATTATCACAAGAATAAAATAGAAAAATGTTTAAGGTTAAAAAGAGAGAGAGGTGATGAAAAGTTGCAATCTGCTGTAGAAAATAGGAGATGAGATCAAACTAACATGTAGATTATCTGGCCTTGGCAAGAAGGAGGACTAAGACATTTCAGAGACTGGAGCAAATGAAGAAAGAGTTGAGGGAGGGGTTACTAAGGGGTTATGAGAAGAAGAAAAGGAAATGAGATGTTTCTCATATACAGTTCTCTCATCAAAGATGTTAAAATTGGTATATAAATTCCTTGATTAATTGGAAGAAATGCAGATCACTGGCTGGAGAAAATTGATGTTGCACAGGTAGTAAGTATATTGTGATTGACTGAAGAGATTGGCACATCTTGTGGTTTTGGATAAAGTAGCAAAAACCAAAATAAAGCAAAACTTCCTAACATCATTTGGTCAATACATCAAAAGAGAAGATTCCAATCGGTACCTATTCTGTCCCCAACTACAATCATGGGAGGATTGGGTGAATTTCAACCAGCCAGAGGATTTGAACATTCTAACAGTGTCCCCAAACACTGATAACAGCATCTACAGCAAAGGCAGGGACAATCCAACTATATAGTTATATCTATCTGTCTATCTATTTATAGCTATAACTCATAAGTCCCCATCAGGGTGCTACCCTCATGGTTATCAGTGATCTTAGACAAATTTACTTAGCTTTTAGACAAGGGTATTTACTAAGGTGATATCGTAAGAACAGTTGGTAGAAAATGTCCTCCCAAAATGTTTGTAACAGATCTATCAAGTCCTTAAGATGTTCTCTTTAAGTAAGCGGTATATTTTCTGCTGGGCTCTTTTTATCACCTTGAATCTGCCTTGCCTCATCTTGCCCACTCTTTCCTCGTTTGTTTTTGTTGATGATCTCACCAACCACTGCCATCGTGGAACACTACTAGGATGCCAGTGGGAAAAAAGTCTTCAAGCCTCTAGAGGCCACAAGACCAAATCCCGCGACCCCACTCACAAGGGAGAGGAGAAGCCCAAGGCTGAGTCACTCTCCTCTCCACTCCCTTAAGAAATTCTTTTGTGAATTTTGGAGGGAATGCTTTCTCAGGATTTACTGTTCCCTTGAATCTCAGATTCAAATTCGACCTTGACTTTGTAATTACCCTGTAGGGCATGACCAAGACATTCAACCAGTTTCATGAACTTGTTATCATGTTTAGGGAGGCATGCAGTCCCCTTTCACACCTTCACTCGAGACTGTTTTCACTTGACTAATATATCAAGGCTAAGTCAGATAGAATAATTGCAACCCTACTCATACATCAGTAAAGGAATAGGATACACCTTCTGCCAAGATGAGGGGAATAGAATGGATGGGATGCTGAGAAGAGAATATTTGGATTGGTGATAAATGCAAAGGATCTATAAGAAGGGAAGATGCATCCCTGAAAAACCAGTAGAGGTCAGTTGACATAAATTTGAAGTGAACCTGCCTATCATGCTTTTCTGAAATTTTGTTAGCAGCTCATTCCTGAATAGCATGTAGCAGAGTTACCCAGTGTTAGAGATGAACAGGGCTGGGAGAGTTGAAGGTCACAGAAGATGAGGGAATGAATCCTATCTTTGTCAGACATACTGGAGTATGTGGATATGACTGTCATGAATCAGAAGTGAACCTTTGAAAGGGACATGTGAAATGTGATCAGTGGTGGGGGTTGGGGATGTCACCTGCCTACTTCATCCAAATACTCTGAGGAAGTCATTTCCAATGCTTTGAAGGGGAAAAACGGAAGAAGGACCTGGCAGGGACCTAAAAGATCATCTCATCTGAGGCTTCCTCTCATTTTACTGATGAGGAAATTGAGTTTTAGAGAAAGAAAGTGACTTGACAGTAAGAAGAAAATCTTAAATTTAAAACTCCTTTGACTCTGAAAGCCAATATTTCATTTTGGTTTGCTTTTTCAATGTACCATGCTGCCCCTAGATACCTGGGTTTCAGACCTGACTCACTCAGTCATTAGTATATATTTGCGGATCAGATCCCTAAATGATCTGTCCTTTAACTTCCTTATTTATGAAAAGGATATTTCATATTTCTTATGAAATGGAATTATGCCTTCTTATACTATCTACCGTACAGAATTGTTGTAATGAAGAACTGTAAAACTTTAAAGTGCTAAAAGAATATGAATTGTGAAATGGAAGTCTGTGCCCAAGGCTTGCAAAGTGCCTGCCAATGATCTGAAGAAGTGGGAAAGTCAGTATAAACTGGGCCCACTATTTTTCTGTCTCTAGCTCCTGAGGAAAAATCTGGGCTCTGATACATAGAGAATATAAGTATTTTGTTGGTGAATTTCATGTCTGGATACCTCAAAGTTGGAGATCCAAGAAAAAGTTCCAAAATGTCAGCTGACCTTCTCTTCATCTTGTCCCCTTCTCATTTCCTATTTTTTTTTTTAATTTTTTAATCCCAAACTGAAGAGGATGATATAGATAAAAATTGTTGGGCTATTCAAGACCTCCTCCCCATAGTGCTCCAGTTTGGACACCCACTCCATTTTGAGAAAGAGAAGTGGAAACAAAAGGGGATAAAAGAGTGGAACTGATTTCCACATTAACACTGCCTCCTTCTACCATATGCACCAGCTTATTCCCTGCTGAAGTGTTTGTTGTGGTGTAGACATGTGCTTTGTCTTAAGTGGTTCTTGTGGAGAAGCAAAATTCCATCTGGTTTGGATGAGTTAAGGATATTTGAGATTTCCTTTCGTACTCACTGCCCCCCCGCCATATCCACATCCCTATCTATTGCCTGATATTATCCAACACCCTCCCCCACTTTAACATTGTCCAGATACTCTCCCCTCTGTGTGTGTGGCCTGATGATCCTGCATGTCCTCTTGTTTGATATCATTTCAGGGGGGTTCATCTTTGGCAGGGAGTCCCTTTGCATCCCACACTTCCAAGATCACCCTGAGTCTGGGTGTTGTCATCTTTTGACTCCATGCAAATTGAGAATCCTCCTTCACAAAGATCGTCAGTGTCATCATAGAGCAGAAGTCCTTCCCGCCAAAAAAACATCACACAAACATTGATATCTACAAAGGAGAACTTCCTTAGAACTTCTTGGCCTGAGAGATTGACTCCATATGTCAGAGAATATTTATATGGTTCATTTTTTAACATTTTAAAGAAACTGAGTCTGACAACTTGTTTCATCATTTATTTTATAATTATCACAGAATCTCCCATTGTAAACAACCGGAGATGAGCAGATTCCAACTGTACCTGAACAACAAAGAGTTTCAGCTTTAGCATTCTTCCAGATTGTAATGCTGTACTGTAATGCTTCCAGTGATAGGGAACTCACTACCTCTTAAATCAACCTATTCTGCTTTGGAATAACAAGCTAACCTTGAAAGTAAAAAAGTGACTTTCTTCTTTGTATCTATAATAGCAAGTACAATGCTTGGTATACAGTAAGTGCTTACCAATGTTTGATTTATAGAGTGACTGATGTTCTTAAGTCTTAATATATCCTTCAATAAATTTTATCTATTGCCCTTAGTTCTCCTCTTTAGGGTCAATCAGAACAAAGATAATCCATCTTCCATGTAAGGCCTTTCCATGTAAAACAGCTTTTGGGTCCTTCCTCACCCCTAGACCCAGACCCCATTCTGTGTCTTCTTTTCTATAGAGGAGATATCCCGACTCCTTCCAACACTACTCATCTGATATGATATGCCACTATCATCATTATAAGTGTTCATCTTCAGAGTTATCCCTCCTTGTCAATCTGGGGCCACTGGACCTGATCACAGCACTGTAGGTGTGGTCAGAACATGGCAGAGCACAATGAGATTTTCCCTTTCCTTGTTCTGGTCACTTGGCATCTGCAGCCCAAGATACCCTTTGTTGTTTTGGTTGATTACATCCCATTCACTGCTGAGGCATTCTGAAATTCCAGTTCATAACGACTCTTAGATCTTTCTCACATGAAGTCCTGTTCAGTCATATCTTTGCTGGAGAGTAACTGGAGAGAATCCAAAAGAAAGCAATTTCAAGCAATGAATGCCAAACACTTATTAAGCACCTATTATGTATTCATTCCAAGGCTAGGCATTAAATGGTGAATTACAAGTCATCTATGAAACATGGTAAAGGACTTGGGGACATTTAACTCAAAGCAGAGGGCATGATGGGGCCAAAACATGTCTACAGCCATTTCATAGGATTCTAGACTTTGAATGGAGAGGAGTCTTCAAAGTCATCTTGTTTGACCTTTCCACTTTACAGGGGTAGAAATGGAGACTTGAAGAGGATGGAACTTGCCCCAAATCAACAGACAGTAAGTGTCAGGGCTAGAATTTGAACCTAGATCTTCAGAACCAACTCCTCCACGATGGCAGCCTGAAAGCTTGGAGTGTGGAAATGCAAAGAGACTTGATTTGACCCTAGAGAAAAGAAACAGGAATAATAGGTGTAAGCTGAAAAGATGCAGATTTAGGCTGGATGTCTATGGGGGGAAAAGCAACCAATGTTGACAAGCAGAACTCTTCACATGTAGGATGGGCTACATTTTGAGATGCTAAGTTCTCCTTTCCCTGAGAACTTCAACCAGGAGTTATGCTGCTCATCATGTCTGGCCGTGGGGATTCTTTTGGAGGTATGATTTGGACGAGATCTTTATCAGTCTCTGATTCTGTGTGAATTCTTCCCACCTTTGATGACATTCAATTCGATTCAACAAAGATTTATCAGATGTTTACTAAGCACTATGATAGGTACTGGAAATAATAAAAACAAATCCAAGATGAAGAGTACCTGTTCCCAAGAACCATCTGTTCTACTGAAGCATGCTACCACTAATCAATCAGTCATTCACTGAGTACCTACTATGTGCTGTGTGAGGCACTAAACTAAGATTAGGAGGTCCAAAGGTAATATGGCAAGAGGCCTTACCTCACAAAATTTGCATTATAAGCTCCTTAAACCAATATGTGTTCATAAAAATAATTTTAAACTATATACAATGGACACACAAAGGAATTTCAGGGCGTATTACAATTATACAAGTATACCAAATTGAATTTGGAAAGTGAAGAAGGCACAGTGTAGAGCAGATGAATGGCTATGGAAATATTAAGGGGTAGTGGGAGTACTGACTACTAGAAGTATCATGGGGGCCTTCAGTTAGCAAGTGATCTGAACCGTGAAAGAAGAAATTCCTATTCACAAGATATTGGCAGAGTACTGGTGTGGGTCACAAATCAAAAGCACATGGTAGAATAGTCAGAGATTTCATCATCCCTGGGTATCTCAGGTGAATTAGAAATGGAGCTGATCAGAGTCACTGAGAAGTATTTCATCCACAATTTCATCCAAGTCATTGAAGAAAAAGTGTTTACAGGACCAAGAATCAATATTGAAGACACTGAATTAAAGATCTAGTTGAAAGCTGACATTAACCTATTAAAAACAACTTTCAGGGTCTGGTCATTTAACTAACTAGGAATCAATTGTCCTTGAGATGTTATTAACAGATTTAATTAAATGTCTTACCAAAATGTGCCAACATATGGCCTTTGGCATTTATCTACTAACCTTAAAAACAAAAGCTTGCAAATTCAGTTGCTTAAAAATAATCTCGCATGATCTGTTCTTGATCAATTCATGTTGAATTGTATTGCTTAATTATTAGTCTGTTATTACTGAAGCCTGCATCTCCTATTCTACCTAGGCTGGAAATACAGCAGCCATTCACAGACTTGATTATATACCTGGTCAGTACAGAAGCTTTATCCTTCATTTCTTACCTGGGCTGGTTGGCCTCTCCTAAAGTAATCTGGTGGCTTCCATTGCTGGGGAGTATGGGTGGAGGGAGCTACCATCTTGGTTTTAGAATTAGCAAAGACTCAATTCATTTAGCCTACTACAACTAGAAACCTCTGAACTCCAGAGATACACCAGCACCAGCTTCCCCAGGATGAAAAATTAGCGCCACACATCACCACACCTGGTTGATTTTCATTCTCATTGCTCCCAAACCATCCTGTGAATAGCAATATTCTAAAATGTTGCCAAGAATTGGCCAAGCTGACTTTTCATTTGAGGACTTCATAGTGTGCTTTTTTTTTTAAATTAATTTATTTGTTTTCTGTTTTCAACAATCACTTCCATAAGTCTTAAATTTCTACCCCTCCCTCTCCAAGACAGCATGCATTCTTATATGGGTTCTACACATACATTCTTATGAACCACATTTTCACATTAGTCACGTTGTACAGAAGAATTAAAATGAATGGAAGAAACCATGAGAACAATCAAATCAAAAGAAAACATAGCACAAGAGGAAATGGTCTACTTCATTCTGCATTTGGATTCCATAGTTCTTTCTCTGAATGTGGAAGGCATCTTGCCTCAACAATCCTTTGGGAAATTTCTAGGTCCTTGCATTGCTGCGAAGGGCTTAGTCTGTCAGAAACAGCCCTAGCACACTGGCTGTTACTGTACATAATGTTCTCCTGATTCTGCTCATTTCACTCATTATCAGTTCATATAAGTCCTTCCAGTCTTCTCTAAAGTCCTCCTGTTCATCATTTCCTATAGTACAATTGTACTCCATTACATTCATATACCACATCCTGTTCAGCCATTCCCCAGTTATGGGCATCCCATTGATTTCCAGTTTTTGACCACCACAAAGATAGCTGCTATAAATATTTTTATGATCTCTTGGGCATACAATCCTAGAAGCAGCATTGCTGAGTCAAAAGGTATGAATATTTTTGTAGCCCTTTGAGCACAGTTCCAAATTGCTCTCCAGAATGGTTGGACCAACTCACAGCTCTATCAACAATGAATTAGTGTTCCAACTCTCCCACATGTTCTCCAACATTTTTCCTCTTCCTGTTTTGTCATGTTAGCCACTCTGATAGATTTGATGTGGTCCCTCAGAGTTGTTTTGATTTATATCTCTCTAGTCAATAGTGATTAAGAGCATTTTGTCATATGACTATAGACAGTTTTAATTTCTTCCTCTGAAAACTGCCTATATCCCATATCCTTTGACCATTTATCCATTGGGGAATGACTTGCATTTTGTACATTTGACTCAGTTATTATTCTTAAATGAAAATTGGGATGATGTGCCAGACTTGTTGGCCCCTCTCAGTCATCCAGAAGGTTTCCCTATCACTAGTAGTGCCTTTCTGACATCTGCCAGATCTTTTATTTTAAATATCCTTTTGACCTGGTCAACCCCTCTCAGTTCTGGTGACTTCACCCCGTTCGCTACCTCCTTTTTATCCTGTGTGTAGTTGGCTTTGTATAGATTCTTGTTTGCACGTTGTCTCCTCCATTGGTCCTTGAGGGTTGTTGTTGAGTTTTCAACAACTTATCATGTCCCCATTTGGGGTTTTCTTGGCAAGGATACTAGAGTGGTTTGCCATTTTCTTATCCAGTTCATTTTACAGATGAGGAAACTGAGGGAAACAGAATGAAGTGACTTGTCCAAGGCCCTATAGCTGATGAATGTCTGAGGACATATTTGAATTCAGGAAGATGAATCTTCCTGACTTCAAGCCCAGAGCTCTCTGTGCTGTTCCACCTAGCTCCTCCCTTAGGGCAGGACTACCTTTTGCCTCTTTTTGTATCCCCAGTGCTTAATACAGGACTTGACACGGAGGAACTTAAATTTTTATTCGTTGATTGATTTATTACCAGCTTATATGAGTGCTTGACACATAGTATATGCTTAATGAATGTTTACAGACAGCTAGGTAGTGAAGACTGGAGAGTTGGAAGCAAAGTCAATATAGCTGTAATAGACCCAGGGTTGAGCTTGGAATCAAGAACACCTGAGTTCAAATGCTGCCTCAGACTCTTATTAGCCCTGTGGTCCTGGGCAAATCCTTTTGCTTCATTATTCCCCAGCTTCCTCATTTATTATAGGAAAGGGTTAGACAGCACAGCCACGAAGGTCCCTTTAAGCGCTAAATCAATGATTCCATTAGAGTACAGGGAACACCAGGGTCTAGGCTCCAATTCTAGCTGTGTCAGTGTAGGTCATTTGTGATCCTAGGTGACTCAATGAAACTCTAATATAATGTTATTCACCATAACAAGGAAAAGTGGGCTGAAGGAGAGTTGTTTCTAAATCTATTTTTGAGGTCCCACCCAAATCTCAATCTATAAATCTCTAGGTTTTGTGATGTCAAATTTTGGGGAAAGCTGTGAGGGTCAATATAACTTTTGCAATGAAATTTTGAGTTCAACATGTTTTTTAACCACATTTTGTGCGTTATGTATGACCCTTGGCAGCCATGACTTTCATAGATGCCTCTCTTCTTGGACTTTGTCTCCCATGAATCATTTCTCTTCTCCACTGACATCCTCCATCCCATTCTATTCTCTGAGTTGTCTCGCTTTGTAGATAGAGGCAAATAGACTTTTGGGGAATGTTTGTATGTATTGAGATTTATTGACTTAATAAATGTATCTTAAAAAATAACTTAAGGCTGACTGACTAAAAGGGCTATTAATGGATAATTTAGCCATAGTTAAGGGAGCTCACTGGTGGAAGCTCAAGCTTATGAGATTATAGAATTACATCTGATACCTGAAGAGTACCTTTAAAATCCTTAGGGGAGATGTAATATTACTCTGGAGCCTAAGACTAGTCTGTGATAATGGGAGATAGAATAAGGATCCTGGGGACTAAAGATGAGTTACAAACACCTTTTCTGGATTTTCAAAATTCCCAGGAATGCTATCTAGAGACCTCCCAGAGGAACCATTGGTCTTTACA
The DNA here is from genome assembly GCA_023548195.1 of Bettongia penicillata ogilbyi. Lineage (NCBI taxonomy): Eukaryota > Metazoa > Chordata > Mammalia > Diprotodontia > Potoroidae > Bettongia > Bettongia penicillata. The sequence continues at coordinate 16,054,752 of JAJHZJ010000132.1, forward strand.
TGAATCACCAATAGTAGAGCTCATGAGTATGAAAAACTTTGTAAATATCATGGGGTCATGGGAAACTAGGCCCCTGGGATCCAGGACACATTTTTACTGTTCATGTTTGGTGAACCAATGAATATGGTTGCTTTGGCACCCCCTCTACCCACCACTTCTGGCCATTTCTTCCTCTAATTGATTGTCAATGACCCCTTTCATTGTGGGGTTTGAATTCTCTTTGGAGATGAGAAACATCTATCTTTTCCCAAGGACACAGCTCTCTCCTTAGTGGAAAAGCCATCCTATGGAGGAAATGGGTCTGAGAGGCAATTAGTCCTTGTTTTAACCTTTCTTCCCAGCCCAATATAATTCCCTCACCTTTCAACATTCATGGATCCAAGAACAAGAGAATTTCAGGGCTAAAGGAAGCTCAGTGGTCTTCAAGGCAAACATAGAACCTCAAATTATCTCACATAAAAGAGACAAGGAAAAGCTTTTACCATGCAGGGGAAGAAGGGGAGATGAGAAGGAATGAGTGAACCTTACTCTCAGTGGATTTGGCTTAAGGAAGGAATAACATACACACTCAGTTGGATGTGAAAACCTATCTTACCCCACAGGAAAGTGGGGGTGGAGGGGTTTCAAGAGGGGGGATGATAAAAGAGGGGGCAAATGGGGGAGAGGTAATCAGAAACAAACACTTTTGAGGAGGGACAGGTCAAAGGAGTAAATAAAATAAATGGGGGAGCAGGATAGGATGAAGGGAAATATAGTTAGTCTTTCACATGACTATTATGGCAGTGTTTTTTTCATAATTCCACATGAATAACCTATATTGAATTGCTTTCCTTCTCAATGAGTGTGGATGGGATGGGAGGAGAGGAGGGAATGTGGAACTCAAAGTTTTAAAAATGAATGTTAAAAATTGTTTTAACATGCAATTGGGAAATAAGATATTCAGGCAATGGGGTACGGAAATCTATCTTGCCCTACAAGAAAACTGAGGTGATGGGGAAAAGGGAAGGGAGGGCTCTTATAGAAGGGAAGGCAGATTGGGGGAAGTGGTAGTAAGAATGCAGGCTGTCTTGGGGTGGGCAGAGGAGAAAGACAGGGAGAAAATTTGGAATTCAAATCCTTGTGGAAGTGAATGTTAAAAACTAAAATTAAATTAATTAATAAAAATATAATCCCCAAAGATTCCCCTTTACAATGGACCCAAAAATGCCCATCTAATTTCTGCTTCACAACCTCTAACAAGGAAGAACCCCTACCCTCCGGAAGTCCTGTCTTCATTGTGAGGCAGGTCCCCTTGTTGGAACGCTTATCCTGACATGGAGCCTTAATTGGACACTGCAGCTTCCCCCCTGAATACAGTTTTTGCCTCTAGGGACCACCAGAATAAGGCTAATCTCTGCTCTAGAGGACAAACTTTCCCATCCTTTCAGATAGTTCTCCTCTTAACCCCAAGTCTTCCCCTCTCTAGACCAAGTAAGCCCATTTGCTTCAACTGATCCCTAAGTGGAAAATATTCAAAAGTATTCCCCATCCTGGTTGTCCTTCTTTGGACACACTCCTGCTGATTATTGGTCTTAAAATGTTGAGCTTCACCTTTGCACTCCAGGTAATCAGTGCATTGAGAGCAGGGCAGATAACAGAAGCACAACCACTTCCCTTATTCTGGACAATGCACGTCTCTCTGGGGAACAGTCTGAGAGGTCATTAGCTGCCTAAGCTGCCTCATCCCACCATTGATCCATCTTGAACATACTGTGCTCTCAAAACCTCAGTTCTCTTTCAGATAACCTAACTGTACTTCATCCACTTGGTACTGGTCAAACCAACTTTTGTACCTAATAGCAAGATTTCACATTTATCTCTGTATAGTTTCATCTGTTAACATCAAATCTAATATTCTAGCCTGTTGAGTGCATTTTACCATTCAGTGTGTTAGTTATCTCCTTCCCAGTTTTGTGTCTTCTGCAAATTGGACCATGATTTCCTAGGGAGCCCTGGCCATACTTCCCTTCATTCACCACCTGGCTGCCTGGCCCCTATTTCCTACAGTTGCCCCTTCCCTTGCACAAACAAACCCAATACAACCAAGATTAGGAGGGAAACAGAAAACTGGGAAAGAATTTTTTCAATTAGTGTCTGTGATAAAGGCTTCATTTCTAAAATACATAGAGAACTGAGTCAAATGTACAAGAATACAAATCATTCCCCAATTGATAAATGGTCAAAGGATATGGGATGTAGACAGTTTTCAGAGGAAGAAATTGAAGCTATCTATAGTCATATAAAAATGCTCTAAATCACTATGGATTCGAGAGATTCAAATCAAAACAACTCTGAGATAACACATCACACTTATCAGATTGGCTAGCATGACGAAACAGAAAGATGATAAATGTTGGAGAAGATGTGGGAGATTTGGAACACTAATTCATTGGTGGTGGGGCTGTGAGTGGATCCAAACATTCTGTAGAGCAATTTGTAACTATACCCAAAGGACTACAAAAATGTGGATACCCTTTGACTCAGCAATACCACTTCTAGGACTGTATCACCAAGAGATCATCAAAATGGGAAAAGGTCCCACGTGTACAAAAATATTTATAGTAGCACTCTTTGTGGTGGCTAAAAGCTGGAAATCAAGGTGATGTCCATCAATTGGGGAAGGCTGAATGAATTGTGGTATATGAATGTAATGAAATACTATTTTGCTATAAGAAATGATGAAGAGGAAGACTTCAGAGAGACCGGGAAAGACTTATATGAACTGATGCTGAGCGAAAGCAGTACCAGGAGAACTTTGTACACAGCAACAGTCATAGTGTGTGAGGATTTTTTCTGGTAGACTTAGAATTTCATTGCAAGGACTTAAAAAATTCCCAGTGGTCTCTTAAGGCAAAATGCCTTCCACATCCAGGGAAAGAACTATGGAATTTGATCGCAGAATGTAGCAGATCATTTTTTTTTGTATTACATTTGGTTTGTTTTATGATTTCTCCCACTCATTTTAATTCTTCTATGCAACATAATTAAGGTGAAAATGTATTTAATAGGAGTGTATGTGTGGAACCTATATAAAATTGGATGCTGTCTCAGGGAAGGAAGAGGGAAGGTGAGATGAAGGAGGGGGAGAGAGGGGAAAAAAATCTAAGTTATATGGAATTGATTGCAGAATACTGAAAACAAGTAAAATAATAATTAAAAAAATAGAATGTTGTCTTTTAAACTTTGCCCCAGGCCCCAGAGATGGCTGCTGCCTTATTACCTTTCCAACAGCTAAGCTTTGAGAGGCTCCTTACTAGAGGTGGAATTTTGAGGCGGAGGTGGGGACAGGAGAAAGAGAAGGATGCAAACTATCCACTATGCAGCAGAAGGGCCTGATGAGCTCAAGATGGAAGCCACATGAAGAAAATCTTGAATATTTAAAGAACACTTTCTATGATCCTGCTAATCACCTTAAATGCTGGTCAAGTCAATATTCAACAAATATTTATTAAACTCCTGCTGTGGATCAGGAATAATGCTAGGCTCTAGATACGTAAGAGAAGAAATAAAGTTGTTTCTGTGCTTTTGCAAATTCCATTTTCTCAGGGGATAGAACATGTGCACATATATGTGAACTAAATAAAAACAATCTGAAACAAACATACAATGCAACCTTACAGAAGACAGCAAGACAGAAGCTTAGGAGAGCAAGAAAGGAGTCCAGCTCAGGGTAGGCTCAAGGGAAGCCAGAGATTTCAAGATGTATAGGAGAGGAGAGCATTCCAGGATTGGGGGATGGGGTGGAATGGGGAACAGCCAGCTCAAAGGAGATAGAGTATCATGTGTCAGTAACAGTAAATAAGCTAATATGGCTGGACCATACAGTGCATGGCAGGAAACAGTCTGCAGAGGTTGGCCCACACCAGACATTTGCATGTTATCTTGGATCGGTTTCATCCTTCGCCTTCCCTGTAGAGTTCCACTGGCCTCAATGTAATCTTTAGGGACAACAATTAAGGAAGTAAAAACCCAAACTATTTTAAGACCCTTCCTATCAATTCCCTTATCATTTTTACTTGTGACTTCTGTAACTTGAGAGTTTTCAAATCTCTGCTCATCTCTCCCGGAAACTGAATTTCCCTTTTGGCATTTCTGAATTTGTCCAGATAAACACTTGCTGTTTCTTTATATTTCTTGATCAGAATCAGTTCAAGCCCTTAAATGCCACAACATTAACCCTTTGCATTTCAGATTTGGCCTCCATGCTGGATATTCCAACTGGGTTTCGTTCATAACAGAGACTCTCCTTACCTCTTGTGAGGCCTGTTGTAAAGTCTTCTAGTAAGTATCCCTCCTTACAGTCTTTTCCTTTTCCAAATCGTTCTCTCCAAAAAGTCTCCTTAAACTCTGGGGCTGCCCCTGGCACTCTTCTCTGCCAAGTGTTCCGACAAGTATTGCCCATGTACTTCGTTGCTCCAAGGGGATCAATTCTCTCTGTGACCTGATATGAAGCCTCTCACCCTCCAAAGAACCTGTCAGAGCTTGCGCTCCATTGACCAAATCTTCAAGAACTTAGGGATGGTTCCATGTCTCAAGGAGGCCTGTGGGAGGATCTTTAAATGAGAGCTCAATCATCAAGTGCATCTTTAGGGCCCATTATGTGTTGGCCCTGTGCTGGACTCTGGAGATACACAGAAAAAAGGAAACAACTCCTGTCCTCAAGCAGCTTATTTTGACACATATGCAAGGTATATACAAGGAAGACAAATAGTAACTCATAATTGTACCACATTTCCCAGCTGGGTGAAAAGGAAAGACTTCGTGCAGATGTTGGTATTTGGATTAAAACCTGAAAGAAATAAAAGACTCTAAGAGGAAGTTGTAAGGAGGGAGGAGAAATCTAAGCATATGCAAAAGCATGGGGATGGGAGATGGAGAGCCATTCATCAATCATCAAGTAGTTTATTCAGCTCCAGAAATGAGACAGTCTCAAGTAGAATGTCCCCAAAGATCCCCCAAGAGAGATAAGCCCCCACTTCTCCAGCTAGCCACTAACCACCGGCCCACATATTCCCCCAGCCCTTAGTTTTGGAGCTCCTTTCTGCAGGGAGTTTTGGCTGCTTCAGTAGCACCAATCAGTCATTTGAAAACCGTTTATTACTATCAGGTTATCATTTAGCAATTTCTCCTCTCTTTAATCTCCTCCCATCCCTACGTGCTGCTGAGAGCCCCTTAAAATCTGACCACTTGGTGCAAGTTTGAAATGGAAAGTACAAGACGTATTTCTATGTGTGATAGTAGATTGAGTCCCAGGCTTGGATTCAGGAATATTTTCTTTGGAATATCTCCTCGGTCTCTGACTTGTGAGACCTTGATCCAATCATTTCCCCTCTCCAGGCTTCTTTTCTTCATCTGTAAAATGGGAGTACCAAAGCCCAGCACCTACTTCATGAGACTGTTATGAGGGTCACATGAGGTAAAGATCCTTTGCAAACCTTCAATGCACTTCAGATATCTTGGTTACTGCACCATAATTATTGTTTTTTAAACAAAGATTACTTTCAAGTAGAATCATAGGTGGTTTCCTTGCTCTCACAGTTCATAGTACTATAAGCTCCATTCTCTGTGTCTCTTTGTCTCTGTCTCTCTGTCTGTCTCTGTCTCTCTCTGTTTCTGTCTGTCTTTCTGTCTGTCTCTTTCTGTCTCTGTCTCTTTGTCTTTCTGTCAGCATTTCATGTTCTCCTTCATCTCTAAGTGGAGAAACTGAAAGCTTCCATGGCTTACCTTGACATGGGGGCACTTTTAGGTTTGCTTTATACTTTTCAGAGATGACTTCATTTGATTTTCCATATGACTGAAGGCAAATGGTACAGGTATCATTGTCCCCATCTTATAGAAAAGGAAATTGTGATTTTGAAAGATGGAATGATTGACTCAGGGTCATACAATTCCTATTTATTAGAATCAGAATTCGAACTAGGACTACCTGACTCCACATCCAGTACTCGAGCCACTGTCTTGCCAGACTTGCTGAAAGTGACACACAGCTAGAGAGAGGCACTATATAAAGCAATGGAAACACGTGGTGATGGATAGTGGGGTGGCTGAGGAATTGAGTTCAGGGTTCTAGCCCTTCTGAAGGGAGTGGCTGTCTACGTGCTCTCCTCCAGATTGCTGCCCTCTCTCTGTTCCTCAGTTTCTGGGCCCTTCCAGTTCTGGTTTCCTGACCTCAGTGAAGGTCTCTTTAGTCTCAATGCTCAGTTCTTTCCCCCTAAACCCACTGCCTTCTCTGCCAGGTTCTGGTCCAGGTTACCGCTTGACAATCTTGTGGGAGCTGCTACTAATTCCAAAATGTCAGGAAGTTTTGGTATGTAAGGCAGAGTCTTGGATCCAGTGGCAGCCCTGATGATTTCTGAGGTTCCAGCAGTGACCCAGGTCACAGTATGGAAGTTAGACTGGGAAACAATCCCCATTGAGTGACCTGGTGTAGATCTCCCCAATGGACCGATGAATAGGAGAACTGGGAAGACACTTGAGGAAGGAAACTGTGGAAGGTAGATAAGGTGACCCAGAACTGGAGGAGTCTGATTGCATCAGCGTAGCCCAATCCAGCTTGGCCCAGTCATCAGACGTGCCCCTGAGAGGTTTATTCTTGCCTGGAAAATTCAAAGTAGCCAGAAGGGCCTTAGAAAGTCCTCCCTCTGCTCCTCTTCTGTGTAGCCATCTTCACAGTCACTGCACTATCTTGCTTTCTTCCTTTCAATTCTCCACATTTCCCTTCATCAACTCCTTTTCCCTGGCTCACACACTTAAGCCAATTTAATGATCTTCAATCACCTAACCAAATTCCAGTCTAGTGGTTGGGCTTTTTCCTCTACTCTCACTTTTATTTTTTTTTAATTACCTTTATTTTTTTGATGAAGAAAATGGATTTTCTTACCTTCCCAACCCCCTCCCATTGATCAAAAAATAAAAAAACGCTTATAGCAAATACATGTAGCCAAGCCAAGCAAATTCCCCTACTGACCAGGTGTGCTCAGCTCTTAACTGGGGGCCGTAGGTGGAAGGTTAGCTGTGATTCTAGCCTACTGGCCCAGGTTCATTTTCCAATTCTCCCTTTCACACACACCATGTGGGAAAATCACCTCAACTAAGTTTTCCTCTCTGCAGAATGGAGCCTTTGAGATCCCTTCCAGTTCTAGAACTGAGATTGAGAAGCATTTCCTTGCCTCAAGCAGCATATAGGTGTATACATGTATGTATACACACATACATACACAAACACACACAGACCTGTACATATGTGCCCATTATGTGATACACATAGAAACATGACCATGTGCATACATACACTCATACATACATGCATAGATATGTACATACACATGTATATTTTCTGGTCCAGTTCAGTGGCTCTCTCTGCCCCTGGATGCCTGTAGAATACTAACAATAACAGCATTTATTACATACTTTAATATTTTCAATGCACTGAAAAATGTCATCTCCTTGGATCCTCTCAGCACCTCTAGGAAACAGGTGTGATCATTCTTCTCCTTTTACAGATGAAGAAAGTGAGGCAGACCGTGATTAAATGCCTTGCTAAGGTTCACAGAGCCAGCAAGTGTCTGAATCTAGATTTGAACTCAGAGCTCCCTGATTCCAGGTCCTGTACTCGATCCACCAAAAAAAAAATGGAATTCGGAAATCAAAACTTAGAGGCCTTTGGATTGTTTGGTTTTCCATCAGGCACTCAGCTGTACTATGCTCCAGGGCTGAGGGAAGCTGAACACTTAGCCATGAGGTGCTAGATATTGCAGCTGAAGGTTCACTGGACTTGTGCTGAACAAAGACCTGGGTTCAAGTGTCACTTCTGACACTTTCTGGCTGAGCGGTGCCATGTACATCCCAACCTCTCCGAACCTCAATGTCCTCATCTGAAACAGGAGGCTCCCACCAGCTGGGGCAGTTACCACACCAAGGTATTGGGAGACTAAGAGAAGATGGCATCTTTCAAAGGGAGATTTGAGCATATTAGTCAAAATTTTTCTCCTGTCACTTTTTAATCCCCACCTCTTGGGCTAGCCCCCAGGCCTTTGAGTTCACCAGTCAGTGGGTATCTCGCACTTTCCCTGTCTCTTCTCCCTTAGATACTACATAACTTTCTAGAAGTTACAGAGGCCCAGTTTATCTCTTCCCAGCTCTGTTTCATCTAAGCCCCTCAGAGTCTTGGCTCCTGGACAGCTCTCCTCTCCCAGGAGCATCAGATGCTACTGGGTATTGTCACCATGGGCAGGGTGCATGGCACAGAGTGGAGTCATTGAATGGGGAGAAAGGGGCTCATTGAAGGCAATCAGGGCCCTCTCCTAGCCCTCCAGTCCTAGCTTTAGTCCTGCTTATTTAGTCTAGGAGAATGTAAGAGTGTTGGAGCAGACACACTGGCGTCCCGTTGCATTCCTACAGGGTAAATAATTTATCAGGACTGATGCTGATTAAGTGTAAATGGGAAGGGTGTCAGGAGACCAGGTGAGGGGGTTGTGTGTGGTGCCTTTCACCTCCAAGGATCCAGGGTCAAGTGTCAGCCCTGGACACTCTCCAAGTACCTTTTGCAGGAGGGCTCAAGGGGCCTTCTTGTTTGGAAACAGAGATCTTTTGTTAAAACTCATGTGCATACACACACACACACACACACACACAGCTGGCTAGTTATACTACCTATAGTCACACCCTGAATGCAGAGTGTGCTGGGGGAGAGATGACTGGGCATTGACTGGAAAGGTCCACGTACCTTCGGCCTTCTCCTGAACCCATGCAGCACTTGGTGAACGGGGATATGAGCATGAGTGCTATATTTTCATCACATGCATGTTGAGGGCAAGGTGAAGAGCCATGGCATCATTGTGCTATGTGGCAAGAGGCAATGTTAGAGGGATGCTTGATGAATGTTTCCTCCATTTAATAATAATCTGCCAGGGATGTTGAGGGCTTACCTAGGTCATGTGGTGTGGCTGTGTGTGAGGCAGTGGAATGCGGGTTGTGCCTGTTAATGGCCAGGACATGAACAGCCTTCCCACCACTCAGGTTCCAAACCTGGGAGTCGTCCTCAGTGTTCCCTCATACTCATCCCCTCCCCCAATAATTGTCCTTTCTATTCCGATGCCATCCCTGGGACATGACCCCTCCTCCCCAGACCCACAGCCATCCCACTTCTCCTGGAGCCCTTGACTCCCCTTCCCAAAGCCTCCCCTGCCTCCAATCACTCCAAGGACCCACAAAATAGCTACAGGATCAGGTGACTGTCCTGCCACACAGCTCTAGAGCCTCTTCAAGGCATCTAAGTTCAAATGCAAAGTCCATTGTTCTGATACTTAAAGCCCACCAAAATCAGGCCCTAGTCCTACCTTTCCAAGGCTGATGTTCTTTAGTGTACTTGATGAGCCCCATACAAAAAATTCCATTTCCAGACTCCATGCTTTGGCTTATGCTGTGACCCATGTCTAGAGTATATTTCCTGCTTTATCATCCTCTTTTTGAATCTATGAAATGTACACACACACACACACACACACATACACACACACACATGCACACACACACCCATGCACACATACACAAACACACACACCATGCCCCCCACATCTATGTCTCAGTCCATATCGATATCTCCCACCCTCAGCCTCAGTTGTCTTTATTGGTGCGTACTTTAGGTGGCCAGACTAGTCAGACTATGGTCATGTTTCCCTTTACTCCCTGGCCATCTTCCCATCATCTCCATCCCCCGTATCCCCAATCCTCCACTTTCTAAAGCTGGAATCATAACCAAAGTTGCCTTGCCCCTGCTACTAAGGAAGAACATCATGTGTCATCTTGCTTGGGTTCTGGCCTCCATGCTTGTGACTTTCCAAATCCAAATACTGCTCTCCTACTTGTCCACTTGTAGAAATTTTGTGTCTGTGTCCTTAGAACCTAGAACAATGCTTGTCAGCCCCCAGTAAAGTATTTAAGTGACTTTTTGTTCACTCATTCACATTTAGGCTCTGCAACCTGGGGGACCACCACAGCTCCGCTCCCATCTTGAGGCCATGGTTGATGCTATAAGAGTGAATAGTATCACGTTAGAGGTCTCTTTCTGCTCCAAACCTATGATTTTTGGATGGTTTAGGATTCATGTTTATGAGTCCTAGCTCCTCTGCTGTATCTTCAGATGAATTGGGGAAGGAATATATCTTCTGTCCTTTATTAGCTACCCAACAGTGTTTAATAAATGTTAAAATGCGTTAAGTGATCATTATTTCTGGTTTTGTACTCTGAAACCTGGATCACTTTTATTTTTTAATTTAATTTATTTTCTACTAAATGCAGAGTTTATCTAGAGTCACATGAGACAATGGGAGCTGCAGTGAGCCTGGAAAGGAAACAGGAGGATCACCCTTGAGTCTCCAGCAAAGAGTGATCAACGTGCCTAACTATCCTGGGCTATGTGCCCTTAAAACAATTTCTCCTTTATTTCTGCAAAAAACATTCAAGCCAGATAATGCCCCCAGGTGCAGGGATGCTTCCATTGTGTCCGTGATCCATCCTTGAGCCCCCACATCGGCCCTGGCATCCCCTCTGTTCTGGGCATGCTCAGAGTCTCTGAGGGTTAACTGTCAAGTCTGCTGCAGCAGATCTGGTAAAGCTCTTCATAATCTGTCATTTGGCCAAGGCTAATGGTGTTGGCTTCCAGAATGAAGAGATAAGTGTGTACTTCTCAGGTTCTTGGTCAGTAAAGGTGATGGGTGTAGAGGGGGAATTAATCTACTTCCTACTAGCAGGCAATCTTCTGCTAGTAGTGCTCAAGATGCATATATGTTCCTCTTGTGTGGGCATCCCATGTTCCCCAAACTTTGAACTCTGAAATACACTGCAACATAGTTGTGATAGAAAAGCAAGCCAACTAGGGGATATCATTGGAAGATGCCTATGCTAGCTGAGAGACTCCACCTCAAAGTGCTGTCTTAGTCAGCTAACAGAATGGGTCTGCACAAACCAATGAGTTAGCCACATTGGAATGAACCAATAAGGATCATACACCAAAGGGAAACTCAAGGTGACCAGGGAAGCCAGTTGGATACTTGAAAGCTGTTCTAGACAGTTCCCACATTCAGGCATGGCAACATGGCCATGGAGATGTCTTCCAAATCCAAGATTTGATTTTCAAATTCTAATTTCTAGTTCAGTTGTAAACAACATAGGAAAACAGGAGAACTCCAAATATCCAGTCTTGATTTCAGAGGCTCCCACCCTCCTTCTCCTCAGCAGAGAGACAGGAGGCATACTATGGAACAGGATTGTCAGACATGGCAAATGTGTGGATTTGTTTGTATTAACTGGGTTGCTTTGGCTTTGTTATGAGGGAAGGTATGTACTGGCTGGGTAGAAGAGGAAATCATTGGAACATAACTCTCCCCTTCTTTCTGTCTGTCTCTGTCTCTGTCTCTCTCCTCTTCTCTCTGTCTGTCTCTCTGTCTCTCTGTCTCTCTGTCTCTCTCTCTCTCTCTCTCTCTCTCTGTCTCTCTCTCTCTCTCTCTCTCTCTCTCTCTCTCTCTCTCTCTCTCTCTCTCATATGGTGGAGGGATTACTAGCTTTCAAGTCCAAGGACCAGGGGTTGAAAGTCAGCTCTTATGATCACCAACAAGTCATCCCCCTCTTTGGAACTGGATTTCCTTATTTATTAAATGAAGGGATTGGAGTAGAAGGGCCCTTACCATTCTCCATTTATGATTCTATAGTTTCTTGATCTGAGTTCAAATCCTGCTTCTGTTACTGTCCACAAGTCACTAATCTTGTGAGCAAAATAGATGAAGTCGTCTAGGCCAACCGAAGTATCATCCCCTCTGACAAGAAAACCAAGATGATCCCCCATCCTCCATGACTTCAATTTCTATGTCTTTAATACGAGCCCATACTCAGTGACCACTTGGGGCCCTTCCACCTCTCCATCTTTGCTCTTAGGAGCCCAGAGAGCCAAGGCAGTTTTCCCACCAGAATTCTAGTCCTGCCTCCCTATCTGCCTATTAGCCACTCACCCAGCATCTCCAATAGACATCTCAAATAATTCATGGAAGCTTTGTGGAACAATAGGGAAAGATCTGGTTTCACAGAAGCCGAGTTCAAATTCTGACCCTGACACCCTGTGAACAAACTAACACCAGCCCCCAGCTTCAGGAGGGGGTTTTCCTAGATCACTTCTAGGTTGTTCCCAGCTCTTGGCACTATGAACCCAGAATCCTCATTTACTAGTTTAACTCTATAGAAGTAGTGAAGCATTTTCCCACTGTTTTCTTGCATCTGGTCCCCATTTCCCAAGGGCCTCAGTGACTTTCTCCAGGTCCCACCCCGAGGCAGAGATCATGTGAGGACTTGTATTGAGGGTGGCTCCTCATGGGTGGTCTCTCCATCACTCAATGCCTGTGGGGTTAGCCATTAATGGACCTGGTGGGAAATGGGCGTTTCAAAGGTCAATGACACCAGGACTCTTTGTGAAACCCACGCCTCCAGCTGTTCTGGAGGGATCTGCTCTGGGAGGCAAGCCTGCCTGGCCTGCCCTCTGAGATGGGGCAAGGGGTGCAGGAGGGTCAGGTTCGGGCTAGGCTTCCTGTCCAGGGCCTCTCCCTGGGAGCTAGGGCCTGGAGCTGCTGCATGCTCATCCAGGAGACTGCTACTGCTGCTTCTGCCGCTGCTCCTGCTTCTCCTTCTCCTGCTTCTGGTTGTGGTGGAGCTTTCCTCCATTCTGAGATTATTTGAAACCTCCCATCTGAGCTTGTTTTCCCACAGTGACTTTAGGCATTTTAGTCAAGGACTAGCTGGAAAGCATAAATGATTTAAGCAAAGTCCCACAGCCACCAGGTGTAGGAGGCAGCTTTTGAATAAAGGTAATCTCATACGGACATATCCTGTCTTATATATGTGCACCATGTAGACATATCCATATCCACACATGCACACTTGTGCACAAACATGCATGTGTGAAGGAATTTCAGGGAAGTCATCCCCTAGATCCCAGCAGCTAGAAAGGTGAGATGTTCGTGGTTACCTTCAGGAAGGCAGTTTCCATCACAGGGATGCATAAAATAACTGGTTTCCAAGCGATTGTGAAGAGAAGGGATAGTTAAGAAAGGGAGGCCATGGGTAGATGCTTCTTTCCCCAGCAGTCTGTCAGGAGATGACAGACAGCACTGTGGCCCCATGGTTTTTATGACTCAAACCCAAGGTGCTGCTGGGATTGCTGTGCTCTCCATTTTTGTTTTTACTAGCTTTGCCTCAGGGCAATTCGAGTATGTTTGTAGGTAGAAGGGAAGAAGTCAGCGGAGAGGGGAGAGGAAAAGGGTAGATGAAGGTGGAGATCCAAGAGGGCATAGTTTCTGGAATGTTGTTCCAGGGGTGGCAGCAGGAGAAGATGAGAATCAGCCATCCACAGAAATATATTAAGTGTTTACTAGTGGCAAGCTCATGCATACACATACATATATGTGTATACATGTGTATATATGTGTGTATAGAAAGAGAAAGAATGAAACGGAGCCTTCTCCGAGACAACATAAACATACATAAACAAATAGAAAGAAAAGTTGTGAAAGAAAACAAATTACAGGGAGGGAGGGAGGACTCTGATTCCTCAGTCAGAGAACAGTTGCCAAGTAAGTACAAATTTGTTGGGAGGAGGCGAAACTTGAGTTGAGTTGGAAGGCAGTGACTGAGCTCCATCTGGAAGGAAGAGAGAAAGGCTTGGAGATGCAGGTGAGGAGGGAGGGCATTCATCCAGGACAAAGGTCCAGATATGTTAGCAAGGAGCAGAGCTACCTGGGACCCCTGAGAAACCAGCTGGAGAAGAGAACAGGCACAGGAAAGCAGAAGAGCGTTGAGGAATATTGGAGAAAATTGGAAGGGTGATGCATTGGCCTCATGGCCTCCATTTTCCCAAGGAAATAAAAGGTCAGACATGTGCTGTACACATATGGAGGTGGGGTGGGAACCTTGTTGGAACCTCACAGGGAGGGTGTTGCCAACACTATATGCCCATGAGCATGGACGGACTTCTCCACAGGGAAATCCAAGTCCATGGTATAGATTTGTTTTCCCTTCTCAACTTCAGGACACAGTGTGACTCAGCCTGACAAGAGTCTCATTTTATTCCTTTGATTGCCAACAGTGAAAGGGGAGATTGGGGTAGAGCCCTGGTTTCCACTAAGTCAAGATGGCTCTCCTACTTCTTTCTCCCCCAAAATCTAAGCCAATTGCTTTCCTCTATTGTCCTTCCCTTTTCCACTTTTCAAGTGATCTGAGTGAAGGAGAGAGAAAGAAGTGGTTGGACGCCCCCTTCCTTGGTCTGGCTGCTCCAACTCTTCTGAAAGCACCCAGGGGTCTCTTTTTCCTGGGAACTTGTTAGAGCTCTGAAATGATCTGTTTAATGGCAGGGTGACTAAAGTGGAGTCTGGGAGGTCTGCAAGCTGGGCTGGCTGACATTCTTAAGGTCAGGAGAAACATGGCAGCAGGGGACAACACGAGTGCCCTCGCACAGCCAGTAAAAGAAGGGGAGTCATCCATCAAAAAAAATAGATCTCATCCCCCAACTTGGGACAAATATAAACCAGTTGTGCCAGTTTGAGAAGAAGGATCCAATTATCTGATTATTTATGAGGGGAGACTAAAGGGGCCTTAAGCCATGTTCTGGATTTCCAGGCATGTTTTCCTATGATGATGAGGGGCGGACCCTATGGAAATCACAGATCAACAAATTTCATGGTAAGAAAGATCTGATTTCATGGCTGCTTACGTTCATAGAAATGTCATATTGAAACTGTGAGTAGCTCAAAGCAACGGAGGCCACCCCTTAGCATTCTCCAGTAGGCTTTACAGTCCTTGAGAATTTCCCAGATTCTAGGTTACACAACCATCAGGAAGGGGGATGAAGGAAGGAAAAGCGGGGAAAGGAAGAAGCAGTTATATAATGTCTACTATATCGAAGCGCTTTACTAAGCATTTTACAAATATTGAACCGTCACAACAGTTCTGGGATATAGAGGCTGCTATCATCTCCATTTTACAGTTGAGGAAACTGAGGCAAAAAAGGGCTAAGTAACTTGCCAGAGTCACACAGTTAGTAAACATCTGAGGCAGGATTTGGTCATGCTGACTCCAAACCTAGTACTCTGTCCACTATAACTCTGCCTAGGTAAAGGCCAGCTTCTCACACATATTGGTGGCCTGATTTTGGACAACTCAATCAAACTCTTAGGGTCTCCCCAGCAACTCAGTAAGATTCCAAGTTGTAGTCAAATTATATATATATATGCTTCAAGGAAAGGACATTTCACACTGGGAGTTCCACATAGGAAATAACTCTCAGGGTTCAGCTATAAAAAAGTAAGACACATGTACTCTAGTGTATATTTATATACACACAGGACACATTATATAATACTCATATGTGTATATGCATTATTAAGGAGGATTCTGGTAAGAATCTTGCCATCAATGGCTGAGAGAGAGAGAGAGAGAGAGAGAGAGAGAGAGAGAGAGAGAGACAGAGAGACAGAGAGACAGAGAGACAGAAAGAGACACCCCCTTGTGATTGTCACAGGGCAATCTATTTCCGTCACCTATATAGAGATGAACAATGGAAGTGTCCTTGGACTGCTGGGGATAACCTCCTCTTGTCATATAACCTGGAAAGTTTCAGGCAGATTTCATATGAGCAATGGACCCCCGACCTTGTAAATCTCAGCTGGGATAGAATCAGCTCCAGGTGCTTTGCCACAGGAGAGGAGACTAATGGCGTTCAAAACCTCTTCTTCAGATGGAAATTTGTCTAGAGAGGCAAATGAGCAATGGTTTCAGCATCAGTTGATGATGGTCTGTTGAGAACACCATGGAAGTGTTCAACATTTCCACCTAAAAGACTATTTTATGGACAACTCACAAAGAGCAAGGTCTCACATGGTGTGCAGAAGAACTGATACAAGGACACTTTTAAAGTCTCTCTTAACTTTGGAACTGATCGCATGACATGGAAAACACTGGCATAAAACCACCCAGCATGGTGTGCCACCATCAGAGAAGGTGCTGTGAATTAAAACAACTTTGAGGTACCACATCACACCTATTAGATTGGCTAATATAACAAGACACGAAAATGATAAATGTTGGAGAAGTTGTAAGAAAAATACAACACTAATGCATTGTTGGTGGAGTTGTGAACTGATCCAACAATTCTGTCAAGTGATTTGGAACTATGTTCAAAAGGCTACAAAACTGTGCATACCCTTTGATCCAGCAATATCACTTCTAGGTCTGTATAACAAAGAGCTTATAAAAAATTAAAAGGACCCACATTTACAAAAAAAAATTTAAAGCAGCTCTTTTCATGGTGGCAAAGAATTGGAAATGGAGAGGATGCCCATTGGTTGCGGAGTGACTGAACAAGTTGTGGTATATCAATGTAATGGAATGTCATTGTTCCATAAGAAACGATGGGCAGGAGGATTTCAGAAAAATCCTGGGAAGACCTGCATGAACTGATACTGAGTGAAGTAAGCAGATCGGAACACTGTACACAGCAACAACAACGTGTGATGACCACCTTTGATAGACTTAGCTCTTCTTAGCAATGCAATGATGTAAGACAATTCCAAAAGACCCATGATGGAAAATGCTATCCTATCCACATCCAGAGAAAGAACTGTGGTGTCTGAAAGCAGATCGAAGCAGACTATTTTCTCTTTTCTGTTTTTGGTTTTTCTTTCTCATGGTGTCTTTCCCTTTTTGTTCTGATTCTTCTTCTACAACATGATTAATGTGGGAATATGTTTAATATGGTTGTCTATGTATACCCTATATCATATTGCATGGCATCTTGGGGAGGGAGAGGGGAGAAAGGGAGAAAATTGAGAACTCAAAACCTTGTAAAAATGAATGTTGAAAACCAAATGTAAATAAAATGGAAAAAAAAGAGAGAAGGTACTGTGCCCTATGAGCAAAGAAGAATTGAAGTAGCTCAAAAGAAAACTGAGCTGTGCAAATTTAGAAACTCCACCCTAAATATTCATATAGACTATTTGTGCCCAGCCTGTGGTAGAGCCTTCTGAGCCTGAGCTGGTCTAATCAGCCACAGCTGGACACACCATAATTTGATCTGAACATAATGATGTCATTTTTTTCCTCTTCGAGAATGAAAAAAATCATATGTACTATATGTATGTATGTGTATATACACATTAATGCACACACACTCATTATATAAAGCATGTACATTGTTAGACCTGTATTCTAGGTAATTATATATTAATTTTTAAACATATTGCTTAAAATAGTAATTAATATATGTGTACATATATATGGGTATATTTGTGCATATGCATACATATCTCATGTGTATGTATATAATTCAAAGTAGTCTCTATTTAGAAGACGTGTGCTATGGTGCACAGAATGTTAGACATGGTGCCTGGAACATGGATGTTCAAATCCTGCCTCAGGTGCTTCTGATGTAGGTAACCCTGGATAAGTTATTTAACCTCCCTGGGCCTCAGTTTCTTCATGTGCAACATGGTGTTATCCATGATGATGGGTCTCTTTCAAGGCCAAATCTATGATTTTTATGAGATGTGCATGTAAGATTATGTATACATATAGGTAATGGCCTGAACTTGTGTTTTCTTTAATATCTTTAAAACTCCCCATTAAAAGCTCCCTCCACCAAAGCTGATGGCTGATGAATCTGGGGTTTGGAAAAATGCATTTGTCACAAGTGGAATTTGACCTTAAACCTATGTCTTTGTGATGCCAAGGTCAGCCTTCCTGCTCCTAATCCACCTTGGCTCCCATACATCTGTGCATCTATTCAGTGTGAAAATACTCACTACATAGCATGTCAATACTTCTCAGAAATGTGTCCTATAGTTTGGAAATGATTCATCCCATGATAGCACCTCTTTGGAGGAGCTTAGTTGTCCAGTTTAGGCTGAAAAGCTGAAGGAGTGGTCAGACAAGTATGTCGTACTAAAAAGAAAGTTGACTAGATTAGAATTGTTTAGCCTGGAAAAGAGGAAACTGAAGGGATACATGATAGCTCCCTTCAAATATTTACAGAGGGAGGAGGCGTATTCACACACAGAAGGAAGTAAATGTGCTCCATTTCATTCCAGAGGATGTACTCATGATCATAGACCCAAGCAAATCTTGAGTTTAATGGACCTTCCCAGAGCTCCTAGCTCGGCCAAGTCCCAAGCAGGAATCCAGTCTACCATCCTCCCAACAAGTCATCGAACCACCAGTGATGGGGCACTTCCTGCTACGTTCAAAGACTCAATCAGCATAGCTTTGCAATTCTAACATTTGTGCTCATTTAGATGAAGATGTATATGTGGATACAAACATATATGGTTGCATAAACTTTTACTATGATACCAAAAAAGTTCACAGAAAGCCAGGAGAAAAGGAATGTGTCCACCTGTCCTTAGACTTGATCATTCTCAGGAACCAGCCTGTCGGGTATATTTGGGAAACTGATTTAATGGAAAGTAAGCATAGAAAACTAAGCTGGAGCCATGTGGTGGCAGGCTTTCAATGTCAAGGAGTGGTTTTAAATAATAACAGTGACAGCAACTTAATGTGATAACTATCCACAAAAACATCAATATAAACATACAAAACAAACTCCTCAACTTAAAAGAGCAGAAGGAAAATAGTCAACAAAGGACAGATAATCAGAAGAAACAATTTTGTTCTTTTTCTCTTTCCAGGCCTGCCCAGCTGCCTTGGCTTCCCTTTCCTTCCTCTTCTCTCCTCATTGTTTCCTTCTCTTCCCTTTCTTCCCCCTTCTCTCTTTGCTACCATCTCTCAGTCTCTCTCCATTGCAGTTGTGGTATATATATATAATTTGGTATCTGATGATTTCACTCTATTATCTAGATGGATCTCTCCATATTACTTTATATACTACATATATTTGTATAGCAACATCTTAGGCCCTTAACCAGACCATCATATATTCAAGGTTTCCTTAATTAGTGGACAACTTACTTCCAAGTTTTTTGTTATTTTAAATAGAACAGCTATTTATTTATTTTTCTTCTGTAAGAATATATTTCATATTTTCTGATGTTTTGAGATGAATTTTTATTTGAAATTTTCATTTTAATTCATTTAATTACCATTTATTATTGTTTAAATTATTTATTTTTTTAAGTTAAAGTTTTGAGTTACAAATTCTATCCCTCCTTCCCTCCCCAAGACAGTAAGCAATCAGTTATAGCTTATGCATGTGCAATTCTGCAATACATTTCCATATTAGTGGGACTAGAATTTTAACCCCTGAATTTTCAGCTTTGAGGGTATAATGAGTTTTGTGACTCCTTGTATATTTCTGTGTTTCTTGATAATATTTGCACCAGTCTCAAGTTTCATTAATGGCATCTTGGGATATCTGTTTATTTGCCGTTCCACCAAAATTGGCTGGTAGAATGCACACACATACACATACATACATACATACATTTATATATGTGCGTGTGTGTGCATGTGTATGAGTATATATGTATAAATCTAAATATATATAGGCATTTGTATGCTATCCCACCTTTGGTAGGGTTCATATCTTAAGGTTATCATTATTTGTATCTCTCTGTAGCTTAAATAGACCATGGGAACATTAAAGCTTTTCAAGTAAAGCCCATGGGATGTGGTCCTCTCTATACCTGGAAAATGATTTGAGCAGCCACATGACGCACAGATTGAAAAGCTGAAAAGCTTGCAGTTAGGAAACGATGGTGAACAGGACTTGGGCTCCGTGAGAGAAGAGTTCAGAGGCTCAGTCATTGGATCAACTAAGCGGATCTCCTTTGTCTTCAATTATTCAACATGTTTTAATGAATGATGTAGGCACAGGCATAGATGTCTTGTGTGTCAATATTTCAGTGGGTCCCACAGCCTGTGAAGGAGTGGCTAACTCAGATGATAGAATTTAGATCCAAAAAAGGTTTTGGCAGTCTGGAAATAATCTGTTGAGATGGGGAAAAATAAGGATAAATACCAAATCCTGTATTTGTTTAAAAAAGAAGACAAACAAAAATGAAACACAGCAAGAGAGGCCAAGAGAGATGGCTAACCGTTAGTGCACATGAATAAGCTTGAGGGTTTTATTGGACAGAATGCTCAAGATAAGTTAGCATGATATTACAGCCTGG
This sequence comes from Bettongia penicillata ogilbyi, assembly GCA_023548195.1. NCBI lineage: Eukaryota > Metazoa > Chordata > Mammalia > Diprotodontia > Potoroidae > Bettongia > Bettongia penicillata. The sequence goes on from JAJHZJ010000132.1 coordinate 16,074,953, forward strand.
CATGATTTGGGGCTACTTTAATAAAAGCACAGTGCTTTGCACAAGAAAGGTTTCCATGCCTTTGCACTCGATTCTGATCAGATCACACCTTGCGTATTGAGTTCACTCCCATGAGTCCTATTTTAGGCAAGATACTGGCAAAAAATTGTGAATACACAAGGGGAAGTTGAAGATGATGAGACTGAGGAATTCAGCCCATGGCATCCTAACACCCAAGCCATAGGAAGATAATTTAAAGAAACTCAGTTTGTTTAGCCTGGAAAAGAGAAGACTGATGTAGTGGTACCTCTCATATTCAAATCTTTAAAAGACTGCTATGTGAAAAAGATATTAGACCTGGCTACTTGTCTGTCCTCTCCACTCCACCAAGGCAGACCTAGGAGCAGTGGGCCAAACTGGAGAGAGGGAGAGTTTGACTTCATATAAGAAAGTCCTTCTGTAGAACTGGAGCTCTCTCAAACTGGAATGGAGTACCTTAGATGATAGGTAGTCTGTAATCATTAAAGTCATCTGACCATAATCCCATCTATTGATGATACCAGATTATTCCTAGAGTCTCTTAAAATTCTGATATCCAACCTATCAGTAATGAGGGCATGGACTCAACTGATAACAATGTGAGTGGAAAGAAAGAGGCAATGAGCTGTAACAAAGATGATAGGGGAGTTAGAGGAACTGAGCAGGAGTCGTGGGAGAGTTCACTTGCTACCTGGGACTTTGGGCAAGTCATTTCTCTTCTCTTCCATGGGCCTCAAACTTCTCATTTATAAAAGAATGGGGTTGTGCTAGGACTACATTGTTTCTATGTCTGCTTTTTAGATCTAACACTCCAGGATTCTTAGGGTATAGATAAGAGAGAGTACTGATGTGGAACTCACAGGACAAAGCAACAGATTCACTGTGAGGAGTGAGAGAAAGGAAAATGTGTAAGATGATGCTTGAGATTTGAGACTGAATGACTCAGAGGAGGATGGTGGCACAGGGAAAGAGGCACACTTCTTTTTTTCTTTTGTTGGGAAAGTAATGAGTTAAGGTTTGTGGAGACTGATGTGCCAGTGGGTCTTCCAGATAAGTAAGTTCAGCAGATAGATGGAGAAATAAGATTCGATTCCAGGGGAATGATCCAGACTGAATGCGGGTTGGGGGGATTTGACTCTCAAGGATGAGAAATAGCACTGGATCAAAAGTCAGGAAACAAAGTTCTAGGCTTTGCCAAGTTACCTTGGGAAGTGATCATTCACCTCAATTTCCTAAGAAATAAAAAAGTAGCATTGGAATAGATATACCTTCCAGTTCTGACCTTCTGTGGTACAGAGGAGGAGAGGAAGAAGAAGGCAGGAGGGGAAAAAAAAGCAAGAAAAGGAAAAAGGAGGAGAAGGAGGGGAGGAAGAAGGACCAGGAAAAGTAAAACTAACAGAAAGCAGGAGGTGGGTGGAATAAGAAAGATGGAGGAAAGAGAAGAAGGAAAAGAAGTATCAGGAGAAGAGAGAGCAGAGGAGAATAAAGGGAGGAAGAAGGAACAAAATCAGTAGAAAGAAAAGGATAAGAGCGAGGTGAGAAATAGCCACTGTCCATCCTGGCCAAACCCTGTCATGAAGCTGCTGGTAACTGTCAAGCTGACGTTGACTCTTCCTCCTACATCAGGGATAGGGAACCCGCACCTTAAGGCCATATGTGGCCCTCTAGGTCCTCAAGTGAGGCTTTGAAGCTAAACTTAACAGAACAAATTCCCTTGTAAAAGTATTTGTTCTGGAAAACTTGGATTCAGTCAAAAGACCACATCCAAGGACCGAGAAGGCCACATGTGGCCAGGAGGCTGCAGGTTTCCCTCCACAACATCATTTCAAAGAGATCAGCTCCTGCTGGTCAGTCTTCTGTATTTTCTTCCTTTCCTGTGCTGCTTGTCCCAGCCCTTCAGGGTTTGTCCTCTGTCCTGGGCTGGGCTCTCAGGCTCCCTGAACATCACAAGACCAGTAGAGTTCTTGAGCAAGGAAATGGTGTGAAACTTGTCAAAGTTGTTTTTTTTATTCTTTTGAGGAAATTCAAAGGAATGTCCTGTGTTTTCCCAATGTTGAACAAATCCCAGATGGAGCCAATAATGCATGGCTTCTAGAGGAAGCAGGCCATTCTGTAAGGCAGTTTTCACACATATAAATCCTGTCTTTTATCTTTGAACAAGCCATGAAATAGGGAAGGGAGAAAAATGCCAAGCTGCTGGGGATATGCAAGAAGTTACCATACCAAAGGACATGTATTTATTGGACCCTGAGCATCCCACTGCCTGATGACAGACACATAAAGGAACAGGGAGATTTTTTTCTCATAAAATGTAACAAAAACTCTAATGTCTCTACCTTAACAAAGAAAAAGTCAGTTTTTCTTTTCCATTTGAAATGGTTCTTCCTTACCAGCATCCCAGAAGCACTCCCTGCCCCAGCCCAGGCCACATCTGGCTCAGGATGAACTAAAAGACCACTAAGACCTTCTTGAGAGGAAGCCTCAGTGTCCATAAAACACTCCCCTTGCGTCCTTGTTTATTGTCAGTTCATTTCTTCTGAATGTGATTACTAACAAATAAACAAGGGATTCTTCTGATGAGATGCTCATAGCATAAGAGGTTTATCAAGAACCAAGGCCAACATTCGCAGAGTACTTTAAGATTTGCAAAGTGCCTGATGCATGTTGTATCCTTTAGAGAGGTAAGGGATCTTAGAGGTCATTTTTACAAATGCCCATTTTGTAAAAGAAGAAAGTAATTCCCAGAAAGTTAAGTGATTTTTCCACTGTAATGCATGTGGCAGGACTGTGATTTAAATCCAGGTCCTTTGGTTCCCAAACTAGCATCCCTTCCACTGTAAGGAGTGGGGATTCTCACTTCTCTGAACAGATTGTATCCTGTGAAGAGTCAGGATTGGTGCATTGCTGTCAATGATGACTTTGTTTTAAGCTCTTTGAGATCTGAATGGCTCCTTTTCAGTCCAGGTCACATATTGTACCATTCATTTGACCAGCATTGTTGATAGGAAAAGTGATCAGGTGAAGTTTAGACAGCTTGGACCAAGGCCAGCCCCCCACTCCCACCACCCATGAAAAATGGAAATGATAATTTCCCAGACGTAGCAGGTGAGAAGGATCATGGACCACAGATGAAGGCAGGAAAGTAGCTATGGCTAATTGGAACAGCATGGAGATCACCATGGGCTTGAGTCTTGGCCGTGCCTCATATACCATATGGCCTCACAAGAGTCATTTATAGCTATCAGGCCCTCAGTTTCTTCATGTGTGTGTGAAATGTGGTTAACAACTTCCCACTGCCCACCTCCACAGGATTTTCATAAGGTTCAAATGAAATAACTACATGAAGACCTTGAAATATATATGTAATTCAATTCAGTAGTCATCTAGGGAATAAAATACACTGGTGTCAAACTCAAATAAAAACCAGGACATGAAAGCTTACGTAAGGACTCCTGGGAGTACATAATAACTTGAAAAACCACAAATGAACATTATCTATCTTCTATTGTATTTTACTTATTTTGTTAAATATTTTCCAATTACATTTTAATCCACTCTGAGTCACTGGGGCATGGGGGTAATTACTAGACAGAACAGCCTCCTTACACCTCTCTTTTGCAAAATGACCTCTATCAGTATCTCCTTTCTCTTTTCTCCCCATGCACACAACCACACTCAAGTCATCATCTCAAAACAGTGAGTCTTTCCTGAAGACTGAACTATGTAAAATGAAATCCATGAAGTCCATTCTCTGATCCCCTAAGACTTCTGAGCTCATCAAGGGAACATGTGGCCTTCTTCATTGCCAAGCTTTACCCATCTGCTTGGAGTCATGACCCCATGTCCCGCTGCCTCCTTTACTGTGATCTTTTTCCATCAGAGATCTCTTCTCTCACAATTTATCTTTAGTCTCTCTGTCTCTCCTGTTCCCTTTCCATCATATTTCCTGGAAATATGCTGAGGCTTCCCCCCTCCCTGAGTGAAAAAAACAAAATAAAAGTCATCTTTCTTTGATGCCACTGTTCCTGGAAGACATCTTCTTAGATGTCCCTTGTACCCTCAGAGCTGACAGACTAAGGTTCATTGGATCTCTCATCTCCCTCACTTTATACTCCTCCCCCCTCCCCAATCCTTTGAGTATGTCTCTCAAAGTCTCACAATTTCCTAGTAGTATGACTCTTGCCAGGTTTCTTAATCCCTAACTCCTTCAGTTTCCTCAATTGTAAAATGGCGATCATAGAAAATAGGGATCATAGAGAAACAAAAAAATGTACATACATGTGGGTATATATATATATATACATACACATATAAATACATACATACATATCTACACACATGTATATGCATATACACAGAGAGACAGAGAGAAAGAGAGAACATAAATGTGTGCATGTGGATTTGTTCCTGAAGCCCTAATTCAGATACCATTTCACTCCTCAAAAGTTCCTCCCTTCTATCCAAGTATCACCCAGGTCATACTGGTCTCCCCCACCTCCAATTTCTCTGAGCATGTAGACCTCTTTATCACATCTCTCCCTCTTGTGTCAGAGTCATTTCTGTATGTGTTTCTTGTCTTCCACGAAGTTAAAATTCCACAAGAGAGGGATGAACTGTACCAGTGCCTGGGAGGAAATGACTTCACCCAAAGCATCATGGATTCTCCAAAAAGCCTTGGAATCATCAATGGCAGACAAATGGCAGGTAAAGAAGGATCCTCTGACACCATACCCCAGAAATTATCACTGAGGCTTTCCCATAAGCCTCCTTGATAGCAAAGGGCATCTTGGTACCTCCGGATGGTTGGCCCACTTTTAGCTAGTTCTAACTGTTAAAAAAAAGTTTTCTTCCAATAAAACTAAGCTTAGTTCTTGATATTCACCAGCTAGAGCTCTCTGTTCTGTCCTCTAGGAACATGTAGCACAAGTAAAAGTCATCTTTCATGTGAGTCTTTCAAATGTATAAATCAGTTAGTCCGTCATTCAATCAATAAGCATTTGTTTAGCATTTCCTATGTCCCAGATGGCAACTAGGTGACACAATAGATAGAGCACTAGACTTGGAATTGGGAAGATTCGTCTTCATGAGTTTCGATCCGGCCTCAGACATTTCCTAAGTATGTGACCCTGGACAAGTCACCTAACCTTACTTTCCTCAATTCTTCATATATAAAATGAGCTGGGAAAGGAAATGACAAAGCACTCCAGTATCTTGGCCAAGAAACTCCAAATGGGGTCACGACGTGTCAGACACCAAGAAATGACTGAGCGAACAATAACAAAATGTCTTGGAGGTTGCGCTGGGTCCCAAGGGAAACAGAGGAAAAAGCAAAGCATTCCCTGCTCTTATAGAGTTGATATTCCAGTGGAGGCAATAAGAGGTTCACATGCAAGCTCAGTTTCCTCAGTTGTAAAATAGGGAAGGAGATATACACAAAATGAAACCAGGTCATTTCAGGAGGAACAGCACTGCCATCTAAGAGGATCAGTAGAGGTCCCTTGAAGAAAGTGGTATCATGGCTGCATCCTGAGGAAAACCAGAGAGAGCAAGAGACAGAGTGAAGAGAGAGAGCATTCTAGCCAAAGGAGGCAACCAGAGTAAAGACTCAGAGATAGAAGATGAGGTCTTGTGTCTAGAAAATAGCCAATGGATCAATGTGGTTGTACTGAAGAGTGTGTGTGGAGAAGTGATATTAAAACTACTGGAAAGGGGACATCAGGGCAGATTTTACTGAGCTTTAAATGTCAAATAAGGACTTTATATTCCTTCATAGAGTTTGGAGGGAGTCAATCGACTTTATTTAGCTAAGGCTTGAATTGGCATGACCAGAGAGGAGCAACAGAAAAATCACTTTGGTGGTTACTTGGCATGTGGTTTGAAGTAAGGAGAAAATGGAATCAGGGAGACCATGGAGGGGGAGACAATTATAATAGTCCCAATGACAGAAGATGAGGGTTCAAACTAAGGTCATAGGGATTTCATGGAGAGAAGGTGATGTGCCTTCCCAAAACATCATACTGTTTAAGCACTAACTACAAAATTCCAGAGATGATCTGATTAAGAAGTGAAGTGGGAACATTATTATTTACCTGGGATAAGGCATTTTGATAAGCTATAGGAATTTTTAAAAATCCCTACTCTAAAGGAGTTGAGCTCTGTGGGAGATGGCCACAGACACATACATGCAGAATTACTTGATGAAGAAGGGAACAGCAATTGGTAGAGGAATTGGGAAAAGATTCTGATAGGAGATGATTCATGAATGGACCCTTGAATTATGGCTTACTCAACGTAAAGAGAGAGATAACTCTAGATATAAGACAGCTTTGGACAAAGATATGGAGGCCAGAGATGGAACGTTGAGTTATAGGAGCCACACAGAGACTAGCCAAGGGTATGTGACTTTTGAGGTGGGAGTGCAATAATTACAAGGGAAAGTCCCAGAGTCAGTTGGAGAGAAGGAACTGAGTTCTTAACAGGCATTAGATTAACTTCCTTAAAGCCATAAATTTCACAAGTATCCTGGCGTCATTTAAAAAGGATCCTTTTTCACTTGGGGGCCCGATGTTACTTTCTCCATAAACACTTCTTCTGTGGTCTGCTTTTGGATTACATATGGCAGAAAATTGTAAAAATAACAGCTGCTCCCCAATTCACAAATGGACAAAGAATACTTATATGAACTGATGCAAAGTGAAGTGTGTGTTTGTCCTTCGTTGTCAGAGAAGACCATGCCATCAGAGAAATGATGACATGACTTGCACTTTCTTTGTTTTGAGTGAAGGAGGGTTGTGCAGGTCACCAGTCTCACTTCTCCTCTAGAACCATCTGAATCCAGCGACCAGATATTCATCAGGATGACTGGGGTGACCCAGTATGAGGCAATAGGGGTTAAGTGATTTGCCCAAAGTCACACAGCTAGTGAGTGTCAAGTGTCTGGGATGAGATTTGAACTCAGATCCTCCTGACTCCTGCACTTGTATTCTATCCACTTGCATCACCTAGCTGCCCCTTGCAAAGTGAAGTGAGCAGAACCAGGAGGTCAGTGTAGACAACTACAACAATATTGTATGATCATCAACTTTAACTAGCTTAACTATTCTCAGAAGTAAGACACAAGATAATTCTGAAGGACTCATGATGAATAATGTTGTCCATCTCCAGAGAAAGAACTGATGGCAATTGAATGTAGATCAAAGCATATTTTTAAAAATTTTCTTTATTTTCTTGCTTCTGGGGAGGCATTTATGTTGTCTTCAACAACATGACTAATATAGAAATATGTCTTTCATGTCTGCTTGTGTATAACCTATATCAAATTCCTTGCCTTCTCAAAGAAGGGGGAAGGGATGGAAGGAGAAAGGTAGGAGTCCAAAAGTTATAACACAACCAATGTTTCAAAAATTGTTGTTACATGCAACTAAGAAAAAAAATTCTTTAAAAAGAACCTAAATGGTCAAAGGATATGAACAGATAGTTTGCAGAAGAAATCAAAGCTATTGGAGGGAAAGTGAAGATGGAGGAGTAGAAGGAAGAACCTACTCTAGCTCTCCCTCCATAGCCCATGAGATACCTGTAAAAATGACTCTAAACAAATTCTAGAGCAGCATAAGTCATAAAATGATAGAATGAAAGAGATTTCCAGCCAAAGAAAGCCTGAAAGGCCAATAGGAAAGGTCCATCAGAACTGGAGCAGGCTGAAGACATGGAATCAAGGTCAGTAGCTGTGGTTCCCAGATTTCTCCACCCACAAATGCCAACGACATCTTCAAAGGTCAGTAAGAAAGCTCTTTTACCGTGAGGGGGTGTGGGTCCAGCTCCAGCCCCAGCCCCAGGGCAATGGCAGTCACTGCAGCAGCACCCTCTTTTGGAACCCTTGGACTAAAGACCCTGGAAGAATCAAGCAGCTGATCTGGGGCTCAGTTTTGAGTGGTGGTCCTGGGGAAAGGAGGAGTACTGGCATGGTGGAGCTGGTGGTAGCTGTGGAGAGGTAACCCTACTTGCAACTCCTGGGCATAAAAGAGTTCTTGTGGTTGCTCACAGACAAGAGCATAAGTTGAGAGAAGAGGAAACTCCTCTCCCTTGATTGTACCACTTTGGAGGGACTGAGAACTTGCAGATCCCTAAAGTATGCCCTTCACTTCCCAAAAGCTGAAAAAGTCAAGTAATTGACTGAGAAAATGCCCAAAAAGGGGGGGGGAAGATTTTAGAACATTACTTTCTTGGTGAAAAGTTACTTTTTTCCATCCTTTTGGATGAGGAAGAACAAAGCATGTCATCAGAGGAAGACATCAAAGAGTATACATCCAAAACCTCAAAAAAAAAAAAAATACGAAATGGTCTCCAACCATGGAAGACATCAAGAAGGACTTTGAAAATCAAGTTAGAAAGTGGAGGAACAATTGGGAAGAGACATGAGAGTGATGCAAGAAATTCATGAAAAATAAATCAACAGCTTGCTAAAGTGGATCCAAAAAAATGCTGAAGAAAATAACACCTTGAAAAACAGACTAAACCAAATGGCAAAAGAGGTCCAAAAAGCCAATGAGGAGAAGAATGCTTTAAAAATCAGAATTGGCCAAATGGAAAAGGAATTTCAAAAGTTCACTGAAGAAAATAGTTCTTTAAAAATTAGAATGGAACAGATAGAAGCTAATGACTTTATGAGAAACCAAGACATTATAAAACAAAACCAAAAGAATGAAAAAATGGAAGAGAATGTGAAATATCTCATTGGATAAACAGGTGACCTGGAAAATAAATCCAGGAGAGATAATTTAAAAATTATTCATCTACCTGAAAATCATGATAAAAAAAGAGCGTAGACATCATCTTCCAAGAATTTATCAAGAAAACACCCCTGATATTCAAGAACCAGAGGGTAAAGTAGAAATGGAAAGAATTCACCAATCATCTCCAGAAAGAGATCTCAAAAGGAAAATTCCTAGGAATATTGTAGCCAAATTTCAGAGTTCTCATGTGAAGGAGAAAATATTACACACAGACAGAAAGAAACAATTCAAGCATTGTGGAAATACAATCAGGATAACACAAACAGGATTTAGCAGCTTCTATAACAAGGTATCAGAGGGCTTAGAACATGATATTCCAGAGGTCAAAGGAGATAGGATTAACCAGAAAAACTGAGTATAATACTTCAGGGGAAAAATGGAATTTCAATGAAATAGAGGACCTCCAAGCATTCTTGTTGAAAAAAAAAAACAGAACTGAATAGAAAATTTGACTTTCAAATACAAGAATCAAGAGAAACATGAACAGGTAAACAGGAAAGAGAAGCCTTAAAGAACTCATTAAAGTTGAGCTGTTTACATTCTTACATGGAAAGATGCTATTTGAAACTCATGAGACCTTTTTCAGTATTAGGATAGTTAGAGGGAATAGATACGTGTGTGTGTGTGTGTGTGTGTGTGTGTGTGTGTAGGTGTGTATGGGTATGTATGTATGTTTACATTATATATGTGTAGGTATGTGCATGTACATTGTATATGTGTGCATGTGTGTGTATGTATGTATGCATGTGTGTGTGTATATGACAGAGGGGACAGTGTGAGTTGAACATGAAAGGAGAATACTTAAAAAAATTAAATTTACTGTGGAATGGAATGTCCTAGGTGTTAGAGAAAGGGAGAGGTATAATGTAGCAAATCGTCTCACATAAAAGAGGGAAAAGTTTTTGCAATGGAGCGGAAGAGGGGGGAGATGAAAGAAAATAATTGAGCCTTACTCTAATGGGATATGGAATTTTTTTTTACCCTGAAGGAAGGCAAAGGGGAAGGGGATAGGAGAGGGAAGATAATGGAAGGGATAACAAATTGGGGAAAGGGATAATTAGAATATTGTGGGAGGATAGATCAAGGGAGAGAATGGAATAAAAAAATATGAATTGATCTCAGGTCATGGAAGAGTTCAAATAGAATTTTGGAAATCAAGTAAGAAAAGTAAAGGAAAAATTGGGTAGAGAAATGAATGATGCAAGAAAATCATGACAAGCCAGTCAACAGCTTGCTAAAGAAACCCCCCCAAAATGCTGAAGAAAATAACACTTTCAAAATTAAAATAACCCAAATGACAAAAGAGGTCCAAAAAGTGAACGAGGAGAAGAATGTCTTAAAAAGCAGAATGGGTTAAATGGAAAAAGATTTTCTAAAGCTCACTTAAGAAAATAATCTCTTAAAAATTAGAATGGGGTAAAAGGAAGGTTTTGATTTTATGAGAAATCAAGAAATTATAGAACAAAACCAAAATAGTGAAAAAAATAGAAGACAATGTGAAATATCTCATTAAAAACAAAAACGAAAACAACAACTGACCTGGAAAATGTATCCAGGGGAGATAATTTAAAAATTATTGGACTACCTGAAAGCCATGAGCAAAAAAAAAAGAAAAAGAGCCTAGATATTATCTTTCAAGAAATTATGAAGGCAAACTTCCCTGATAGTCTAGAAGCAAAACATAAAATAGAAATGAAAAGAATCCACTGATAACCTCCTAAAAGAAATCCCCAAAAGAAAACTCCTAGGAGAAAATATTACAAGCAGTCAGAAAAAAAGTCAAGTACTCTGTAAACACAATCATGATAACAGAAGATTTAGCAGCTTTTACAATAAGGAATCAGAGGGCTTGGAATATGATATTCCAGAGGACAAAGGAGATAGAATTAAAGTCAAGAATCACCTACCCAGAAAACCAGAGTATACTACTTAAGGGAAAGAAAAGAATTTTAATAAAATAGAGAACTTCCAAGCATACTTGTTGAAAAGACCAGAGTTGAATGGAAAATTTGACTTTCAAATACAAGAATCAAGAGAAGCATGAAAGGGTAAACAGGAAAGAGAAACTGTAAGATACTTATTAAAGTTGAACTGTTTACATTCCTACATGGAAAGATGATATTTGTAACTCATGAGACCTTTCTCAGTATTAGGATAATTGGAAGGAATACACATATACATATATGTGTGTATATGTGTGCATGTATATATGTATGTATATATATATATATATATATATACACAAAGAGAGAGACGGAGGCAGAGACAAAGAGAAAGACAGAGAGACAAAGAGAGACAGAGACAAAGAGACAAGAGAGAGGCAGACAGAGACAGAGAGAGAGAGGGCAAAAGATGAGCTGAATATGAAGGGATGATATCTAAAAGAAAATTAAATGTTGAGAAGAATGTACTAGGAAAAATAAAAAGGGAGAGGTTGAACGTAATAAACCATCTCATATAAAAGAAGCAAGAAAGAGCTTTTACAATGTAAAGGAAGAAGGGGAACATGAAAGAGAATAAGTGAGCTTTACTTTTATCAGATTTGGCTTCAGGAGGAAATAATATACAGATTTAATTGGGTATAGGAGTTTATCTTACCCTACAGGAAAGTAGGGGAGAAGGGGATAAAAGAGTGGGGATAGTAGAAGGGACAGCAGACTGGGGAAAATGGTAATCAGAAGAAAACCCTTTTGTAGAGGGATAGGTCAAAGGAGAGAATAGAATAAATCAAGGCAGGGGAAAGATAGAGGGAAACAGTCTTTCACAACGTGACTGTAATGGAAGTGTTTTGCATGACTACACATGTAAAATCTATATGAAATCACTTGCTTTCTCAATGAGGGTGGATGGGGAGGGGGGAAGAGAGAGAATGTGGAAGTAAAAGTTTAAAAATGAATGTTAAAAATTTCTTTACATGCCACTAGGAAATAAGATATATGTGCAATGGGGTAGAGAAATATATCTTACCCTACAGGAAAATAGAAGGAAAGTGGATAAGGTGGGGACTTGGGGGCAGTGATGGAAGGGAGGACGGATTGGAGGAAAGGGTAATCAGAGTACATGATGTCCTGCGGTGGGAAGAGAAGGGGAGAAAGTTTGAAATTTAAAATGTTGTGGAGGTGAATGTTGAAAACTGAAAAATAAACAAATTTAAATAGAATAAAATTAAAAATATGACAGAAAAATTCCAGATGCAAAAAAAAAAACAACAAGAACAGATTGGTAAATTACATTGAAGTACAATTGGGGAAATGATGGTTTGTTTCAATTATTCTGAGGAATTCATTGATCAAAAGATGCATTTTTATACAACGGTCAGCTAATCAACTAATCAACATATATGCAATAAGTCCCTATAATGGGCCAGACATACTAGATCAGGAATGCAAAACTGAACTAGACCCTTCAAGAAGTATAACTTCTATCTAGACACAAAGGAGCGTATATAGAGCAGATATAAAGGGATATTTTGGGGGGAGTACAAATAGATGGAAAGATAATGAAATTAATCAATATGAATTTGTTAAGTATCTACTATGTACCAGGCTCTCTCCTAGGAGCTAGCAATACAAAGGCAAAGGACAAAACAATCTCTTCTCCCAAGTAGCTTACATCCTAATGGGAGAGACAAGACCATACGTAAGGACGAGGTGTGTATGTTGCAAATGTAGGTTATGTGAATGTCCCCGTAGGTCTGCTGCTTTAAATGCAGTTCTCAGGGAGGAGTGAATCAGTATCTCTGAAATCTTGCTCACTGGCTTCCAAGAAAGACTTTGATTTCTGGCGGGAGGGATGCAGAAGATGGGGTCATAAAGATGACTGCTCTGTTGTCTGCTTTCCTAAGAGAGAAGATGTTGGACCAGAATCACTTATTTCCCCCTAAATATTCGTGCTCTAGGGGAAAGTATTGTTCAGACTTAAATCACTTTTGTCAGTTACTATCTTTTAAGAGGGAGAGAGGAATGCCCTAAGCTATATTTGAATATTTGACTATCTTCCCATCAAATGTTCATTCCACAAATATCATTATGAATATTAAATACAGAATAAACTTATTTATCCAAGCAAATAGAAAACTGTAAGCAGAGAAGTACACACACATACACACACACACACACAGAGAGAGAGAGAGAGAGAGAGAGAGAGAGAGAGAGAGAGAGAGTCTAATTCAGCAAGCTGTAAATAGTGCAGTTGCTCCTCCTCTACAGGTTAACTTCTTCCCCAAGTCTGTCTCTCTCTCTCTCTCTCTCTCTCTCTCTCTCTCTCTCTCTCTCTCTCTCTCTCTCTCTCTCTCTCTCTCTCTCTCCACCTCCCCTCTCCAGTGATGACCCAAGGGACATTCTCTGAGCCCTGCTTTATAGCCCTACTCACAGAACTCTGGGATCTCAGAAGAACTGAATACCAGATGACTTGATGAGTATTTGAGAAGCATCCATCAGTGTCTTTGATCAATGACTTATCAAGGAAACACAAAGCATTTATCAAGCACCTACTATGTGTCAAGACACATTGTATGTGCTGATGATCCAGAGACAAAAAAAAGAAAACAAAAGAAAATCTCTACTCTCAAGGACATCTTTTCTATTCTTTTATTGCACTGGAGTGGTTTACATATGGAATCTTACTTGTCAAAGACATCAGAGGCCAAATAGTTAATGGAAAGTAAGGCATCACAGAGAGAGTCCCCAAATTCTTCACTAGGACTCCCAAATATTAAAAGTTAGAGAGGAAGGATTCTAGCACTTTGAGTGGGTTCCTTGTGAAGTCTTTCCTGAAAGATGTAGAGAAAAATTGACTAGTGACTGTGAGTGAGAGGAAGGAGAGCATCCACTATGGCCACAATGTATGTAGAAAGTGTCGATGAAACAGACTTACTTCCTGGGTAAGGGGGATGGGCATTAGCCCCTTTCTCACTAAAATCTTATCAATTTGACACAAAATGAGGGTGTTGAAGTACGCATAGATTGCACTGCCATGTGGGGGGAGGGATCTTTTGACATTTGGACTGATATGTATCCCATCTCCTGGTTGGTGAGTTCATTTCCATCTAATTAAAAAAAAAATGACTGGCACTTCTGAAGGTGAGATGTACTTGATGAAGGCCAAGGAAAGCCAAGCAGAGGAAGAACTTTCCAATAGTCCCGGACCACTTTCCTCTAGTCTTGTGCTTGTTCCAAGATGCTAGTAAGTTCAAGATGAGATTAAACGACTGAAACATTATGAGGGCCTCTATCTATTGTGGGGCATTTAGGTGTGTCATCTACCTGAAATGCTCTGTGGAGAAGGCATCAAAGAGATCGCAGACCCAGGAGGCTTTCGGGAGCAGGAGAAAGATCCAAATAAGCCTATTTGTTTTCTGAGTCTATTGTGCCAACGACAAAGGGCCGTTTTACAGGCATCTTTGCAGTAACTCCCCAAGGCCCCGGAGGAGGAGGCAGTGGGGGCTCCAATCAGATAAAGATGGAGCCTGGGAGCTTGATACAGCCCGGGTGACACCGGGACTAAATCAGACCCTTAACTCCTCAGTCTTGCCCACACCCCTCACTTCCTCTTTGAAAAGGCCTCCCTGCCATCTTTGCCTTCAGATGTTAGCAGGGCTCTTGGGTTTAGCTTTGAATAGCTTGGGCCCACAGGGCAGAACTAGATTGAGCTGATGAGAAGCAGCCTAAGAAGCCTTTTCTGGTCTCTCCTAATGCTGGTGCCTTCCTTCCAAAACAATCTACAACTTATCCTGTTAAAAACTTGTTTGTACATAGTCATTTGGATATTGTCTCCTCTATTAGACAATGTGAGCTCTTTGAGAACAGGGGCTTTTTCTTTTTGGGGGGGCCTTCCTTTGTATCCTCAGTACCTAGGACATTGCCTGGTGCCAGTACTTCCTCATCGCTTCTTGCCTTGATATAGCTTGATGTAAGGAAATGCTCCTCACCGTTAGAGCTGCGCAAAATCAAAACGTTCTCCATGGGAGGTAATGGAGCCACTGGTTTCAGCAAATGGAGAAGTTTTGAATGCTGTGGATAAGTTCGCTTACCTTGGTAGTATACTTTCCAGTAATGTCCGTGTTGATAATGAGGTTGACACATGCATTGCCAGAGCTAGCCCAGTGTTTGGGAGGCTCTGAAGAAAACTTTGGGAGAGAAGTATTACACTGGCTACCGAACTGAAGGTCTGTAGAGTCATTGTGCTGACCTGATTTTTGTATGTCTGTGAAACCTGGACAGTGTATCAGAGCCGTGCCGGGAATCTTCCTAGATTCAAAGATCACCTGGCAGGGAAGGCACCAGACGCTGAGGTCCTTGCTCGAATTAAACTCTGTTTCAGAGAATGCAACTCTGATCAACTGGCTACATTGTTCAAATGCAAAATGTATGCTTGGGAAAAAGACTATTTTATGGAGAACTCACACAAGGCAAATGCTTACAAGTGGTTAGAAGAAGTGATACAAGGATGGTCTCAAGGTCTCTCTCAAGAACTTTGGGGTTGATTGTACAACATGGGAGACACTGGCACAGTACTGCCCAGCATGTCATGCCCACATCAGAGAAGGTGCTATGTTCTATGAGCAAAGCAGAATTGAAATAACTCAAAGGAAACGTACGATGTGCAAATTTAGAGAATTCACCCCAAAGGGAATACTTGTACCTGAACTGTGGTAGAGCACACTGTCCTCATGTTGGTCTGATAAGCTACAGTTGGACACATTGAAACTCAACTCTAGCATAATGATGTCATTTTAGTCCTTTCTGGTAACAAAGGACAACAACGAACCATACACACACACGTATACATACACACACGATACATGTGCACACACACATATATATACACACACATAAGCTAGATAATAAATATATACATATCTGCATATATGTGTATGTGGATATGTATGTGGATATATGTGTGTCTGTAGATATATATATATATATATGTATGTATGTATGTATGTATATAAACTCAGCTCCCTTCCAAATCTGTGAGAATATTAGCATAATTCCTGATTCAGAATTCTTAACTGGTGAGGAATGATGGCTGTGGGTCACAGAATTTCTAAGCTGATCATCATTTCATATAGATTCTCTGAAATATCTTTCTCCCACATGCCTTTCTGCCCATGCCACTTGGGCCAGATGGTCATGCCCACATGCCTGAGTGATTCAAGTGGCCTCTCTCCGGCATGGCCTGCATCTAGTTTCTCCATCTTCCCATATCCCCTGCTTAACACTACAATGCCAGCATGTGACATAACTTCAAAGAACGGCCTTCAGAAAGACAGTCCAATGCTGGTCCATGGGAATCATCCACCATGTGTAAAGTAAACTGATGAAACAGATAGTAACCATGCAACTCTCTCACCCTGCTCTGCCTCCTCCCCTCAGTGCAATAACCCAAGGGAGAACAGCAGGAGGTAAGACCAGAAAACCCACAAGCAACATTACACAAAACCAGGGAAAACACACAGTTCCTTGTAGCCAGAAGATGTCATCTCCACCGGCTGTTTGGGGGCTCACAAAGTTTGCATAATGAAAACACTTGGGGCAAAGTTTTCAGCAGATGTGCCCTGATTCCACCACACGCTTCTCATTAAGGTTCCTGGGAATCGGGCGTTGCAAACCCTCATTGGCCTACACTGAGCAGTTCCCTCCATTGTGTGAGATCCCCCACGGTCATCAATAGCTATTATGGAAAAGGCATGTGACTTAATTCCCTACTCACCTCTCCCTGTCCCATCTGTTTTGTGGAAGCCGCCGTCCCCTTCCATCCTCAGTGAGCCCAAGCTGACTTTCCTGAGAGCCCACGACCAGAACGATAAGAGTCTCCAGAGCTCAAGATATCCACTTAAAGTTTGTCCTCCGCTGTGGCAGGAAGGTCATTGAGGAATGAGCTGTAGAGGGAAATCAGCAAGGATTGTGCTGAAACTGTGTCTCAGGTTCTTGGTAGTTCTGTGCCTATGGAGAAGCCCCTCAACCTGTTTCAATCTCAGCCTCCTCCTCAGAAAAATCAAGATAATGGCAGTGCCATCCCCATTCCCAGGACTGGTGTGGAAGTCAAATGAGATCATGTCCAGAGAGTGGTTGGTATAATTCAAAGCTCTAGGGAAATGTCAGTCATTGTGATTGCTGCCATCATTGCTAAAACAGTCAGCTTGAGGGATCTCTGAGGCTGGGGCAGACTTTGGGGTCAGGCCTGCTGTGAAGGACCTCACTCTGGGCACAGGACAAGGGAGTGAACAGGAGGAAAATCTTTTCTGGAAGCTCACACAGGATGATGTCCCAAAGAAATGAATCTTAAACAAAGATGTTCTTGTGCAAATGATGCGATCCCATGCAGACAGTGGTGTTCTCCAGCTGATGTTTCCCCAGGAAGATGCTGGGCCAGTATTCTGTGTTCAGATCTGAGCTGAGCTAATCTGGGCCCCAGAGAAGCTTGGCACTGGTCCTGCCTATAGAAATGGGAAGACAGAGAAAGGGGAGCTGGAACCCTGTCAAGCCACAGAGAATAGCTTTCAGGTGCAAAGAGCTCAACCATTCAAATGGAATTACTTGGTAAAGAGACCCAATCTTCTGCTTCCTCTTTGAACTGGGGGAAGGCCTCAAAGATCCTAGAAGGGAAGGGATAGCGCTGGGAGGCACATAAGAACCACATAGCACAGTCTCCTCATTTTAAAGATGTAGAAACTATGGTCCAAGGAGATTGAGATTTACTGAGGTTCACAGAGAGAGTGAGGCACAGGCGTGGAACTTGAACCCAGGGTCTCCATCCTAATCAGGGCTCTGTCCACTGCACTATGCCCTCTTATCTGTAAACATTTACAGTCAATGAGCATTGTTCTAAGTAATGATAGTCACCAGAGCCAGGCAATGACTCTTGAATGCAGTCTCCAGTGTTTGGTTCCAAACTACGTTTCCAGGTAGATTACATATGATTCTCCTTCCTGTCCTTGATATTTCAGCCCAACTGATCAAGTTAGTAATTTGTCAACTCAGCTGGCAGAATCAGATGAGCTGAAAGGCCATTTGGCTTATTTTCCAGAACTGATAAGGAAAGGAAGCAAATGGCAAAGGCCCAGGAATGCTGTACTCCCTGTTGAGAGCTCCATCTTAACTGGAGCCTCCAATAATAGAGGAAAAGAATGATTTCCTGACATTCTTTCTTCTATATGTTGTGTAGTTAGAGTATAGGCGCAGTACTGTGCTAGGCATACAGGGGGATCCATAGATCATTGATCTCAAAGAACTTTCAGTTCATGAGGGAGGGCTAGAATTGACATATCAATGGATATAGAAAATCAAATGTTCTTAAGAGCAGTGCAAAGTGCTACAAAGCAAGAGGATGATCAGAGCTCACCATCTGTGGGCATAGTAGGCTGGCCACAGAACAGCACTGTGGGAAAGGATGTGCCCAGTGGGGTAGATTGCTTTGGGGAGCTGCTACTGTTTAGTTGTTTCGGTTATCTCTGTTCATAACCCCATTTGGGATTTTCTTGGCAAAGAACTGGAGAGGATCGCCATTTCATTTTACAGAGGGGTAAACTGAGACAAACAAGGTTAAATGATTTGCCTAGGATCATACAGCTAGTGTGTATTTGAGACTGGATTTGAACTCAGTTCTCCCTGAGTCCAGGCCCAGTGGCCTAATCACAGTACCACCCCATCGGCCTTCACAGTCACAGTCATGGACCTTCCATTTGCTCTCTGTGTGAAGTAACACATTCTCTGGACCCCAATCTGTAATGAGGAAGTTCAAGTAAGAGACTTTGAAGTCCCTGTTTGCTCTGCAGCCCTGAGCTTCAGATCCTCTGAGATCTGTCAGAATCTATGATCTTATGAATGGGACAAGGAAGAGATCAGACCCAGAGGGGAACCCCTTAGGAGATTGTCTCAACATCCACGTGGTAAGTGATGAAAGTTTGGGCTAGAGCAGCTTTTGTGGGAATGGGCTACATGACACGGAGCCTTCCTAGGAGGACCCCTCAATGTAGTCAGTGAGCGAACTTACCAAGAACTCCTGCTCATGAGAAAGAACACTGTTAGCTTTGCCAGCAGAAAGGGCCCTGGCCCCACACATATACAGACAATGAGGCCACTCTGTCACTGGGGCTACAAGGGGTCACTGGCAATGCCTTATCCTTGGGGGAGGGAGGAACAGCATCCTCTGCCATGCCTTGGACTTCTGCCCTCATGGATTAGCTCACTCTTTTGAAGGAGTGGGGGCTTTGGAGTTGGAGCAGTTAGGTCAAAATGCACGTAGCTCACTGTGGATCAATAATGTGATATAGCCGTGTGAAGAGTGGCTGAGAGCTCACCAGACAACGTGCAGAATAAGGGAAGGAAAAGTCCTTTTCTACTCTCCTGACAATAACTGGCAGAAGTAGCATTTTCAGCTTTGGACATTATGTTTTAGGAAAGGATATGGGTCTGTGAACATATAGAGAGGAGGAATCTAGAAGGCCTCCCCATGCAACAGTTTATTCTTGAAAGCAACACAGCGTCATTTAAAAGGAATGTGGGCATCAGTCTATAACAGTATGGGCTCTTAGGATCGTAGGCTGGGACCTGGAAAGGACCTTGGAGTTCATTTAGTCAAAGCCCCTTGTTTTATGTATCAACTTCAATCTATAGAGATGAAGTCACTTAAGCAAGGTGATATAAATGTTAGAGATGGGTTTTGAACCCAGGTCCAGCAACTCAAAATTAGCCCTTGATTGATCTAAGTAGTTAGCGAGATTAGATGAGGCAGGGATGGACAAGTATATTGGTGGAAGATTAGCTCATGAGTTTAAAGCCTAGAAACCAAGGTCACAGCTGAAATTTTATGCGGCAGTTACCTCTTTCTGCACCATGGTCAACGAATGTGCTCCTCAATCTGAGCAGTTATCTTTCCAAATATAGGTCCCTGGTCACCAAAGAAATTTGGCAAGAAAGTGGAAATTGGTGCTAGTGATAGCAAAGCATACTAGATGTATATTGCAGGAGGCCTCCAGCCTCTTCCTTGTCCATAGAGGTATCAGATTTTCATGTTTCGATTATCTTAGATTGGAAGCCTCCCAGTGGCAGTTTGGCAGCTGATACCTCATTATCCCATCCAGTGGAAAGTCCTGGGAAGTGTGTACTTAGAGGAAATGCTCTGTAGGCAACAGGGAAAAAAAGCACTCCCATTCTTCCTCCCAGATACTTTTCTAACCATCAAAGCATGCAAGAAGGATGGCACTTCTCCTTCCCTCCCAACCCCTGCCTGATTCCGAGAACATTTTCATTGTATAATAAATCTTGCCAATTTTGCTGATAAGGTACAGTGGAAGTTACATAATCAGGGGAGGCAACAAAGTCACCGTGAACAGAGGGCAAAGATCAATCCCACTCCAAACATTTGCAGAACCTAATAAAAGAACTGTGGAAAGTGGATGGGAAATGCAGGTTATCAAGCCCTGGGAAAGTGGGCCTCTTTGTAGCTCTTTGTAGGGCAAAGGGATCCCACATCTGTGTATATCACTGCAGAGCCAAGGTGAGGCACCACTTCCCACAATGCACTGCAACATTTAATCCCCATTCCTCATCAGGCTTCTCTGTCCTCAGAGAGCTGGATACCTAACATTCACGAAAGTGAATCACATGGACTGAATGACCACCAACCTGGAATTTATTTTATTTGTAATGTCACAGAAGCATCTCCAGTAGAGCAGAAATACATGGTTGATAAGTCATTTCATAGAATGAACCCACATTTTTCTTAGGGATGGATCCATTGACCAGCTTCTGAGATTTTACCACAACCCTCTTCATTCATTCCAAAAACATAATATATGTCCACTATGGGTGGGCTGCTACACTGGAGAAGCTACTAAGTTCCAAACCTTGTAGTCCTTGCCATCACAGAGTTTTCAAGCTGTTGGGGAGGGGCACAAATCCAGATGACCATCATACATACATTACCTGCTAACTACAACAGATTGGTGCTATTTGAGGTGTGAGGGGAGAGAATGTTACCAGTGGCAATATATTGGACCAGGGATCTTTAGGCCAATCATCTTGACTTGAAATCCTTAACAATTTAAAGGCTATATTATTAAAACGTGAGTTTGTACACATTTAGAAAGGTTAACAGTGATCAAAAAGAATGATCATGGATTCATCATTCATAGGGACTGTCAGAATAAACTCATTAAAAAATTCGATTCAACAAGCAATTATTAAGCTCCTATTATGTGACAAGCTTCCTGACAAGACTATTTTTTTGGACAAGATTATTTGGACAAAATTATTAAATTGATAAATCAAGGGAATGATGGAGTTTATATTTTAGCAAAATATTTAATGAAGTCTATTATGCCATTCCCTTGGAAAATATAGTTAAGTTCAGTGCTCAACTTAAAAAGTGACCACTATGACTGGATTAAGAATTGGTTGAATCACTGCATTTCATTAATGATTTGGAGTCAGATTGGAAAGACATCTCTTGTGCACAGTCCAGAAATCTAGACTTATTTTATCTGTTTAACATTTTATTGTTGACTTGAATGAAGGTATGCTTGGTCAGCTCATCAAATATTTGAATTATATTAAGCTAGGAATAATTTGGCACATGTGGAATGACAGGTTCAATATCATAAGAGATAATGATGACCTAAAAGGATGGGATCTATGTATAAAGTTGAATTTAGAAAATTGACATTATCCCACATTTTGGTTAAAAAAATCAACATCCCAAGTACAGAATTTTGAGGCCTGACTAGAAAATAATCCATCCAGGAAAAAAAAGGATCTAGGTCTTTAATGAACTGGGAATGGATCTGACTGCATATCAATAGTGCAAAAGAGATGATGAGCTATTAGCATAGTATCCAGGAATAAAGAGTGATGTAACACTCTACCATGTACTGACTGAAACATCTAGAATATCAAGTTCAATTTTGGGCATTGTCATTGAGTAAAGACTTTGGAAAAACTTGAGGGGATTGCTTGGAGGGCAGCCAATAACGGAAGCACCCCATAGGCCCTGTCCTATAAGGACTACAGTGGTTCCTTCCACATTCTGGGACTTAGGAGTTAAGGGCACAGTGCCCCCCAAGATCTGGAAAATCCATGTACAGTTTGTTCATCCTCCCCTTCATGCCAGAGGACAGCCTGAATATTTTCTTTTTCTTTTATGGGGTGTCTACGGTATCCTATTGTACAATTTGAGTTAATTATTTTTCTGTATCATCTGTTGACCTTTGTGTGTTGTGTGTGGCTTCTGCAAAACTACCCCAAAATTCACATTTAATTTTTTCTGCTGACCCACAGCATATTCAAATCACAATGGAGAAAGTTGTGATGGGGAAGGGATAATCATATTTGAAATCATCAAGGATGTTTATCCCCAAAGAAAGAAAAAGTAGAGGATACAGGATGTTTCTTGAAGTCTTTGAAGTGCTGTCTTGGAAAAAGACATTTTCTTGACTATAGGGCAGAACTCTGAGCAACGGTTCACAGTGTGACGTTTGAGGGCAGTGTAAAGCAAAGACTTTGAATATTTTAAGTTCTTGAAAAGGGCAGCACTGGCTTTGTCCATAGTCAGTCTTGAAGTGAAAGGGAGATGATGCCTGCTGGGGAGGTGAAAGAGGAGATTCCTGTTCAGGTATGAGTTAGGGAGAGATGCAGCTTAAGGTTCACCCATCTCCTGAACACAGAATTCTTTCATGGAACAAAAGAAGGTATGCAGCACTAATACTGGACTCAAATCCTGTTCTTAGACTTACTATCCTTGTGTCTTGGGCAAACCAGAGGACCTCCTTGGGTTTTACTGTTCTCACCCACAAAATGTATAGGTTGGACTATGTCACCCTTAAAAGCTCTAATAGCGCTGAATCAGCAACTCTTAACCTAGAAGCTGTGACTTTTCATAGATAGATAGACAGATAAATAGACAGACAGAAAGACAAATTGTATTTTAGCTGAATTTCCTTTCCAATCCTGTGTGTTGTACTTTGTCCATTTAAAGCCATTACTCTGAAGAGGAGCCCATTGGCTTCACCAGGATGATTGCCCATGGGGCCCATTGCACCAATATGCTTCAGAGCCTGCAACTAAGGTTTCTGATTTCTTCTCAGTTAATCCAGGCCCAGGACAAGTGTCTCTTCCTTCATGAAGTTTATCCTCATTCCACCTAGTTCTCTAATAATCACTGATTCCTCATCACCTTTTTCAAATCCCTTGGTCTCAAAGATCCTTCTGCCCTTATCCTGATCAACTTTGTAATGGACCGTTTTGAATTCATGATGTATTGTCCCCCCCCCCGCACCCCCCCCCCCCCGCCATCAGTCTGGGGCTTCTTGAGGATAGGGCCTGGTCTTGACTTTTTCTCATTGGATTCCTTGTACTTAGGAGAGGAACAGGCACTTATTTATATATTTATTGGAATGTACTATGATAGAGTTGAAATTCTTTGACGATAAAAAGTGGTTCATTTGTATTTCTATTCTCAATGCCTAGGGAGTGGTGGGCACACAGTCTGTGCTTAATACATGCTTGTTGATTAAATCGCATTTTAATATGATCTTAATAACTGCCATAGATATCACTTTAAAGATTGCAAAATACTTGCCTGTGACAAGAATATTGGAGCTCATAATAATCTTCAGTAGATTATTGAATATTATTAAATTCCTACCAAGTGCCTGACCATGTGCTAAGAGGTAGGCATTGAGAGCAAAGTATGATATACTCCTTATTGAAAGAAGCTTACATCCTAATGGGAGGGGGGTCCAACGTAGACATGACCCATGGGCCATAAAGCATAAATATGCAGGTGAAGTCCAACACAGCTCATATCAAAGAGCAGACTGATGCCAAGCATTCTTGGCCCCAAGAGCAGCAATGCCTCCATAATGCCCAATGAACTTACCATGGTGACATCCTTGCCAAGCCATAGGATCACAAAATAAGAGAGCTGGAAGGAAGCTCTGAGAGGACCTAGTTATCCCACCCCCATCCCTGTAAACTGAGGGAATTAAGAAGAGAGGTAGCTGCCCCAAGGTTGGATGAGGAGCTGGGAAGTATGGTGCTCGGTAAGTGGCAGAGCCCACAGTGCACTGGACTGCTGTTTTCTGGTTCCACAGCCAATTCTCTTCCACCCTCACCAAGCTGCCTCTTTATCACAGGCCCCAGTGCAGCACCATTCTCACCAGGCCAAGTGGCGAGCGTCTAATATTGACACCTCAGGTAACCCTAATTGCTTCTTCCAACAAGTCCCCCCAAAGAAGGTCTACACCCTGACTCTGGGCTACCCTGGCATCCCTGCTTCCTGGGCCTTTGGACTATTGCATCATATTTGTGAGCACAGGAACATCTGGGTTTGGGGCATTTATAATGCAAATATTTTCCTTGGGAACTTTTGTCGAAAGGTCATAACCCAGAGAAGGAGCACATGACTGGAGTGTGAGTTGGGTCCAAGGAAGAGGCCTTGGACCAGTGCAAACTTCATTCAGTCTCATGGACTCAAAGTTTCAGCTTTTTGTCACCTCCACTGATGGGGACTATACACCGCTGGCAAAAAAGCAAGCTCCTATTGACAAAAGAGGCAAATAACGTAGGGGAAGAAGAAGGAGAGTAAATCAGCAAAGATTTCCTAGAAAGCATCAACTCTTCCAAAACAGCTTCTAATGATCTAGGAAGGATGAGTCAGGAACATGCAGACCAGACTTTCTTGAAGTCACACATGAGTTCAAGAACTAACAGGGAGTATACCTGTCAAACTGTATGTGAGCAGATTTTCCCCAACTATGTCTATTTGAAATGTGCCCTAGAGGGACCAGAGTGTGCCAATATCTCATCTAAAGAACAATGAAAAACAATGATGGTAATAAATATTGCATGGATCAGAACCTCCCCATATATCTCCCCACATACACACTGGTTGATACACTCCTTGAGAGAAGACACTAATATGTCCAGTTCCAGATCACTGGTCCTCTAGTGCCTAACACTCCGCATTGTGTTCAGGTAAAAATGGAATGATTTTGTGCTGTCCTCAGCCTGGGGAAGCCTCAATGTGGGATTTGTTCCTCATCAGTAGAGATGCCATCCAGTCAATGATGATAGAGATGTTCTAGGTAAAGTTGAGTGATTTGCCCAGCCATCACAGTGAACAAGTCTCAGAAATGGGACGTAAAACCCTTCCTTGTGGAATCCCAACAAGACACTGCATCCATTGCACAACGCTGCCTTCTCCAACGTGTGTGCCTAGAAAATACCCAAGGACTGAATGTGACCTTCTTTTCAAGTGAGTCAGGGGGAGGGAAAAAGAAGATTTTATTAAAGCACGTAGTACAGTGCATGGAAGGAGTAGCTACTTTGGAACCATTATTTCCCACTTTATTTGCAGCGAGAGGAGTAAAGATTCCATTTAATTCAATTGTTCTCAAAGGCCATCACCAGTCTTCATGACTTCCTTAACCATCCTTAGATGGGTTGTTTGACCTAAATATAAACTCCTTGAGACCAGGAACTTTCTTTATTTTTGTGCGTGTATCCTCAGCACAAAGCAAATACCTAATAACATTAATTTAATTCAATTCAATAAAATTTTAATTAAGGAAATATTATGTGTTAGTTAAGATGCTAAAGGCTAGGTAAAGGTAGGTAAAAAAATGAAATCAGGTGCTGAACTTACAAAATACGCAGTTAGGTAGCGCAAAGGATAGAGTCCTGAGGCTGGAGTCAGGAAGACTCCTTTTTCTGAGTTCAAGTCTGGCCTGGGCAAGTCACTTAACCCTGCTTGCCTCAGCTTCCTTATCTGTAAAATGAGCTGGACAAGGTAACAGCAAACCACTCCAGCATTTTTGCCATGAAAATCCCAAATGGGCTCATGAAGAGTTGGACAGGACAGAATACAAACAAATACAGAAAGCAAGACAATCCCTAGTGTCAAGAAGCTTACATTTTAAAACAATAGGGAATCGGTGTCCAGGGAGGAAGTTTCAGGCACTTGACTTGTGTGTCCTTTTCTGGAATAGTTTGGTTAATTCCAGGACTTTTTTTTTTTCAGAGCAGAAGTTGAAGATGGCTGGAATGCATGGGAAAGGGATCTGAAGGCATTGCGGATCTGAAGGCATTGCGTTAATGCCCCAGTAGACCAGAGCTGACCCCCTCCCCCATGCCCCAGATCTCCAGATGGGTGTGCTCTGTTGAGCGGTAGGTGGCCAAGGAGCCTCTGACTTATTCCAAGCTCTGCCATAAGACTCTTCCCAACCTTCCCCAAACCTACACTTAGGCTTACAAGAGAGAGGAGAAAACCCAGCAAAGTTTGGGCTTTGTCAGATGCCTGAAAACTATTTTTTCCAAATATTTCAGGTTCAGAGAAACCCAAAACATGTTTTCCCAAGAACTATTGCCCCTCAATTTCTAAACCCTGTGCATATAGGGGAAATTTAAGCCATGTGCCCCTCACATCATTTATACAACTCATCACAATGTTGTTTGGTAAGAGCTATTATGGGATTTTTATGTAAATATGGTTTCTCATATAAACAAGAAGTCACATTGCACCAACTAAATCTGTTTTGACTTTCAAATTTCTGTATTCAGTAAAAAATAATAAATGACAAAATAAAATACACAAGTAACAAAGTAGCTTATAGAATTATACATTTAGAGATGAAAGGGACCTTTTAGGTCATCCTTTCCAACCCTTTCCTGTTATTGTTGGGGAAACTGAGGGTCAAAAAAGTTAAGTGAGTTAATTGCCCCAGATCCTACAACTAATAAAAAAGGGAAAGCTAAAATAGGAATCTAAGTCTTCTGACCTCTAAGGTTGTGCTCTTTCCATCACATCAGGTTGTATCCCAAATCTCCCAGCTTTGTTGTTATTTTTGTTTTATTTAAATTTCTAGAGGTTATCTCCCATGTAGCTCATTGCAGATAAAATCCATTGTGGCGATAGTTTTGTAGCCTGAATTCCCTTTGGGAGCTTTTGTTAACTGTTCTTCATGTGGGTGTGATGCCTCATAGTCTGAGGGTGTCAGGGAGAAGCTCCATCCAGTGAATCCCAGTAGCAGAGAATGAATGACCTGGGAGAGCTGAAAGTCAGCACACAGCAGCAGAAAGTAGCATGGTGACCATGAGAGCAGCTAGCGGAGAAGCTATCAGAAAGAAGTCAACAGAAAGCAGAGACCTAATGCTGAGCAGAGATGATGCAAAGCCTTCAGAGGGCAGGGTGATGATGTCATCAAAGGACACGGACAGCATGAGGAGCATGAATTGCGCCCATTGCTCCTGTACTTTGACCATGAGTCCCTTCCCACATGTGCCCAGCTCAGACACTTACCATAAATGGTGCTGACATCACTTTTAATTCACACACTTATAATATTTCGGATAGAAAGGATAGAATAGAAAGGATAGAAAGATAGACAGAAAGATCATCCCCTCCCCAATTTTCTTCTGACAGGTCATTAAAATCAAGCCTAGAGAGGCCCAATGACTTGATCAAAGCTTGACCAAAGCTTGCTAATGGCCTAACTGTGGTTAGAACCCAGGTATCCTCACTCCTAGTCCAGAGCAATCATTCAGATTCCATCATATTATTCTTCAATGCATTTCAGTCGGGAAAGCAATCTAGCCAGCTTAACTGTATTAAGGTATGGAAGTTGCCACAGATGTTACCCCTCCAAGTGGTGTTTGCTTGTTAACCAAATGAATCTCTAATGGGTGAGATCTTAGGTGCTCTAGAAGAGATTATTTCAAGCTGGGGGTGTGTGGGGTGGGGGGAGAATAGAACTCTAAATCCTATTCATACAGTCATGCAGGGTACTCCTATATAGTAAATTCCTTGAGAGCAGGGATTACTTCAATATTGTCTTTGTTCTGCCTTGTCTGGTATATCATGGGTGCTCAACCAATTCTTTTCAGTTGATTGATAATTATAAAGTCAGCTATCTGAAGGTAGATGGAAAAGAAAGACTTATGTCCCATTCCTTTTGCAACTACAGAAACCTAAATGGCCTTCCAGGGACTAACAAGTAAAGTTCATCCTTCCCATCTTGGCATTCAAGGCCTCACTACCTCTACAGATTTGTTGTGTGCAATGTCCTTTTGCATACTCATCATTCCCACTAACTGCTTTTTTCCTGGCACAACACTTTCCTTCTTCACGTCTCTAAATGTTCTTTGTTGTGTATTTGAAATACCTTCCAAGCCTCCCTAAGCAGCTGCCTACTCCATCCACTTCTCCTTTATGTCCTCCAGGTGAACCTTGAAATGCTTGGCTTGGTTATGTGGAGACAATATGAATGACAGTCATCTTTCTGAAACAATATTCCATTTATAGTCAGTCATCATGCAGCCCAATGTCAGTGTGCGGATCATTGGATGAATATTCACTTACCTTGATTCTATGTTTCACTTGTGCACCACATTTTGATTTCTTGCCCTCACTGGACACAGCTAGTGGTTATCTTTCTTTTTATTTTTGTATTCCAAGGGACAGAAGCCATTGTGGATATTTCTGACAGAAGGAACAGTGTTAACAAAAGGTGGGAAAGTAAAACATCTGTTCTGATCACTGATGTATGGGGAATTTGAGAGGCAGAATGGGAGATGACCAGAAAACTAGGGCAGAGTTAGAACTGGAAAAAACTTGAATGCCAAGTTCAAAAGTTTGGACTTTCCTCTGTAGGCAAAAGGGTTGACTTAGCCTCCTGGTGTCTCCAACTATTTCAGGAACTGAGGGTAATAAACTTTTCTTCTTCATCTGCCTTCTAGGGCTGGAGGTAGTAGAGTTTCAGATAAACACCAGTATCCTTGAGAATATTGGAACTTGCTTCAGAATCTCAGGTGCATGGATTACTGTTAGGGCAACAAAATACTACTGCATTTTCTACAGATGATATATGACCTAAGAGAGGTTATCTCTTCATAAAATAAAGGCTTCCTATTGAAGGTGATTTCTAAATTAGACCTTGAAAGATGGCAAAATTTGGATAACTGGAGAGTATGGGTTAGGATATTGAAGATCCAGACAAATAAACAGCAACATGGGCCAGGGTGCAGAGGAAGGCATGAGCAGGACACTGTTAGGGGGCTCAAATGTATGGAGCAGAACGTGTTTGCTGGGCAAGTGTTGGTCTTGAAGAGGAATAGAGTGGTGGGGCAGGAATATAATGATCTAAAGGCTATGACTATCAGGAGGGGGGCTGGGCTTGATTCAGTATATCACTCAATATTACTTAAGGCTTTGAAACAGGGGGTCAACATGCCTGAAATTGTGTTTTAGAAGGGTAACCTGGCAGAATTGCCCAAAATAAATTTCAGGGAGTGGATTTGGGGTATCATGGAATACCATGAGTAAGGAGTCGGGAAAAGCAAAAGGAGAAGGAAGAGCAGGAAAAGGAGAAAGAAGAAGAAGAAGAAGAGGAAGAAGAGGAAGAAGAAGAAGAAGAAGAAGAAGAAGAAGAAGAAGAAGAAGAAGAAGAAGAAGAAGAAGAAGGGAAAAGAAGATGAAGGAGAAGGAGAAAAAAAAGAAGGAAAGCAGAAAGCCTGTGTGACAAGGTTTGAGGAAGCCTTGATGACCAGGTCATCGGTGAAAGTCATTTCATATCTAGCTCTACTCACTCTCTAGGTCTCCCCCCGTCCCCACCACCAGCTGCCATATTCATATTTTTCCTCTATAAGAATGCAAACGTCTTGCAACCAATGACTCTCATTTTCTTCAGTACCTGAAGCATAGTAAGTGCCTACTAAGAGCTGCATCTGCTCTATCTATCTATCTATCTATCTATCTATCTATCTATCTATCTATCTATCTATCCCCCACTCTGTCATTTATCCATCTCTCTCTCCCACTCTTTAAATTTTGAGCCTTATTCTAGTCAGCCTTTTTCAAATTTTAATCTCTCTGTGTCTCTCTCTCTTTCCCCCCTCCCTCTCTCCTTTTTCTCTTCATCTATCAAGTGTCAGGGAGACTAATCATAGACAAAGGAAGAATATTTACTTGCCCTAAGAGATTTATTTGCTTTATTGAGTTAAAGTTGCATTCTAGTGCTATTGATGTCTTCACTAGAACACATCCAGATTATGATATTTAGCTGTATGACTAAAAAGATATTGATTAGTTGAAAAGCATCTGAAAAAAAGCCCCCAGCATGTTGAAGGCCCTCTAGTTCATATCAGAAGAGGAAGTCTAGCAAAGAAAATATCTCAGGAGATACGTTAGCCTAGTATGTGAACAGTGGTCATGAGGAACACGAGAGAATGGCTTTTTCTGTTTGACCCCAGAGGGAAGACTTAGGAACAATAGATAAATGAGGTTCCAGTGAGCCAAATGTATGGGAAAGACCTAAATATTGGAGTTATCCCAAAGTGGAATGAACTCACTGCACACCACCCGCACCCTGCCACCATCACCCCATCTGAGACCTGCCAGCGACAAGGATACAGCTTTTAAGGTGTGCTGTATTCAGTATTCTTTTTCAGGTATGGCTTTGACTGGGTGACCAAGGTACTTCTTGGTAACTCTGAGATTCTGGGGTGATTTCAGCCAGTGCTGCTGTATTGTGAAGGGTCCCCCTGAGGCAGCGTTTCCAAGATCCACTTGAGGCTCATTTTGGAGTGACTCATGCATTGCAGTTCTTTCATCCTCCAAGCACCTTCCAGCAAGCTGCTTGAGGCCCAACAAGGAACAAATCCATTATTAATGACATTCTTAGGGATAGCAATCTCTGGCATCATCCAAGGTGGCCCACACAGAACTAACTATATGCTTAGTTTAGGGAAAAAATAACATAAAATTATATACACATCTTGAAAATCTGTGATAATCCTGAGAGTACTACAGAATTCCTCTCAGTATATGTAGAGTCCCTAACTCAGAAGTGATAAAGCCTCAACAAATTTACAAGATCCTATTACTCTCATTGAAACATCAATATGTTCCTATAATCATTCGGATGAAATCAGAAATATCATTTCTTTGTCCTCTGGAAAACAACGACAACAACAAGACGTTGCAATCCCCACAATGCCTTCATTTCTCCTCCTTTCCAGCTGGAGGATGGGGGAACAAGTGGAAGAAAATGGAAGGGAAATGAAAGGAAGCTGCTCATTGCATTGCTCTTTTAATGAATTCCCTTTTCTCATGGATAGCCTAACACCACCATTCTCCTCTGAGAAGCCATGCACCATCAGGCTTTCTATTTTTGTGCTTCTAGGGGCCCCTTTAAGAAGGTTTTGTCACCGAGCTGGACAGCTTCCCAGTGTATCTTGTTCCTCCAGCACCAATTTGTGGTTGAAATCACTGAGATTAAAACCTCGTGAGATCCTCATGGAGCATGTTCCAAGAGGCCAAGAAATCAAACTGTCCCTAAAGTGTAAACAATGGGCAAACCCTTTGGTAGAAACATCTCATGGGGGATGAGGGTGTGCACACAGGGCCAGGAATTTGAAAAGTAAATGGGACATTATAGGGATAAAACTGAAGGGTATTTTATATGTGCTCCCCTAAACCTATTTTTCAGAGGCCCATTTTGGTCCTTTTACTGCTGTCAGGATCACTTCAGAGGATCACTGATTTGATTTATTTTTTTCCTGATTTTTTCCCCTGATTTTATTTGTTTTCAGTGTTCTACAATCACTTCCATGTATCTTAGATTTTTCCCCTTCCTCTCCGCCCCTTCCCCCATCTCCCCACTCCCTCCCTGAGATGGCATACAGTTTTATATAGGTTCTACACATACATTCCTATTAAATACATTTTCACCATAGTCATATTGCATAGAAAAATTAAAATGAATGAGAAAAAAATCGTAAAATAAACCAAAACATAATACAAAAGAAAATGATCTGCTTCATTCTCGGATAGAATTGCCTTAAGCAACCATTGAGAATTTTTTAAGTCCTTGCATTGCAATGAAGTACTAAGTCTACCAGAAAAATTCCTCATACGCTGGTTGTTGCTGTGTACAGCGTTCTCCTGGTTCTGCTCCTTTCATTCAGTATCTGTTCATATAAGTCTTTCCAGGCCTTTATGAAGTCTTCCTGTTCATCATGAGGATCACTGATTTAGCCAGCCACAAAGATGTCACAGGAATAGATGCTGATCTTCCATTTCTTATTCTCTCTCCCAACTATTACCTGGTGGAGCAAAATGTAAGGTACTTGCCTATCATGGTAGCATTGAGTGAGGCCACAGCCATCATCCCCAACTCATATCATTGGCAAGATGATCTCTGCTATGAAACTTTCGTTGGCAAAATTGCCTCTTTGCTTGAGGTAGAGTAGTCACCCCCAAAGCCACCAATGAGGCGAGAACAAGTCCTTCATCAGTTTAGAGCATAAGGAGCACTTGGATCAATGAATGGTAGCAGATGGTGGTCACAGTATATGGCTTATGGATGCCTGAGGAGGCTTAGTTCGAAGTGCATGCCAATTCTGAGTCTGGCACTCCAGTAGCAGGCAAGCTAAGTGGTGCTATGACTCCAGCTAAGACTCTGAGACAGAATTATCTAGTAGGGAATGGGGAAAGAATCACTTTCTCCCACTCCCTCTTGACCAGAGGATTACCTTGAGTATTTCAAAAGGGTCAAAGGTTTAAACTTCCTTTCAGCATGCATAGAATTGTCCCAAGAATAGCCATAGATGATAGTAGTGTCTGCATTTAGCCCACGGATAGGCATCTAGAAGATACTACAAGACCACTGACCCTTGGAAGCCAACATAGATATATTCACATTGAAGATGGATTTCCTGGATTATCTACAAAGTTAGGAAAGGACTTCCAGAAGCCAGGAGTTATGAGTTTCCTCTTTATGGCAGATGCTTTCTAAGGTTGAGCCCTATCTCTATGGTAACTTTGTGTGTGAAAAAAAAATGAGTATGGCCCAGAAATTTCAAGTGGATGAGCTTATACCAAGTTTCCTTACTGTATCACATTAGCATGTATCCCTTTCTAAAGCCTAATTGAATCTGCCTGGCTTATAATAGAGAGGGAGAACACTGGATAGGGGCTCATGAGAGTGATGGCAACCTTAACCCCTCATAGTTGCTTTTAGAATCCTGAGGGGAAAACTATTCAAATGAACTCTAGGGCCTCAATCTGCTAGTTCAAATTCAAATGTGATATTCGGAGACTAAACCCAGATTGTGTGCTACACTAAACTAAAACCAAACCAAAACAACAATTCCTTCTTTCTCTCTTTTAGTGGTCAGTGAGCAGACCTGTAGAGGTTCAAATCCTATCACTTTCAAAAGCGTAGGAGGAGTAGGCAGGCATTAGTGTGAAATTATCTTGGATAAGTGTAGTTTCTTCATCATATTGTGGAAAGATAATATTCAGAAGAACCTTGGGAAAGTGGGCTTATCCCTTCCTTCTCACATAGAAATTTAGACAACTGGGATATAGATATTTTTGGAAATATTTTGAGTAAGGGCTATTTCATGACTTGCCTTGCCAATGTATTTCAGTGTGGAAGCACTCACATCCAGGCTTCCTCATCCCTCAGTCACTTCCAGTTTATTCTGTCTATGTTAGCAACAGAGGACAGGCCAATATCTTTGTTATTGAATAACTACTTGGCTTCTTTCCTTCCTGGACAGCGCCCATATTGTTTTAACACTGGATGAATGAATCAAGGCTAAGTTACTCTCTTTGATACTGGTCTAGCTGGTGCTCTTCCTAAGTGGGTGTCTTCTTCCCTACAGAATCCAGGAGAGCTGGTTGGTCAGTCTTGCTGAAAGAGCAAAGGAGAGACATTCTGGCTTTGGCTGGGAACTATATATTCCTTCTTGTGTGGCTTTGGTGAGATTGTCAGCTTCCCTGAGAAGGGCAGCATTGTAGGTAAGGTCAAGTGTGAAGCCCAGCAGGGGTCAGGTCTTCACTTGAGCTGCTCTAGATCCCACTGTCAGCTCCTCACCATACAAGACCAACAGCACAAAGGTTAACTCGATTTCCTCTCTGAGATGCTAGAGAGGCTCATGCACAGGTTAAATTGATAATCTGAAGGGTGTGGGCAGAAAGCCAAGAAAAATAATAAAGAAAACCCTTGGCTTCATGCCCAGGGAATGAGCTCAGGGTCCTATCTCTAGGCAGATAGCTTAAAGACCTAAAGAGGGTATGCAAAGGAAGGCACTGGCCCATTTTTACTTCTCATTGATAAGGTGGCTTCCCTTCCCCCATCTTAGTGGCTTTTCACATAGTCCGAATGGATCACATCTGCTGGGCAAAGGGAGAAAGCTAGCCAGTCTCCACCAGGCATCCAACTTCTCTGCACTGATTTGAGGTGGGGATGGAGGGGAGGGATTGAGTAAAAGCCAATCTCCCATTGCTCCGATGTCAAGCACTTTGGACCCTGTCGCTTTTTTGTTTCACGTCGTTCCTGGCTGATTTGGGCTAGACTGAACAGCTCTGGAGTTGAATGCCTTAACAAGCCCCAGTTCTGGATTGGAAGTGAATGCTTTCTCCAAACTAAACTTTGCAAGACACCAAGAGTAGCAGAGTATGACCCAACATGCCAAAGAGAATTTGACTGAGGATACCAAGTACTCTCGACCAGGGCCGTCACCCCTGTCACACATACTTGCCTAAAGCAGGTCCCTTTTCCTTTTCTTTTCTTATTAAAGTGTGTTGCTCTGAAATAAACTCTGCAAGTACAAGTTCAGATTATGTTAGATTCCTATTGAAATGCCTTGGAAGTGACTATGAACAGTTATTGGTCCTATAAGCTTTCCTCTACTTCAGCTTGGGAAATAAATACAGCTAGCTGTCTCCAAGAAAAAAGGTTTTGGTAATCAATCAGTCTTTTGAAATGGATGTTGTACATGTCATGGCAGGAGGAGTCATAATTCACTGTCCTCTTAGATGATTCCTAATCAAAGTTGTTCCCTCTATTTATTTCACTTCCCACCTCCCTTCTTTTGCCCAGGCAGTGCCCCATTTTCAGTATTCACTTCCTCCTCACCCCAAGCTCTACTAGGCTGGACTTAAAGGCTCAATTCAGAATTTGCCTTCTCTGTGGTATCTTTTCTGATCCTTTAAGTTGAGAATGATCTAGCTACTCCTGCTATTTACTGTCCACTCGTATTTATTTATTTTTCTGTGTCTCTCCCCCAAAGAAAATGGAAGGTTGTACAGAGAAGGGACTGGTTTCTCTTTTGTCTCTGCAGCAACCAGTGCAATCTCTAACCACAATAGTTGTTCCTATGCATTTGTAGAAGTGATTGGCAATTAAAAATCATCAGATGAAGGAAAGCAATGGGGAAATTTATATCAGTCCAGCTCCCTAGGCTGCTCCCATTGCCTCTGTTCACAGCACTCTGTATAGGGCCCTGCCTTGGGAACATAGTGGATTCTTCTTAATGGAGGGGAAGTTAAAGTGCTGAGGCAGACCTGTGCTGCATCAGGAGGCATCTGAAAAGTGAGGTTTCTGAGGACTACAGGCTCAAGAGAGAGGATTGGAAGGCACCTTGGAAAAGATTCCTAAGCCAATCCCCTCATTTTATGAATGGGGAAATGGAGTCCCAAGGAGGTGAAACTACTTGCTTAAGGTTATACAGGAAATGTCAAAGGGAGAATTTGGATTGGGTTCTTTGACTTCAGAACCAGTGTTGGCCAATGATGCCTCCCAAAGACTCAGAAAAATAAAGTATCTCTAGTGCAGGCTTTATTAAATTCTCTGATTTACTCTTTTCTAAAACAAACAAACAAACAAACAAAAATAACTAAGGATAGGAGCCAAGATGGCCCCATACACATACACACATGCACACATCTGATTGATCAGGTCTAGTGCTTGTCATCCTAATACACAATGGACCCTGTTCTACTAAATAGATTCAGGATTCAGAGCTTAGCTAGCACTTTGAGAATAAAATATTTAGAAACAATTCATTCATCTTTAGGTAACTTCAAAGAGAGAGAGAGAGAGACAGAGAGAGAGACAGAGACAGAGAGACAGAGAGAGACAGAGAAAGATAGACAGACAGAGACAGAGAGAAACAGAGAGAGAGACAGACAGAGATAGAGGGAGAGAGAGACAGAGAGAGAGAGAGAAATACTTGGGAATGAATAAAGTCAAGTCACTAGTGTTCAAATACAAGACTTCCAAAAACATGGAGATTTTGACCAAAGGCCAAGTTTGAGCAAAGGCTTTGAATAACCCTGTGCATATATGTGTCCTTTATTTGTTCAGAACCTCTAACTGGGCAAGGCATTGACCCCTAACTCATCTCCTGTACCTGTTACAATGATCTACCCATTCCCTCCCTGATCTCCCTTTCTTCTTAATGCAGCAGCTAGGTGGCACAGTGTATAGAGCACTAGACAGGCAGTCAGGAAGACTCATCTTCCTAAGTTCAAATCTGTCCCCAGACACTTATTAACTGTGTGACCCTGGACAAGTCACTTAACTCTTTTTGCCTCAGTTTCCTCATCTTCAAAATGAGCTGGAGAAGGAAATAGCAAATGGTGCCAGTGTCTCTGCCAAGAAATCTCAAATGGGGTCACAGAGAGTCAGACACCAGTGAAAGGCTGCAGGAGCATTTCCTTCTAGCCTCTCTAGAGGACTGATGTCTCTTGGCCATGACCAACTTACTATGTTTGCATTATTTCTGTTCTTTTGGAGACAGATTTTGGTCCCTTGGGGACATTAAATTTTAGGCTTTTGAAGACAGACCCTTGACCTTTCTTTCCTTCATCACTTTGGTCAACCCATGGTATGGTGCTCTGAACTCAATGTCTGTTCAAACTGGTCTACTGGATATTTACTGAAATTAGCCTACCATCTCCCACCGCCAGGCCTTTGCAACAACTGTCATCCATCTCTTGAATGCATTCCCTCTTCCAAGGAAGCCTTTTGTTTCCTTCAAAGCTCATTTCATTGCTACCCTCCTCCATGAAGCATTTCCTCATCCTTCTAGTGAATCTACTCATGCCGTTGTATCTTGGAATAAAACATTAAGTTCCCTGAGGGAAGAAACACTTTCCACTTGTCTTTGTATCCCTACCACAGTCCTTTAGACACCATAGGTGCTTAATAAATACTGAGTTGTTTGGATTACTCTGTTAGGAACAAAACGTCTTTCTCTGAGCCTCAAGCTAATTAATGTATGCTGCCCTCCCCCACAACACACACACAATTTCCCATGTTGATAAACTTCCTTCTTGTGCCGCTGCCCAGTCCTATCATTTCAAGCCTCTGAAAAATGAGGAGTAGACTTGATCTTATCTCTCCCTCAAGAGCAGGACCTGTCACTGTCCTCATCCTTCTATGTCCTTTTTAACTCGTAGTTTTTCTCTCTCCTCCCTCCCTCCCCTGCCCTGCCACAGGCCAAATTCCCATTTTCTTTTTTCCATGAGCTGGTCAGTAACAAAGGTTATTAATAAACCATGGTACTCCATTTTCCTATTTTAAATGAAGCCCCTTCATGGGACAAATTGGATTTTCCAGCTTCTAAAGACATTTAAAACTGTCTGCCCTGGAATTGTATTGCAGAACTTGGGGGCTGGGGGGAGGAAGCAGCTCAGCACACTAATTCTCTCCTGACATTTATAGTCTTGTAATCAACACTATTCATAGGAACAGGTTTATTGAAAACATGAAGAAGAACAGTGATTAATGAAGCCTTCAAGAGTGTCTTCTGTTCTGTGGAGAAATCCAGTAAATCTAGATGGCGTTGGGGTGGTACAGCTGGAATTGCGGGGGAAACCCTAAATCCCAGCCCTGGCTTTCTGAGACTGGTTTCCCAGCTGATAATGTACAAGAGACATTGTTCCTCTGGGGTCATTGCCTATTGTCCTGGCCCCCTGCTCCCCTCCCTTCCTGGAATCACTCCGTAATTGATCTGCAATGGCAAACTTTCAGGAATGCCCCCCTTAAGGATCCTTACAAATTGGGTAAGCTTGTATCTCCCTTTTGTTCTCAGAGACAAAGACAGGCTTTCCATGGAACTGGGAACATTTCAACTCAGACAAAAGCCAATCAAAAATGAGCAGCAGGGTTGGCAGAAGAGACATTCACTATTATCCAGGAACCAAAATGGTAACTGGAACTGAAGGAAGGGTGGGCTGCCCTTCAGAACTGTCCAAGAACTAGGTTCATGAAAGTAACTCTCTACACACTGAGACATGTCATGCAACCAAGGAGGGGAGTTCTCCTTCCAGACCTGTTTTGTGCAGTCATCAACCTTTGGCCACCTTCTTTCTGTAAGGACAATGAGATTTTAATGTGTTGGCTTCTTTACCCTTTGCTCCACAGAAGAGCCTGTGTCCTGGATGGAAGATACTCTGCTAATCTGTGAGTTCAGGGTTTCAACGAAAAACAGTTAAGAAAAACAGGAATGAGATTTCTCTTCAACAAGGCACATCTGAATTATCAAATAATGGTACCCACATACAGCGTTAGAGTCTGCAGGCCCCAGAGATTGCTTTCTAGGCCAACAAACATCAATCTGAAACTTTTCAGATAGTTTCTCTCACAGTACTGAGCTCAGAATAACCTGACTACTGTAAGCCATGAGAGAATAGCCATCTAACAGGAAAATGCCATTCTGATGCTCTCCCCCATGCAGAACTCACGCGCAGAAAGACTATTTATTGAATTACCTTCTCTGACACACTATCCAGAGTGCTGTGTTGGAAAAAAATGGAAGCATTCTTCACAAGGAGCAAAGAGAAGTTAATTCTATCCTGTTTTCCAGTACTTCCTAGATGTGAGTTTTGGGATAGGTACTCAAACTGTCAGTTTTGTCCTTGTTAAAACTGGCTCTATTACTACTACTTTTAGTACTACTGCTTTTGCTGCCACTGCTGCTACTATTACTACTATACTACTACTGCTACCACTACTACTACTGTTGATGAGGAGAAGGATGAGGAGGAAGAGGAGGAAGAGGAGGAAGAGGAGGATATCTTGTCCTATGTCCCCTCAAAAGATTTTGGGATGATCCAATGAGGTGACACAAGATAAGAGAAGGAGAAAACTCTCAGACTACCTAAACTTCTATGAAGGGGAAGGAAGGGAAGTGAATAAACACTTACAAAGGACCTACTATGTGCCAGGCACTTAGCTGAGAATTAGATATGATAAGAATTAAGAACCAAAATTGATTTCTGATCATAAGTCAGAGAGAGTTAAATCAAGGTGGTTAGAGGAGAAAGTATAGATGCAATCTTAGCCTGGGCATCCATGATATTTTGGCACAGCTTGGTTGGAATATATTTATTGTGTGTGTGATACATACATATATCTACATATGTCTATGTATGTCTGTATGTATATATGTATATGTGTGTGTATGTTGAAAAACAGGTTGTGATACTCCCTCACTGGGGAGAGACCCACCAACCATAGTCTACCAGTGAATGATGGAAAAAATAGCAGATACTGTTGAAGACAGAATCTCAGTGAAATGTTATAACTGAGGTCTAAAATAAAAGATGTAGCAGAAAATGCTACAAGAGGAGAGGCTTACAAACCACAGCCCA
The DNA here is from genome assembly GCA_023548195.1 of Bettongia penicillata ogilbyi. Classification (NCBI taxonomy): domain Eukaryota; kingdom Metazoa; phylum Chordata; class Mammalia; order Diprotodontia; family Potoroidae; genus Bettongia; species Bettongia penicillata. Next base: position 16,114,210 of record JAJHZJ010000132.1, read on the forward strand.
CTCTTTAAATCCCAGAGGATAGTGGAGATATCTGAAATAGCTGACCTAGGAACCTGTGCCCCTTTCCTGAAAGAGAGAAACTTACTAATCACATCAACCCCAGTAGGTGATGGAAGAAGTCCTAGATAGCTTGGAAGACAGAAGAGTAACTGAAGACCAGCTACAAAGGAGAAGATGTTTCCAAGGGATTACCTTGGAGAGGTAATGACTTCAGTGGAATCATGGAGAAAAATGACTACTAATGATTCAGTAGGGGCATGATGCCTGCCTAGGAGCAGGCCCAGGGAACACCATAATGGCATCCTTAGAGAACACTGATAGATCTGTATTATTGAAGGAGTGAGTTACTATAGTCATGTTCCATGACCACATATGTTCCTTGGATATGACCTGTTCATGTGGATTCCCCATGTATACATGACTTCTATGAAAGTTCACTTTCCCCACTAAGGGTGTATGCATTTGTGAGAGAATACATACATACATACATACATATATATGTATATATGATATATATATATATATATATATATATATCAGGATTATATAGAAACCATTCTGTTGTTACTTCTAGTACTCTTCCATTAAATTCCTTTCCTTTGTCCATTTATTTTTGGAATAGAGAGATGATTTCATACATAAAAACATCATAAAGATAGAATGACAAGATTTAGCACCAGGATATGTATGGTGATGGAGAGTGAGGATTTGAGGGTGAGACAGAGGTTTTGAACCTAAGAGTCTGAAAGGGTGGTGATGCCTTCAAGGCAAATAGCCAGCTTTTGAAAAGGTGAGGACTTGGGGGCAAAGATAATAAGTTAATCTTGGGACATGTTGAGTTGAGACATCTCTAGAGCATCCAATTTGAAAGGTCCATTTGAAAGCCATTTGGTGATGGGAGACTGAAGTTCCATGGGAAAAAATAGGTATTCATGTATGTGTTTGTGTATTATATGTGTATATATATATGTGTATATATATATATATGCATATGCGTGCATGTACATGTATATGTATACCCTATAGGTGTAGATGCATGGGTATATGTGCACATATAATTATATATCCAGACAGTGCTGGAGAACATATGTGTGTATGTATTCAACATTATATACACATGTCTATATGGGTAATACATAGCTACACACATACTATATATGCAACAATGTGTAGATAAATGGATACATACATCAATAAGTACATATACACATACATTCTGTGATATGTGTGTATGTGTGTGATGTGTGTGAGTATGTGTGTGTCTGTGATGTGTGTGTGTCTGTGACTGTCTGTCAGTGCATGTACGTGTGTGTGTGCGTGTGTGTGTGACATGATCAGACCTGCATTTTAAGATTATCACTTTAGTGCCTGAATGGGCAATGGATTGGGTTGGGGAGAGATGTAAGGCATTTACTCTTCTCCGTTCTCATGGTGCCTTTCCAGTTTTCCAAGGTCTCTCAAATATCATAGTCAATGACTCCACCATCATTATCTGCCAGTTTTTCAGGACTCAAGGATGGAGTCCAACTGGGCCGAGCCATGTGACTTGCATTCCTAGAGGGCAGCCAGGCTCTCTTTTGCCTCTCTCTCTAACCTTAATTATCTTTGTTATCACCTGCTGCTTCATTCATTTTGGCCTTTTATTTTCAGTGGCCATTCTCCTTAGCAACCAAAAAAAAGAAAGGAAACATGACCATTTCCTGCTTCCACCCCAGTGCACATTTCCACAGTAAGTCACCCCCATTTTTCTCTCTGTCCCCAAATAAAACAGCTGAGACTCATCCTTTGAGGTCTTTTCATTGTTTCGCTCTCTGTGTCATGGGATTTAAGCTTCATTCCTCTGACCGGGCACCTCCCCTCTGTCCTGATGTGCCAGTTGTATCAGGCCAACAAATATAATGCTATCTGAAAGAGAGGGTTTAAATTCAGGGGATATAAGAAAGGAGCACCCTATCTTATTTTAAGAAGTATCCATTGCTAGCCACAGAAAAAGAGAGAGACTGGATCACGGGTGCCCAACCTGAAATAGTTTTTGGGGGGAACTGCAAGGATCTGGTTACTCACCTAGGAGAAAAGTGAGGGGGGGGGAGATAATAGGTGCTCTCTTCTCAGTAGATTTCTATCTTCAAGAAGGGGGAGGGGCAATGGACCTGGGTCCCTTCCTCTCAGGATGCTGAAAAATGGATGTAGTTGGGATCAGGAGCTGCAGTAGCCAGAAAAACAATTATTTAAACACCCTGATCCCAGCAACCAAAGGCAGTGCAGCCTCAGACAAACGAGATGAAATCCCTCCAGCCACGAAGCCTTTTATAATGAAGGCCTTTGACAGCTTTATTGGATTTCTCTCTAGTGGTCACAATAGCTCTAGCCCCAATTAGGCTTGGACATTAGTTGGAGAGCCCTCCATTTAGAAGTTGGCTTACCCGGAGATGGATCATGTTTTCCCTCTTTGTTAACCTCCTTCTTTGCTTCTCTTCCTTGTTTGGATCGCTGCCCTTTCACTGTAGATTTTCTTCAACTTCTTTGGTTCACATTAGATTTCAAACATTTTACTTTATCATGACTCCAGGTCTTAGAATGTCAAGTTATGGGAAACTACTGTTTTTTTAAATGTTCTTAATAATCAACAAAACAAAATTTCATAGAGAATTGCATAAGAAACTGTGAAGTCTGTTCTGTCCCGTTCAGTACGTTTGGTTTTGTGGAAGTCCCAAAGTTGTGATTGCCAGAGCCAGCCCACTGACAAAGTGGCCACAAGGTCCCTTTGCAAGCATGTCCCAGGGGATCCAAAATAATTCAGGTAGAGAGAAAATTGCTCCACCCTCCCTGGGGGCTTTTGTTTCTCTCCCTTCCCCCTACCCTGCCAGGCAAGATGCCTGGTCTCTTCTTTCAGGAAGAGTGCCAGTAAAATTACGTTTGACCTTTGCAGATTCTCTTAAATTTTAAGGCCTGTTTGTCAGCTGTTGGAGGGCTTAGCAGAGCAAGGAACTAGGAGACAAAGAGAGAGGAATTCAAAGAAGGGTTGAGAAGGCAACATGGATTTGGTCACAATTATCCTTTGTCTTTCCTCAATTTGGATTGAGTATCTGGTTTAGCATCCTGGATACACTAACCATGGACACCTGACTTGGGGAGGTGTTTTTTAACCCCGGCATGGGCCAGTGGAAGTGAGAAGGCTCCTCTCTGACGGGCTCTGATCAAAGGGCAAAAGAGCCCTGTCCAGAAAGCTTCCTTTTATAGGATTACTTGATCTGCCCTCCCAAGGTCATTGAAGTGTTCACATTGAACTTCACCTTGAGATATATGGCCACAGGGTTTCCAGGAGCTGGGATGAAAAGCTTCATTGTGCTTCCAGCAGGGGCTTTTCAACCATGGAATGCTTGCTTTCCAGATTTATGGTCAGGCATCGCAGTGATCCATTTTTTTCCTCCTATGGTTTAGAGCCCCCAAATACAAGATAATTGAAACAATTACCCAGCCTCCTGTTTATGATTACATTAATATCTTCCTAATCCTTGGACTCTGCAACTATTGTTTTCCTGAGCAGCATATCCCTAAATGGGGCCCAAGTACTGCTCCTCTGGATTGAAACCGGAAAGCGGCCTGGAATAGCCAGGCAGAAATGCATTGTTCCTCACTGTTTCTCTTTAGCTGGCCTTAGAAACCAAGAGGCACAGCCATGGTTTTAAGGGGAAAAGGAACAAGATAATGTCTCTTTTGGCTTCCAGAAGATCTCAGGGACAGAATCAAAGCATGGCCCAAATTATCACCTGGTGATTGATTCTTGCCTGAGACAACAAGGCCCTTAGGACCAGGTGCAGAAGTGGATTGTCTGGGCCCTCGTTACAAAAGGAAAAGCTGCTTGTTATTACAGGACTGTCACGCTTGCTACCACCACTGCACAAGTCTGTGCCATTTTGTTTCAATTAAGGAACACAAATAAATCACAATAACAACAAAAGCAAAAAACGCTCATTCAATAGGTTTGGAAACCCACCGTATAGACATAACAAAGCTACCACAAGGGCTTAAACCAAGTGCTGAGGGTCTTCTTTTCGTAATGACTAACAGGACATAGAGATGCACATCCTCTTTCCCAATACTTTCTGGAGACAGTTTGCCATCCCAATGCCTTAGAACAATCATGAGGCCTTGGAGAGGGGCAGCAGAAAGGGGCCAGGGAGAAGGGGGGAAGCGGCAGTATTGGGCCAGAAGCCTTAGCATCCACCTCTGTATACAGTTCTCAAGGGCCTCTGGGAGGTTATTGAGTCTGTTCAGACCCTATTTGCTCATTTCTTGGAGGGCATTGAAAGAGCCAAATAAAGTTAACTATGACAGTGTCATGGTGCTCTCTGAGTATCCTTTCAATTTGGTGAGATCCCCTAGGGTCATCCTCACTTTACCCAGAAAAACTCTAATCCTGCATCTGAAGAGCCAGGCACTTCCTGGAATTTCTCCAGAAGCTGGTACAGTGGAAGGTACCCAGTATGGTAGACATTTTGAGACTATGCAATCCAAATACTAGTTGAAGGATCTAAGAATGTATAGCCCAGGGAGGCAAGAACTACAGCTAAGTGGGGAGAAGCCAAGATGGCAGAGTAGAAAGACTCACTATATGCTAGCTCTGAACCCACAGCCCATAAATTTCCTATAAAAAGAACTCCCCACAAGTTCTGGAGAAGTGGAACCTGCACAGAAACAGAGTGGAATAGATTTCCATTCCAGAGAGCCCTGGAAAGCCATCCCCAGGGCTCCATCATGCTCCGGGCATTGAGCCCACCCCTGTGCTGCCCTGGCTGCGTGGCCCCAGAGGAGCAGATCTCAGCAGGCTTCAGGGACGGAACCTCCAGCGGCCGCGAAGGTCCCTCCACCCACAGGCACTACAGGTCAGTGAGACAGACTTCTGGGCTGGCCAAGAGGGGAGTGGGTTGTCTCCGTGACTCGGGCCCCCTCGGAAGGCAGTGGCAGAGGGAGCGGCAGAGGCAGTGGTGGCCTGGGACTCCCAGAGCAGGCAGGGGCTTGGGTCGATTACCAAAGATTTCTGCATAAAACCCCTGAGGGAATTGAGCCTGGGAAGTGGCCCTGCCCCCACATGAACACCAGAACTTAAGCTCACATTGAATAGCAGCCACGCCCACCACTGAAAGCCCTGAGGCTGGGGAGCAGCATTTGAATCTCAGACCCCAAGCACTAGGTGGGTGGATCTAGGCAGGGGTGCAGAGGAAGAATCTCAGAAGTCAAGTTAACTGGCTGGGAAAATGCCCAGAAAAGGGAAGAAAAATAAGACCATAGAGAGCTACTTTCTTGGGGAACAGATGTTTGCTCCTTTCATTTCTGATGGGGAGGAACAATGCTTGCCATCAGGGAAAGATGTGGAGGTCGGGGCCTCTGTATCCCAGACATCCCAGGTGGATGTCCGGTGGGCTCAGGCCATGGAAGAGCTCAAAAAGGATTTCAAAAATCAAGTTAGACAGGTGGAGGAAAAACTGGGGAGAGAAATGAGAGAGATGCAAGAAAAGCATGAAAAACGGGTCAATACCTTGCTAAAGGAGACTCAAAAAAATGCTGAAGAAAATAACACCTTGAAAAATAGGCTCACTCAATTGGCAAAAGAAGTTCAAAAAGCCAATGAGGAGAAGAATGCTTTCAAAAGCAGAATTAACCAAATAGAAAAAGATGTTCAAAAGCTCACTGAAGAAAATAGTTCTCTCAAGATTAAAATGGAACAGATGGAGGCTAATGACTTTCTGAGAAACTAAGAAATCATAAAACAAAACCAAAAGAATGAAAAATGGAAGAGAATGTGAAATATCTCATTGGAAAAACAACTGACCTGGAAAATGGATCCAGGAGAGACAATTTAAAAATTATGGGACTTAAATAAAAATTATTTTAAAAAAGAGCCTAGACATCATCTTCCATGAAATTATCGAGGAAAACTGCCCTGATATTCTACAACCAGAGGGCAAAATAAGCATTGAAGGAATCCATAGATCACCGCCTAAAAGAGATCCAAAAAGAGAAACTCCTAGGAACATTGTGGCCAAATTTCAGAATTCTCAGGTCAAGGAGAAAATATTGCAAGCAGCTAGAAAGAAACAATTCCAGTATTGTGGAAATACAATCAGGATAACACAAGATCTAGCAGCTTCTACATTAAGGGATCGAAGGGCGTGGAATAGGATATTCCAGAAGTCAAAGGAACTAGGACTCAAACCAAGAATCTCCTACCTAGCAAAACTGAGTATAATACTTCAGGGGAAAATATGGTCTTTCAATGAAACAGAGGACTTTCAAGCATTCTTGATGAAAAGACCAGAGCTGAAAAGAAAATTTGACTTTCAAACACAAGAATGAGAAGAAGCATGAAAAAGTAAACAGCAAAGAGAAGTCATAAGTGACTTGCCAAAGGAGAACTGTTTACATTCCTACATGGAAAGACAATATGTGTAACCCTTAAAGCTTTTCAGTATCTGGGTAGTTGGTGGGACCACACACACACACACACGTGCATGCACACACACATGTTCATGCATGCATGTGCGCACACATACACACATGCACACACATACAGAGACAGAGAGCACAGAGTAAATTGAATAGGATGGGATCATATCTTAAAAGAAATTAAGGTAAACAGTGAGAGAGAAATGTAGTGGGAGGAGAGAGGGTGAAATGGAATGGAGTAAATTATCTCTCATTCAAGAGGCAAGCAGGAGACCTTTTAGTGGAGGGAAAGGAGGAGAGCTGAGAAAAAAACATGAAGTTTACCCTCATCACATTCGACTAAAGGAAGGAGTAAAATGCACACTCATTTTGGTATGAAAACCTATCTTACAATACAGGAAAGTGGGGGAGAAGGAGATAAGCAGGGAGGGAGGGATGATGGAAGGTAGAGCAATGGGAGGAGGGAGCAATTTGAAGTCAACCCTTGGGAAGGGACAGGATCAAAAGACAGAATAGAAACAATGGGGGGCAGGATAGGATGGAGGGAAATACAGTTAGTCTTACACAACACGACTATTATCGAAGTCATTTGCAAAACTACACAGATATGGCCTATATTACATTCCCTGCCTTCCTAAAGGGGATGGGTGGGGAGGGAGGGATGGGGAGAATTTGGAACTCAAAGTTTTAGGAACAACTGTTTAGTATTGTTCTTGCTGCTAGGAAATAAGAAATACAGTTAATGGAGAAAAAAAATCATCTGGCCCTACAGGACAAAAGAGAAGATGGGGACAAGCGAAGGGGGGGATGATAGAAGAGAGGGCAGATTGGTGATAGGGAAAATTAGAATGCTTGATGTATTGGGTGGGGGAGGGGATAAATGGGGAGAAAATTTTGAACCCAAAATTTTGTGAAAATGAATGTAAAAAGTTAAATAAATAAATTTATATTTCAAAAAAAACTTAAAAAAAGAACTGCAGCTAAGGGCATGGTATTGATACCTTCAGTTTTGAAACATTGTCATATGGAAGGGGATTAAGATGTGTTTTGTCTGCTTTCAGAGGGTGGTATTAAAAGCAGTGGGTGGAAGCTGTTTAGAGCTGTAGGGTAGTTTCTCAGTTCTCTGGTCACTACATTTCTGGGCAGAGCTGAAACTGGGATGGTATAGTAGAGTTTTGTCCCCGGGGTGGGGCCTAATTTAGAGTGTGCTGATAGGACTTAGAATCCTCTAGCAAAGAAATGACATAGCTCAGTACTCGGTTAGCAAGAATTGATGATGATGATGATGAGGTGGACCATAAAAGAGCAATAAAAGAAGCACAATCACAAACTGCTCTCTCCAAAGTTACCAATGATCCACTAAAAGCCTAATCCATTGGCCCCATTTCAATCCCCATCCCTTTTGACTTACATGCAGTCATGGCCACTCTTAATTGTTCTGGCCCCCTGAATGCTCCTTCCTTTTTATATCACACTGCATAATCAGATTAATCTGTGTACTGTGAATTTTTTAATTCTTATATTTGCTTCCATTTGTGAATATTATTGTCTTGTTTATTTGACTATTAAGTAAATGATTGTATTTAATACCTAAAGGTGTCAATATTGTAAGTGGTAGATCTTGTGTAAGTGAAGGGGTTGAAAATAAAATTGATGAGTAAGAAATATAATTCCCTGCAACAGGGTTATCCGTAGGAACTTGAGAGCATTTGAGTGCAACCATGTAGGGGTAATTCTTCTCTGGGAACCTAGATCTGGCAGTGTGAGTAGGTTGAAAGGAAGACCAGAGAATGAGGAGGTGTTTGACCTCTCTCTGAGAAGAGCATGAGGTGCTACTACCCATACCCATCATAACATAATCTTAGCCTAAAGGATATCAGAGTCAGCTGGTCATTTTACAGTTGAGTCAGCTGAGATTCAGGGATATTTAAGTCACTTGCCCAAGATCACATAGAGGATGGGGAAAGGACCTGCTGCTGTGCCTAGTGATATATCCAGCTAGTTAAAGTGGAATGGTGCAGATAACCAAGAGAAACCCTTAACTTTGGAAATAGCCATCGAAATCTTTCCAACCCTCCAAGCCCAGAGTCTGGTTCCAATCCTATCTCTACAGGGTCAGAGACCTCCTGAAACTTCTGTTAGCTCATTTGGGTGGTTTTTGTTGTATGACATGTGACCTTGATCACTTTTATAGATTTTGTGCTGTTTATTCCTCAGGCTTTATTAAATGGACTTCAGATTATATGGAAAGGGTGAATATAGACATGTACACATATTTATGAGTTCAATATGCATGTACATGTACACACTATATACATATGTGAATATTTGATATGTATCCAAACATAAATGTATAGGCACACACAGAAAAATATGCCCATGTACATACATATCCAAGAAAAATGCCTGATAACACAGGAGCCTTTGAGTTTGTCCTCAGTTGCTTTAATTTTCCTTAACAAAGATACAAGGATTAGTTTTTCAAATGAAAGCTAATCTTTACTCCCATGTAGATGAAGTGAAAAAAATTGTAATAGCTCTTTCTCTCTCTCTCTCTTTCTCTCTCTCTCTCTCTCTCTCTCCTCTCTTCTCTCTCTTTCTCCTTCTCCTCTTCTTTCTTTCTTTCCCCTTATCTCCTTTTCTCTATTCTTTTATTTCCTATGATCTTTACACTTTCCTTTATTGTCATTTCTCTCTTTCCTTCTATCTTTTGTCAAGAGTTATATTTGATGTACTGTCCCCTGCCCTACCCCCCATACCCTTTGGAACTCAGTAGACTTTTCATAGGCTGCCTCTTGTTCACTTTTCATTCTACCTTCCCATATCCAACAATCCACCATCACCTGGACTTGCTGCGATCCTGGGAGCTTAGTGAGCAGCCAGTCTGCATCAGGAGCAGAGCAGAACTGAGCCAAAGTCATGGGTAGCCTTGAGAGGGCTCTTTCACAATTGCCTTTCCCAGGGTATTATCCACATCAGGTGGCCGTTGGTACAGGGTCAATGTGATGAAATCTGTTTGTTGAGTCACTTTGGTCCCAACAATTTTTCCAACGATCTGATCTACCTGATAGTGCTTCTATTTCAGAAACGTCCAGTCAGTAGAACAAATAGGGATCCTGAGAATTCTCCAGCACAGCAGGGACAAGGGCAACCTTCAGAAGCAAATAGAGCCATTTCCCTCTTTCCTTTTCAGGAGATCACCATGGGGGACAGTCACAAGAATTCTCAGGAGTTTGGTATCTTGCTTGGAATTTCTATTCTCACTCAGGTCCAACTTCAGAGAGCTGCTGAGATGACCGACCTCCAGGTTCTAGAACTTAGGTGACTGACTGTCACATTCTTTTAGGTTTCTTCCTCTCCATCAAGACCATCATGCTCCCAGGGATCTGAAATATTCATTGTGACCTTCAAAGGGAAATGAATTCCAACATGGCCAACCTCCTTTGCAAAGGACAGAAAGTGGTGCCAAGTTTCACAAGCTGAATCTCCAAAACCTAAAGCACACATAAGAAGAAAAATCATGTGAGAATATACTTCTTCCCTTCAAAAAATACTATCCTCTTCTTTCAGAGTTGGGAAGATTACTGATTTCTTTGTTTCCAGTTTGGCATCCTGTATTCATGATATGATACAGGAATAAGGCATGGACCTGTGACTTCAGGGATATAAGGAGCTCTCAGGGGAAAAAGCATTTTCTAATAATCCAGGTCAACACCTTCTCAATAGTCTCAGGATGTGCCCAGTGTCACACAACCACTATATGGCAGAGTAAGGCTTGAACTCTTTTTGGATCAGATGCCAACTGTCTATCAGGGCACCAGGTTGCTTCTCCTTCCAGTGGGATAGTAAAGATTCCCACAATAGTGATATAAGACAAGGAAGTGGACCTCTTTTTACTTTGATTTGGAGTTATTACCCAGCTGTGGTTTGTACCATCACAATGATATCAAGAGGCAAATGGAAAACATTGCCCAGCTTTATGGTTCTACCCAGGCTTCCTTGCTTGTCTACACAAATAACTTATCGTCCTGGGGTACCCTTGTTCCAGAAGGTCCTTAATTAGTATGACATGTTTGGGAGACAGATTGAATAGGTGTCTTGGCCTTCAAGAATCAGGAATGAAGGCAATCAGATGCTGGGCCACAAACATTGATAGCATCGCTCCATGGGATGGGAGGCCTGGACCAAGGACACCAGGGGTTTTCAAAGCCCCTGCACAGAGTCATTTTCTACTGGTGAGACCAGGTTTAATGAGCATGGAAAATAGACTTGGGGGGAAAGAAGTCACAAAATCTCAGCGTTTAGAATGAGGGCATTTGTATGGAAAAGATGAGGGACTGCCTCAAGGATAGAAGGAGGAAGGAAAAGACAGTTATTGAGAAATTCAACTCAGCTTGTTTTCAACTTCTATAGTCACTGCCTTTCTCCCTCAGTTGCTTCCTTGGAGATCCTACTTAGAAACCTCTTTTCTTCTGAAGATCATTTCATTCCCTACAGCAATCATCCTGATTTCCCATAGGTTAAGGACAAGTTATGATGGAAGATCAATTCCTAAATATTTTTTTAAATTTATAATTAATTTATTTATTTTCAGTTTTCAATAATTATTTCCATGAGTTTTAAATATTCCCCCCTCCCTTCTCATGATGGCATGCAATCTTATATGGGTTCTACACATACATTAATATTAAATACGTTTTCACATTAGTCATGTTGGATAGAAGAATTAAAATGAATGGAAGAAACCATGAGAAAAACCAAACATAACAAAGGAGAAAATAGTCTACTTCATTCTGCATTCCAACGCTATAGTTCTTTCTCTGGATGTGGATGGCATTTTGCATCAAGATTCCTTTGGAAATATTATAGGTCCTTGTATTGCTCTGAAGAGCTTAGTCTATCAGAAACAGTTTTGACACACTGTGGCTGTTACTGAGTATAATGTTTTCCTGGTTCTGCTCATTTCACTCAGCATCAGTTCATATAAGTCTTTCCAGGATTTTCTGAAGTCTGCCTGTTCATCACTTCTTATAGCACAGTAGCATTCTATTATATTCACATACCACAGCTTGTTCAGCCATTCCCCAATTGATAGGTATCTCCTCAATTTCCAGTTCTTGACTATAAATATTTTTGTACATGTGGATCCAGTTCTTGGCTATAAATATTTTGGTACATGTGGATCCTTTTCCCATTTTTTATGATCTCTTTGGGATACAGTCCTAAAAGCGATATTGCTGAGTCAAAGGGAATGCATATTTTTATAGCCCTTTGGGCATAGTTTCAAATTGCTCTCCAGAATGATTGGATCAGCTCACAGCTCTACCAATAATGAATTAGTGTTTCAACTCTCTCATATCTTCTCCAATATTTATCATCTTCCTGTTTTGTCACATTGGTCAATCTGGTAAGTGTGATGTAGTACCTCAGAGTTGCTTTGATTTGCATCTCTCTAATCAATAGTGATTTAAAGCATTTTTTCATATGACTATAGATAACTTTAATTTCTTCTTTGAAAACTGCCTATTCATGTCCTTTGACTATTTATCAATTGGGGAATGACTTGTGTTCTTGTAAATTTAACTTACTTCTCTATATATTTTAGAAATGAGGTCTTTATCACAGATACTAGTTGTAAGAAATCTTTCCCAGTTTTCTGCTTCTCTCCTCAGCTTGGTTGCATTGGCTTTGTTTGTGCAAAAACTTTTCAATTTAATGTAATCAAAATTATCTATTTTGCATTTCATGATGTTCTCTATCTCTTGTTTGATCATAAATTTCTTCATCAATCTGAGAAGCAGACTATTCCTTTCTCTCCTAATTTGTTTATGTATTAGCCTTTATACCCAAAGTGTGTACCCAGTTGGACTTTATTCTGGTCTACCATGTGTCAGGCATTTAGATGTCCTCTTTCTGGCACACTATTTTCAAGTTCTCCAAGCAGTTTTTGTCAAACAGTGAGTTGTTATCCCAGAAGTTGGGGTTCTGAGGTTTATCAAACAGTAGGCTATGATAGTCATTGACTATTGTGTCTTATGTACCTAACCTATTCCACTGGTCTATCCATCTATTTCTTATGCAGTACCAAGTGGTTTTGATGATTGGTGCTTAATAATACTTTGAGATCTGGTGTGACTAGACCATCTTCCCTATCATCTCTTTTCATTAATTCCCTTGATGGTTTGGACTTTTTCCTCTTCCAGATGAATTTTATATTACTTTTTGTAGCTCTAGAAAATAATTTTTTAGTAGTTTGATTGATATGGCACTGAAGAAGCAAATTAATTTAGGTAGAATTATCATTTTTATTATATTGGCTTGGTCTCCCCATGAGCAACTGATGTTTTTCCAATTATTTATTTGTATGAAAAGTATTTTGCAATTGCATTCATATAATCCCTGGGTTTGGTTTGGCAGGTAGATTCCCAGATATTTTGTAGTTCTACCATGACTTTAAACAGAATTTCTCTTCCTATCTCTTGCTTTAGGGCTTTGTTAGTAATATATTGAAATGCTAATGATTTATGTGGTTTTATTTTATAACCTGCAACTTTACCAAAGTTGTTTATTATTGCAAGTAGTTTTTTACTTGATTTGCTAGGAATCTCTAAGCATATCATCATATTGTCTGCAAAAAGTGATAATTCAGTTTTTTCTTTGCCTATTCTAATTCCTTCAATCTCTTTTTCTTCTCTTATTGCTACAGCTAACAAGTCTAGTATGATGTTGAATAACAGTGGTGATAATGGATATCTTTGTTTCACCTCTGATCATACTGGAAATGCATTTTACTTTTCACCATTACATACAATGCTTGCTGATGATTTTAGGCAGTTATTACTTATTATTATGAGAAAGGCTCCAACTATCCCTATGCTCTCCAATGTTTTCAATAGGAATGGGTGTTGTATTTTATCAAAAGTGTTTTCTTCATCTATTAAGGTAATTATATGGTTTCTGTTTCAATTCCTAAATCTTTGTCCCATCATCTCATTTTATAAGGAATCCTCTACTCGACTTCCTGGAGTCAGATTTCCTTTAAGACTAAGCTCATGCAAGGGAGGAGCCAAGATGGCGGAGTAGAAAGACTCACATATGCTAGCTTCGAACCCACAGCCCATAAATTTTCTGTAAAAAGGACTCCCCACAAATTCTGGAGCAGTGCAAGCCATGCAGCAATGCAATGGAGGAGATTTCTGTTCCAGAGAACCCTGAAAAACTGGCACCAAAGGTCCATCATGCCCCAGACGTAGAGCGGAGCCCCTGCCCTGCCCGCGTGGCCCTGAGAGGAGCAGATCCGAGCAGGCTTGAGGGATGGAACCTCTGGCGGCCAGGAAGGTCCCTCCAACCACAGGCACTACAGGTCAGTGAGAGAGCCTTCTGGGCTGGCCGAGAGGGGAGTGGGATGTCTCCATAACTCAGGGATCGAAGGGCGTGGAATAGGATATTCCAGAAGTCAAAGAAACTAGGACTAAAACCAAGAATCACCTACCCAGCAAAACTGAGTATAATACTTCAGGGGAAAATATGGTCTTTCAATGAAACAGAGGACTTTCAAGCATTCTTGATGAAAAGACCAGAGTTGAAAACATAATTTGACTTTCAAACACAAGAATGAGAAGAAGCATGAAAAAGTAAACAGCAAAGAGAAGTCATAAGGGACTTGCCAAAGGTGAACTGTTTACATTCCTACATGGAAAGACAATATTTGTAACCCTTAAAACTTTTCAGTATCTGGGTAGTTGGTGGGACCACACACACACACACACACATGCACACACACACGCACACACACATGTTCATGCATGCATGTGCACACACATCCACACATGCACACACATACAGAGACAGAGAGCACAGAGTAAATTGAATAGGATGGGACCATATCTTAAAAGAAATTAAGGTAAATGGTGAGAGAGAAATGTACTGGGAGGAGAGAGGGTGAAATGGAATGGGATAAATTATCTCTAATTCAAGAGGCAAGCAGGAGACTTTTTAGTGGAGGGAAAAAGGAGAACTGAGAAAAAAACATGAAGTTTACCCTCATCACATTCGACTAAAGGAAGGAGTAAAGTGCACACTCATTTTGGTATGAAAACCTATCTTACAATACAGGAAAGTGGGGGAGAAGGAGATAAGCAGGGAGGGAGGGATGATGGAAGGGAGGGCAATGGGAGGAGGGAGCAATTTGAAGTCAACACTTGGGGAGGGACAGGATCAAAAGACAGAATAGAAACAATGAGGGGCAGGATAGGATGGAGGGAAATACAGTTAGTCTTACACAACACGAGTATTATCGAAATCATTTGCAAAACTACACAGATATGGCCTATATTACATTCCCTGCCTTCCTAAAGGGGATGGGTGGGGAGGGAGAGATGGGGAGAATTTGGAACTCAAAGTTTTAGGAACAACTGTTGAGTATTGTTCTTGCTACTAGGAAATAAGAATACAGTTAATGGGGAATAGAAAGTCATCTGGCCCTATAGGACAAAAGAGAAGATGGGGACAAGTGAAGGGGGGGATGATAGAAGAGAGGGCAGATTGGTGATAGGGAAAATTAGAATGCTTGATGTATTGGGGTGGGGGAGGGGATAAATGGGGAGAAAATTTGGAACCCAAAATTTTGTGAAAATGAATGTAAGAAGTTAAATAAATAAATTTATATTGAAAAATAAAAAGACTCAGCTCATGCACTCACTTCTGCATACAGCATTTCCTGACTCTGAGCTGTTATAGCCTTCTCTTCCTATTAACTATTTTCTGTTCAATAGATATAGAGATAGATTGTTACAATTTTTATGGATATATGTATATACACACACATATGTCTGCAGGTGTGTGCGCGCACACATATGTACATATATACATATACATATATGTGTATAAGTATATATATGTATATATATATACACACACATTATTTTATATATAGGGGTACAGGGTATGTTCAGGGAGGACCAGTACCTTTGGTGTGATGGCTGCCAAGCCCTTTTTGGGAATCTTTCCACCTTTGGTGTTTACCTGTTCCACCCACCCCTCACCTGTGGCTCCAAGAAGCTGCAACATGCATAGCGGCCACATCCTGATAAACTGGTGTGTCACAGGGGTGTCTACCTCAAGAATGTGAAGACTTGCTCTGGTGGAATGGGCAGATGAGAACAATTTGTTCCAATGGCCATGAAGGCAGTTGAAGCAGTCATTGTGGAGTGCTTAGAGCTTGGTTAGACACGGAAGAGGCCCAGGTCATCCACTGCATCCAGAGCCATCACCAGACATCTTGACTCTGTCCTGCCATTGAACTCTGATGACTGTGGAGGAGAGAGTGAGGTTGACGACTTCGTGCAACTCTGCCTCACTTAAATCTAACTTATGCATGAATCAAAAGACATCACCCACACCATTTTACTCTTATGCCTCAAAGTCCTGTGGTGACAGGCAAGTGATGAAGCAGCAGGTGCGGATATGCTGGGAGCTGTAGTCACAACCCTGCACACAGGTGGCCCAAGCCATAGGTCGTTTCTCACTGGAAGCAGCAGTGGGACTTGGCAGCCCCCTGGGTGTCTGAGCAGCCTTTTAAGGATCTCATTGTTCACCTCCTGGTGAGGAAGGGGGATAGAAAAGGTGCCCGAAACATTGTCTGCCTACCCAACCCTGGCCTGATTACTGCAGCAGGTGTGGAACCCCATTATGTGGTCAAAACACACAAAACATGCACAAAATGTAGAAAAACATCTGCAAAAATGATTCCACTCACTACTGGCACATGAAACATGCACACACTTATAGACAACACAAAATACAGTAGACCTGAAAGAAGAACTGCTCCTTTTGTAAGAGAACTCAACAGGTATCACATCCAAATAGCAGCCCAGAGTGAAACAAGGTTAGCAAATGAAGGCCAGCTTACTGGAGTTAGAGCTGGATACACATTTTTCCGGAGTGCATGCAGTGAAGGGGAGTGCCATGAAGCTGGCATGGGTTTTGCAATCAAAACTTTCTAGTCAGCAAGCTGGTATGCCAGACATGACATGTGATTGTCACTCACAGGAAAACACCATGTCACCATCATCAGTGCCTATGCTCTTATCATGATGAACCCTGATGAGGTCAAAGAAAAATTCTATAAAGACCTAGAGACCCTTATCATCAATGAGCCAAAAGAGGACAAGCTTCTAATACTGGGTGACTTTAATGCTAAAGTAGGCTCAGACTACCAGACTTGGCAGGGAGTCCTAGGGAGGAATGGAGTTGGAAATAGCAAAAACAATGGTCATTTACTGCTGAAGATTTGTGCATCGCATGACCTTCTTTTCACCAACACTGTTTTCCATTTACCTAAATGCAATAAAATTTCATGGATGCACCCTCCCATCAAATATTGGGATCTTATAATAGACTATGTGATTGTAAGGAGAAGTGACAGACAAGATGTGAAAATGACAAAGGCAATGTGTGGTGCAGAGTGCTGGACTGATCACAGACTTATCCTTTCCATGTTAAATATTTGCATACATCAAAAGTGCCACCCCCAAGGCAAAATGACTACCAGAAGAATTAATGTCAACAAATAAGAGCTCTCTGTGAACAGTGTGCTGCTAACTTGCAGGGAAAGTTGAGCCAACAGATGGTTGGCAATAGTGGAGCAGAAAAGGAGTGGGAAGCTTTCAAAGAGTTAGTGTACAGCACTGCATTTGCTCATCTATATCATAACACTCAGAAACGCCAAGACTGGCTTGATGAAAATGATAGGGAAATTCAGAAACTGCTAAACAAAAAAAAAGAACTCCATAGAATATACCAATGGGATAGTTCATCCACTTCTAAGAAGGAAGCATTTAATTCCATAAAAAACAAAGTACAAGCAAAGCTTAGAGAGATGCAGGATTCCTGGCTCAGAAAGAAGGCAGAGGAAATTCAGTTTTATGCTGATAGTAACAAAGCAAAGAGCTAGTATGATTCCTTGAAAGCAATTTATGGACCAAAATCTATGGTGCATCACAACTACTCAGTGCTGATGGAGCCACATTGATTAATGATGAGGACATGATCCTAGAGAGGTGGGCTGAACACTTCCATAGTGTTCTCAACAGCTCATCATCAATCAATGGCCATTGACTATTTACTTCAGGTTGAAATCAATCCTTCCTTAGCTGGACTTCCCAATTGAAGAAGACGTTTTGAGGGGCATTAGGCTCCTTTCATGTGGCAAAGTACCTGGTGCTAATCATATTCCACCTGAGTAGGGGGACTATTGCTCATACAAAAGCTGACTGAAATTTTCCAGGTTATATG
The DNA here is from genome assembly GCA_023548195.1 of Bettongia penicillata ogilbyi. Classification (NCBI taxonomy): domain Eukaryota; kingdom Metazoa; phylum Chordata; class Mammalia; order Diprotodontia; family Potoroidae; genus Bettongia; species Bettongia penicillata. The sequence continues at coordinate 16,131,952 of JAJHZJ010000132.1, forward strand.
GCAAGAGGAAGTTATCCCCAGGAGTTCAAGGATGCCTCCATCATCCATCTCTATAAAGGTAAAGGAACTAGATTGTCCTGAGACAATCACAGGGGGGAATCTTTCTTTTTGTCATTGCTGGCAAATTCTTGCTAGAGTCCTCCTTAATAGGCTGATACTTCACCTGGAAGAGGGTCATATACCTGAGAGCTAGTGTGGCTTCAGAAAGGACCGAAGAACAGTCAATATGCTGTTTGCTGCCTGATAACTCCAAGAGCAATGCCAAGAGCAGAACAGAGGTCTGTACATAACATTTGTAGATATGACCAAGGCCTTTGACACTGCTAGTCATGAGGGCTTATGGAAAATTATGTCAAAATTTGGTTGCCAGGTGAAGTTCATCAGTATTGTACATCAGTTTCATGATGGCATGTTTGCCAGGGTTCTGGGTAATGGGCAATGGTCTCATGCCTTCCCACTCACCAATGGAGTGAAACATGACTGTGTGCTTGCTCCCATGCTTTTTAGCATGATGTTTTCAGCCACATTGACAAATGCTTTCAATGGAGATGAACATGGCATCAAGGACAACTACCATACTGATGGTAAGTTCTTCAATATGAAAAGGCCACAAGCCAAGACCAAAGTGGAGTTTTGGTGCATGATTTTCTGTTTGCATATGACTGTGCCCTCAGTGCAGCCTCTGAAGCTGAGATGCAACAAAGTATGGATCAATTCTCTGCTGCCTGTGCTAATTTTGGCTTAACAAATTAACACCAAGGAAACATAAGTGCTCCATCAGCCACCACCATACCATCCATACATAGAACCATCAGTTACAACAATTGGAGAAGTTTTGAATGCTGTGGATAAATTCACTTACCTTGGTAGTGTACTTTCCAGGGATGTATACATTGACAATGAGGTTGATGAACACATTACCAGAGCTAGCTCAGTGTTTGGGAGGCTCTGAAGAAAAGTTTGGAGAGAAGAGGTATTAGACTGACTACCAAACTGAAGGTCTACAGATGGTTGTGAAACATGGACAGTCTACCAGCGCTGTGCCAGGAAACGGAATCGCTTCCATCTGAACTATCTTAGGAAGATTCTGAGGATCAGAACAGAGGGTCACATGGAGCCAAACAGAAAAGAAAGCAGATGAGGCGTTCGCCTCAACCTGGAGAAAATTAAGAGAATAGCCATTTGTAGAGTGCCTACTATGCACCAAGTACCATTCTAAGGACTTTGCAAATATTTTGTTTGATCTAACTCTAGGAGGTAGTTGCTATTATTAATCTCATTTTACACTTGAGGAAACTGAGGCAATCAGAGATAAAGTGACTTGTCCAGGGGTCCACAGCTAGCAAGCATCTGAGGCTGGATTTGAACTTAGATCTCCTTGACTCCAGAAAAGTCTATGAGTTTTTCTTGGGTCACAAAAAGACTAATGTGAGACTTGATGTGAGTCACATAGTGGGTATAGTAAAGTTGTACTAGAGTTTGGACTTGCCCCCAAGTCTTTTTGCCTCCACTCCTAGTTTTTTTCTTCTCTGCATGACACTGACTCTAGTAGAAATGAAAGCATTAAAGCCTTTAAGGGACTTTCAAGAAGATGGCAGAGTAGGGGACACAAAGGAGATCACCACCTAAATTTACTCTGATAAGCCACCAAAAAAATCAACCAAAAGCAAAACTACTAGAATAATCAGAGAAAAATTTAAAAATCAGTAAAAATGACTGAATCAAGTAAGTCCATAAATACCAGGAAAAGAAATTTAGGAATAAAAGGAAAGTTTAAAAAAAAATCAGAAGATAAGGTGTACTCATAGAACCAAGGACATTAATGACACAAGAAACCAAGTAAAAGTTTTCTCTGTAAAGTAAATGAGTAAGTGAAATAGGCGACAAACATTCTGAAGAAATTAAAGGGAAAAATGAAATTACTAATCATTTTGTCAGACAAAATGAAAAAGAAATGAAATGTTACTAAAAATTTAAAAAAAGATGATGATAGAAACTCAATAGTTTAGGAATTTACATGTTTTTAAAACATGTTTTTAAAGAATTCAATGACAAGTAAATTCACCTTATACAAGAACAAAATAACATTGGAATAATGATAATAGGAAAAAATCATAAAATTACTAAAGTAGAAGATTTTTTTAAATGGAAATAATAAAGAGAAATGAACAGCTAGGAGGCACCATGGATAGACTGCTGAGTTTGGAGTCAGGAAGAATCATGTTTCTGAGTTCAAATCTGTCCTCAGACACTTACTAGCGGTGTGATCCTGAGCATCGTGTTTGCCTCAGTTTCTTCATCTGTAAAATTAATTGGAAAAGGAAATATAAATTATTCCAGTATGTTTGCCCAGAAAACCTCAAGTGGAGTCATGAAGAGTTAGACACAATTGAAACTATTGAACAATGATAAAAAAAGAGATCATCTGTTTTCAGACTCTCTGACGCATTATGCCCCAACCTTGGAACCCCATGGGAAATCTCCTAAAAAAGTTCACGTTAGTCTGATGCTTTGGTCCTCCCAACAGGGATGAGTGAGATTCCTTCTAGGAAAGTTACTCCATATCCAAAGTAGTAGAAATTAGGTATTAGGCAGCTATCCATTTCCTTCACCACAAAAAACTGGTAAAACAGACATTAAAGTGTACATACACTAACTCAAATTTAAAGCCTAAATAATCTATCACCTCTATTTTTCTCTCTGGGAAAAATGATGGATTTATGGAAGGTCACTGGATAGTACTCAGAGGCAATTGAACATCTCCCTGAATTTTTGTGTTCATGAGAGAATAAAGAATAAAACTAACAAATAGAAACACTAATAGAAAACATAAAAAAAGAAATTATAGCAACAAAAGTAGTACTTCCTGCAATGGGACATGAGAGGGTGATTTCATTGATAATAAAAAGTATAGAGCTATTCCGGGAGGAAAGAACAAAAAATGAAAAACTAGAAAATTAGAGAAGAAAGTTGAATTAATAGGATTAGAAACAAGAGGTGACAATAAATACAGGCTCCTAGGCTCCTAGATGTCCACTTCTTTTTCCTTTACGCTGTGCTATTGATAGCTCATTAGTCAAGTGTTAAGTGTTGTACATCTTGCATGGAGGGAAGTGTGAATACTGATTGACTGAGAGAAGCTGAGTATAACGATGTGTATGAGGTTAAGGGATTTAGCGTTCCAGAGATTAGAGAGAGAGACTTTGAGAACATATGTGGAGAGAAAAGAGCTTCATCCAGAGAAAGTCTACTCTCAATAGTCTCTAGAACTGTAAGTCCCAGAAGTCAAAAAACACCATGAGGCTGGCTCCCATATGTGTCCAAAGCTTGGTGAGAGCCAATCTTCCATCCCTCCATTTTCTTAGCCATTCTTCTTTCCATGTGTGTTCCTGAAGTCTATCCTCATGTCTAAGCCACAACTAAAAATGCCCAGAGATGGAGTATCATGTTCAGTATCTCCTCAGCCGTTGAGAAGCCATGCATCCCTCCCTGTAAGAAGCACGTGACAAGGGTCTGTTCTTTCCAAACTGCCCTCATCCTCCTAAAAGCAGAGCAAGAAAACTTGGATATAAAAAGTGAATCGATGTTTGCTAAACATTAAATATGTAAGACAAGCACACTAAAATAGATAAAAGAAACTATTCTCAGAAAAAGAGATCATATACATTAACGAAGTTACATGGGAAGGACTATGAAGACCAGGTGAATTAATACGTGAGATTTATTTATTCACTTAGTGAAATTTTCACTAATAATAGCTGTTCACTTACAGGTGAAACAGTCACAAGATGTCATCCCTGTAGTCAAAAGAGTTTTCAAAATAAAGACATCTTTTTGCCTAATTCTTCCCATGAAATATGGTTCTATCCTCAGTCCTCAATTCTGGGAAAGATAAGGAAGATAGATAAATATCATCAATCAACGTCAATGCACACAAGTGAAATAGTAGCCACTACAAGTATAGCATGCTTTGTCTCCTCACTCCACTCTGTATGGCTAGAAAGGTAGGCTCAGAGGATTTTCCTGGACCTGGTACTTAGGGGAGGAGAGGCACAGAGGAAACCAGATGAGTGGGTGTGGAGGACAGAATATGGAAGGAGAGATCATGCTCTCTTCCCAGTGATCGGCTAAGGGTAACATGAGAGTCTAAGGAGGAGAGGGAGGCATGGAGCAAGCTGTGAATGTCTCAGGGTATTCGAGCACAGATATCCTTGGGGATCTGTGGGGGGTGGGGGTGGTAGAGAAGTGGGCCGGTACCCTTGCTGTTTATGAGTGCTTTCGGGTTACAAATGAACTGGGGACAATGGGTGAAGCTGGCCCAGCATCCCATAGTCAGCATATGTCACAGGCTAGCTCTCTCTACTCACCAGGTAGAGAGGGGGATCCACTATCTCTCAAGATGAAACGTCACAGGGATAAATTAAATGCCTTACATTTTGATCCAGAAAATCAACTTCAGAAATCCAAGTCAGAGAGGAGGCAGAGTTAGACAGAAGTTTATCTGAAAACTCTCTGGGGTATTGGCAGAATGTGAACTCAAGAAGAGTAGCCAAGAAAACAAATACAGCCTGAGCTTGCAATCAGATCTATGTAGCATTTAGAAACAAGGAGAAAACAGTCACATTGTTTTAGGCCTGGTCAGGACATATCTGGCTACTGAGTGCAGTGCTGGGAATCACGTTCGGGGAAGAACTCAACCAGCTTCTCCCAGGGGCAGCAGAATGAGAATGAAACTGCCCCTAAAAAGCTCATATTCTGCTCCTGAGGCTGCAAGCTACCACAAACTGACACAGGACAGGAGGTGGGGGAGCAAAGGAGATATTCATACACAATGTTCCATGGGTCCTTGAGCCTGGAGCACACATTGGCAGGTGGGGAAACTGAGTTATCTCGATTAGCATTAACTGATACATGCTAACCATTATGGCAATGCCTTACAGACACTTGGGCCCATCAAACAAGTGGAGGCATAAAACCTAACTATTCCCTGAAAGGAGGAAAATGTCAAGTTTTTAAAAAAACATATCCATAATAGCTTTATTGGAATTAGCAACAGCCCTATACACAAGGCCAGCCCTGGAGAAGGGCTGGACAAAATCATTGTGAGATAGCGATGAGAGAGAAACTCAAAAGGCACGCACATTAGCTCTTCAGTGAGGCTGTACTAAATGCCAGGTTATGCCGGATGGCTTGGATGCCCCTCCCAACTCCAAGACTTAATGCTGCTGGGCAGCAATGAAATGGGATATGATTCAACTTGATTCCAACAACCACATGTTGTTTGACTGCTAGACATCCTCACCAGGATCTCCCATCAACATCTCAAGCTCTAACTGGGGGCAAGGGAAGTTCTTTGACTGGATTCAGAAAAATCAACTTCAAGAGTACAAGGTAGAAGAGATAAGAGACCAATGTTAGAGAGAAAAATCTCAAAATCATGGTAGACCTCCATTTCAACATGAGCCCAGCAAAGAGAATGAAGAAACTCTGCCTGCGTTAAGAAAGTCATAGCCTCCAGGATGAGGGAAGCCTCTATCCTGTTGGTTCTTTTCTTGTCAGGGCACATCTGAAATGGGTGTCCTGGGAACCACAGATTAAGAATCTCGATAATCTGGAAAGTGTCTAGAGATGAAGGATTGGGATGGCAAAGGGCTTTGTATTCAGGCTATGTAATCAGGTAGATGAGCTGGGGATACTTGTCCTGGAGAAAAGAAGACTTCATTGGGAGAATGTGAATCTTGAGATTCCTGAAGAATAGCTGCCTGGAGGAGCTGGCAGACTTTCTCCTGCTGAGATCTAGGGGCAGAACTATAAGTAATGGGGGGGAACATTGCAGAGAGGGAAATTGAAACTTCACTCAGCAATTTTTACTCCACACCTTTTGTGTTCCAAGAAGTGTGCAAGACACCGAGAATATAGAGGCACAGATAAAAGTCCCTCCCCTCAGTGAACTTACCCTAACCCTAACCCTAACCCTAAATGCACTGGAAAACCAACACTGGGATACATAAGTGCATCTGTCTACTTATCTATCTAGCTATGTATGCACATATGTCTGTATAGAGAAAGAGACATACACACATGTATAAAAGTTATATATATATATATGTGTGTGTGTGTATGTGTGTATACATGCACATATATATACAGTTTAATATATACATATACCTACAACACACATATATACTTGCATGTGCACATGTACATCTAACTGCTCCTATACTACTACATACTCCTATATAACTATATACTCACATATATTTACATATAAATATTTCTATATATGATACAACACATGTAAGTACACATTTATATTTATATACATACACATATATATGATATTTCATATGTATTTGGTGAATCCACACATGATGTATCATAGTTATGTATAATAAATTTAAAATATTTTGGGGAAGTGCTATCAGTTGAGATTTTTGGAAAGGTCCTAGGTTGACTGTGACGTTTGAATTGAGTTTTAAAGTAGACGTTCTGAGAGGTGGAGATGAGGGGAATGTGTAATGAATCCAGCTATGGATTACAGCCTCCACAAATCATGGAGATGGAAGATGAACTATTATTCGTGAAGAGCAGCAGGTCAGACAGCATAACTGGAACACAGAGTATGGCAAGCGGGGGGAGGCAAGGTCTCATGAGCCTAGAAAGGTCATCTGGAGCCAGATCGAGAAGGGTTTGGAAATCCAGATGAGTTGGCATTTCCTCATAGAAGCAATAAGAAGCCAATGGAGTTTCCCTAGCTGGAGTGACCTGGTCAGACCTGTGCTTTAGGGAAAACCCTTTGGCAGCTGAATAAAGGAGGGACTGTGGAAAGGACAGTCTGCAGGTAGCCAGACCAATAACCAATAATTAGTAGTGTCTGCAATAGTCCAGATGGGAGATGATGAGAGCCTGCATGTGGTTTCTTAGCTGGGTTAGTATAACACATCAAAGGATGCAAAAGAATTTGGGGAGGCAGAATCAATGAAACACAGTGATGTTAAACCCAACTTGGTCCCATGAAGCGACAGGAATGAAGTATGAGGATTTCTTGCACCCATGTATGTGGCAGATTTGGACACTGGCTGGGCAGAGGTGGCAGTGAGAGATAACGAACATGTGAGGTTGACTCTGAGCTGCTTAAGCCAGGGAAGCAGAAATGCAGTCCAGGTGTCAGTGGTTCTCAGGCTCTTTCCATAGGAAAGTCACCTCTCTGAAACTTCCCTTCTATCCCTATTGGTTTTTTTCTGTCCTAATGCTCTCAGCCCGTCCTTTGTTCATCTTCTAGGGTTCTATGGAACTGAGTTCTGAATTTGTACTGCACATTGCCCTTGGAAAACAAGAGCTGGTTTCAGAATCAGGAAGGCGTGGGCTCTAGGCTGATCCTAAGACAGATGGGCTAGACAGGTGGGGAACCAGCAGCCTTGAGGTCCTCTAGGTCTTCATGTGTGACTCTTTGATGGAATCCAAGTTTTACAGAACAGCTTTGATTCAAGGGGCCACACCACCCCTGGGCTAGCAGAGCCTAAGTGAGACCTTTTATTTCTCACCACACTTGAGAGCCCTTGAAATCTATAAATCACAGAGAAAGGGCTGACCTCTCTCAGAGGAGGCAGATTTCCATCTGGGAGCTCCAGAGAACAATGGAATCTCAAGGCTAATCCCTCTGCCCATCACTGTTCACATTTTAGTCCAATTAAAATTGTAACCAGAGGTCTTACAGTCGATCCCCACCAACCTGCAGCTTTTTAATTCTGGTTTTGCATATTAATGGCAGAAAAGAGCTCTTCTCTATTTCACTCTCAAATTTTGACTCTTGAAGACCACAGATGAGGAAGGCTCCCTACCTCCCTAATGACAGAGCTGAGAGAATCAAGGGGAAGAAGGCTCGAATTTGGCCAGACAAGGTAGAATTTGTTTTATTCGACTGTGAGTTCGAAGGCTTTTGTTTGTCTCTCTTCTTTTCCACTGGGGGATGGTGAAACGGAGAAAAAACAAACAAACAAATGTTTGTTCATTGGAAAAGAAATTCAATCTTATAAATTGAAAATTATTGCCAATAATGGCAGTACTGATCCACAATCATGGAAGAGACTTGTCTGATTTCCTGAGGTGGTTATTTTCCTTGCAGGACCTTCCAAGTAGAAATTACCTCCTTTCTCTGATCTTATCCATTATGCAAAGTATTCTTTTTCTGCTCAATAGGAAAGAGGGGTAACATTCTGAGCATCTGAGTGTGGAGAAGGAAGAACTCCTTCAGGTTATCTGTGGGACTAAGTCTCAGAGTATGAGTCCTGGGATGCCCTGTGTAGCAAATGGATGTAGCATGGCTCTCTGTAAGAGAAAAGGCCATATCTTGTGTTTTAGATGATCTCAGCAAGGAAACTTTATACATCTTGGGCCTTGTCCTTTAGGCAGTCACCAAATGCAAAGCTACCCTAGGGTTCTGGGACTGCCATTTTAGGAATCTCCTGGAAAATTTCAGGGAGGACATTACATATTGCCCACTATGGTCCTAGTCCCATTCTGAAGGAATAACAAGTTCCAATCAACCTTGAGAGAGGGGGCAGGACCAGGCTCCAGCTGCCTGGCTTCCATGAATAGAGCCCATGGCCCCTAACAAAAGAATCCCTGCTCAGCTCTTCTCAAACTTCTTGATCCTGGAGAATTAAGGGCTCCTTCAGTCTTCAGAAGTCAAAATTTCAAAGAAGTCAGAACTGGAACTTTGAGGGGATTCAGTCTGGGGAAAAGGGTTTCATCATTTGGAAGAGATGATGGGGAGAGAGAGAGGCAGAGACAGAGAAACAGACAGACAGAAATAGACACAGACAGAAGAAGACAGATACAGAAATGAACACGGAGACAAATAATAATATCACCTACCTCCCAGGGTTGCTGTATAGCTCAAACAAGATAATGTCTGTAAAGAACTTAGCATAGTGCCTGGCACATAGTAGGCTTTATAAAAATATTTATTCCCTATCCCTTTCCCTTTCTCTCATCTTGTCTTTTCCCCTTACACTCTATCTCTTATGTCTGTTTGCTCCTCTCAACTCACACAGTCACCTCCTAGTTCAGTCTCTCCCTCATCCGCACCTGACTAGACTCTGGCAGTCACCTTCTAATGTCTCTCTCCAAACCATTCTGTATATGTATATCTGAGTCTATTTATACTTTCTTATCTGTGTACATGCCACATCCTCAGAATGTAAAGCCTTCATATCCCTAGGACTTAGGGCAATGACTGCTACATAGTAGGGCCTTAATAAAATTTCATTTAATCTGAATCTTTGTATCTCTTCTACCCTAATGGACAACTAGGTGGCACAGTGGATAGAAAGCCAGACCTAGTCAGGAAGACTCATCTTCTTGAACTAAAGTCCAGTCTCAGATACTTACTCGTTGTGTGACTCGGGGCAAAGCATTTAACCCCATTTGTCTCAGTTTCTTCATCTCTAAAATGAGCTGGAGAAACAATCACAAACCACTCTAGTATTTTTGCCAAGAAAATCTCAAGAGTCAGACAAGATGAAACAAATCACTGGCGGCAGCAGCAGCGGCAGCAGCAGCAGATCTCCTCTAACACCTAGCCTCCTGGATCCCAAATGCATGTTCCATTATCTGAAGGAAAGGGAGGGGGCTGGGGATAAAGGGAGATTCCTTCCAACGGAAGGGTCCATAGGTCATTCACATCATGTCATCCTGTAGAATTTCATCTGAGTCCCCCTATTAATTCTTCACCAAAAGACCCACCATGATTTTGGGTAGATCTATCTGGCAATCCACATGGCAGTTAATTTAAATATTTAATGAGCATGTGAATGAATGAATAATGAATTAATGCACCTGTGTGTTCTTAGAGCGAATGATAATTCTAAAAATGTGAAATCTCTAAATGAAAAAAAAAACCTACTTAGTTGTTGATATTTCTTTTCTCATGTTTCGCTTTTAATTAATATTTCTCTTCTATACTTAAAGTGAAGAACATATTCTATTTGAAAGAAGAAAATAGGTAAAAGAGGAAGTAGATGAGCATTGAATATTAAGAAGATATACTCACATTAGGAAATCTAGGAATTAAAAGAGAGATGTACTGTCAATGGCACTTTGCTGGAAATCAGTAGAAAAAGAAAGAAACAATGTGGTTATAGTACTTTACTACAGACCACCTGAACAGAAGGAAGAATTAGACGATTATGGAGCTGGATCATAAGTCTGACATACTGTGTTAATGGATACCTGAAACTCTCAAGATACCTACCTGAGTGCTCTTTCTCTACCAAAAGCAGAACCAATGAGCAATTCATTTCTTTTATGATAATTTCAACATGGAAAAAACAAAAGAAAGGCAAGGAGAAATATTATCCTGGAACTAATTTGACCGGCTAGGAGAAACTGATTTATGATTCTGTGAACTGATGCTTGAGGTTGAAATTGAACCTTGTGGACAAGTGACCCCTTTATTCACTAAGTTAATGACAGAGAATAAGACCACACATAGTTTGACCCATATGTAGGAAATACTGGTTAAATGTTAAATGTTCATTCACTCACTGACATGCATACCAGATCTAGAACAAATAGATTTCAGGAGACAGGTCAAGTCATTGCCACATCAGTGTGGCCATTTGCAGTGATGGAGGGAGAGAAAGCTCACAGCAATGAAATCCTACATCACTGAACTTGATATAAGAATATTTTCAAGCAATTAAAGAATGGGAAGGAGTCCATAAATTAAAATTCTACAGGGAATATCATCCCAGGGAGGAAGAGAAACTCACAACAGTGAAATTCTAAAGACAGAAATAGAAAGTTTTCCAATGAGGATGCAAAAAAGGAAGTGTTGTCTGAAGATACCAGCATATCTATGCAGGGAAATCTTGGACCAACCCATTGTTTTAAAAGATATGCGTGAATGATGGAATCAAGAGAGAGTCTGTGAGGATGGAGACAAAAGTAGGACAAAGCACTCTACAAACAGTTTCAGGAATCCCAAGGCTCCAGATTGTTAGAGACTAAAGAATTCTAAGAATAAGAAATAAGATTGTGTGTGTGTGTGTGTGTGTCTGTGTGTATGTGTGTTCAACTCTGTGAGGGTAAAAGCAAAACACAGATATGGAACCACTGCTCAGGATGTAGGGATGATAGAAACAGGGCACAAGTAGGGGACTGAAGTATGTAAATCTTATCCTGGTTCTGTTTTTCAATTAAGTGATCTGTGGCATAGGAAGAACAGAAAAGTTAACTCCAAGGTCCTTAAGGACTGGATAAGAGAGATTACCTAGCTGTCCTCAGGAAACCAAAGTAATTGGACCTGGAAAGAGCACAACCCAAGATAGAGAAGGAATGCACAGATAGAGCTGCTGAACTATAGGTGGTTACCTATCAAAGTCTATGTATAACAAGAGAGATTCCTCAGGAGTAGACAAGGGTGAAAGCTCCCCTCCATTTTAGGAAAGAGTCTGAAAATAATAGACCTATGAGTTTGATTTTTCATTCTGACTGAGTCCTAGATGGAGTGTTAAAAGGTTGGCTTATAAGAAAAAGGTTAATCATTAATAAGTTAATGTCAACTTGGAAGGAAATCTCCAATGGAATACCCTAGGGACCTGTCCTTGACCATTTGCTGTTCAAATTTAGATGTCAGTCAGTATCCCCAAAGGTCACTTCTAACCAACTCAACCAACTAATTATTTATCAAGCACTTACTATGTTCTTGACAATATGGTAAGCAATGGAAATGCAACAAGAATTTAGAAATATGGTGTCTACCTTGGAGGAGCTTCCATTCTAATGGTGAAGACAACATATATGTGTGTGTGTGCGTGTATGTGTGCACACAATATATAGAGAGAGTCAATGGAGGGGACTCTGAGAGGAGAAGTTGCTCCAGCTAGGGGTGAGGAGGGAGCCAGAAAAGGCCTTTTGGCACAGGTAGCTGCAGGAGAACAAATAAGTTACAATGATGACAACAAATCTTTCAGTCATGGGAGTGCCATTGGAGGGTAGAGACCATTACCCACTATTGCCTTATTCCCCTTTAAGATAATGCCAATTGTTAGGAAGTCCCTTTTCTTGTCTGATATCTGGCTCAAATTATCAACCTTGAGACTTGTAACCATTGCCCTTGGCTCTGTTATGTTGGACCATCCAGAATATGGCAATTCCCCTTATGGTCCTTTCAAGTTCTTAACAAGTTTTATGAGATCTCCTTTGAGTTTTCTCTTTCCTTGGCTAAATGGACCTAGTTCCTTTGTACAATCCTCCTGTGACATGACCTCAAGGCCTTCCTGTATTCTGGTGGCTTTCCCCCTGGATAATCTCCAGTTTACCAATGGTTTTCCTAAAAGGAGGCTACCAGAAATTAAGAAAACATTCCAGCTGTGTTCAGATATGTTCCTAGCAGGACAGACTAGGTCAGAGTACAAATGGGCTACAGCATTACTGACAGAACCTAGGACTCCCTTCATTGTAGGAGATTACATTTGTTGGTTTTTCTATGTTAGTTTTTTATCACCATACTAGATTGGTGACACGTTGAGCTTGTAGTCCACTAAAACCCCCAGATAATTTTTGGACAAATTACTGCCTAAAAATATCTCCCCCTTCTTGAACTCTATTTATGAAGTTGGCCCTTTGTTCTTATCTGGGTCCTCTAGGGTCAAGTAAATCAAATCTAATGGCTCCTCTACATGCAGATTTTTAATACTTGTTTCAAATACTTGAAGATGTCTATCACATTTCCATAGTCTTCTCTTCTTCAGGGTAAACAGCCCCATTCTCTTCTGCTGAGCATCACATGTTGTGATGTCTAGTACGTTTGGCTCAGGGTCACTGAGAATTCGTGTGAGAATCCCATAGGCTGGAGAGCCTGGCTTTGCCCAATTTCGACTTCTTGAGGTCAGTGAATGGATTGGTCCTGACCACTAGAGGAATGATCTCGTCCAGGATCAACTCATACTTGCCACTGCTTATGACCCCAAAGCTTTCTGCTGCCATCAGGAAAAGGAGGGTGAAGTCCATGAGATGTGCAAAGTCATCAAGAACACAACTCCCAGCTTTGTTCCCAGCATGATTGCCCATGCTTAAATAGGAAACAATAGAAATGAGGTTTTGTTTTTATAAAGTTCCACATGTTGTCCTGGAAACCTGGTCTTTCTAATAACTCCCAGTCTTCTGGCCAATGGGAACAGAGTCCTGCCTGATGTTTTAACAGGCTCCTTAGCTTCAGCAGTCAGAGGGGAACAATCAAGGATACCATTTTGGAAGTTCAAAAGAAAATAATGAAATACCAATGGGTGCCAATGGCTGCTCTCTCTCCATGGCCTGTCTGCAAAGGCCTCATTGAGAGGAGTGATGGATTCTTTTTATATCAGAGGGCATCTCATGTGAGAGCTGGTCCAAACCCTTACCCCCTGCTTGACTCATGCTCAAGAAAGGACACATATTTCCATGTCTGTAGAATTACAGGAGTAGGGTGTATCCTCCAAAGTTCAATCTGTACATCATTTCCATTTACTGTCCTATTATTTGGGTGGAAATGAAATGATTACTGAGCTGCAATAACAGACTCGGACAATGGAATTAGAACCATGAGTTCACTTTAGTGCTGCTCCCTCCATGTTCAAGGAGCACCAAGTATGGGCTAGAATTCATCCAGGGGAAGGGCACCCAGAGGTATGCTGAGATCTTGTGGGGCCAGACCCTATGGCTTTCCTGAGCCACATTTTCCTTTGATCCAATTGATCATGTTCCCCCACCCCACCTCGTACCCTTTGGTCTCTTGGCTCTCTTTTCTGTTTGTGTTTCAACCTTAATTGTACTTTTTGGTGCTTCTCCTTTATCCTCCTTCTGTGTTTTTAGTTTCCTGGGGAATTCATATTGAAGATATTTATTTCCTTAAAATATTTCTTTTATTCATATCTTAGACCATGTCCTCAAGCCTTCACTCATTAATCAATGACATTTTTTATTCCTCTGCATGGTCCCATATTTGCCTCTGATGCATGTGATCACACAAGCCCAATTTCTCACTTACTGGGGGAAAGTCTCTTCACTATTTTATTATGTCCCTGTTTCTCAAATGCATACATGTCCCCTACAAATAAAAATCTATGACAAATCCATTTAGTCCAAACTATATATAAGGTAACTGAGGCTTATAGAAGTTAAGTGGCCTGTTTAGGGGTCTATCTTGAATGATAGAATTGGGATTCTATCCCAAGTCCTCTATTCCAAATTCATTGCTGTATTCACTTTTTAAAATAATAGCCACCAGAGGAGCCAAGATGGTGGAGTAGAAAGATTCACATATGCTAGCTCCAAACCCACAGCCTGTAAATTACCTATAAAAAGAACTCCCAACAAATTCTGGAGCAGTGAAAGCCACGCAGCAATGGAGTGGAAGAGATTTCTGTTCCAGAGATTCCTGAAAAACCAACACCAAAGGCCATCACACACCAGACCCGGAGCAGAGTCCAGACCTGCCTTGGCCACACGGCACCAAGAAAAGCAGATCCGAGCAGGCTTCAGGGACAGAATCTCCAGCGGCCACGAAGGTCCCTCAACTCACAGGCACTACAGGTCAGTGAGAGGGACTTCTGGGCTGACCGAGAGGGAAGTGAGGTGTCTCCATAACTCAGGCCCCCTTGGGGGGAAGCGGTGGGGGAAACAGCAGACACAGGCTCCCAAAGCAGGCAGGAGCTCAGATCCATTACTTAAGGTCTCTGCATAAACCTCCTGAGGGAACTGAGCCCTGTGAGGTGGCCCTGCCCCCACCTGAGAACCTGAATTTAATCTCACACTGAATAGCAAACCCAACTCACCTGAAAGACCTGAGGCTGGGAAGCAGCATTTGAATCTCAGACCCCAAGCACTAGCTGGGCAGATCTGGAGGTGAGGCGGGGGTGGAGAGGAATCTCACAAGTCAAGTAACTGGCTGGGAAAATGCCCAGAAAAGGGAAGAAAAATAAGACTATAGAGAGCTTCTTTGAGCAGGTGCAAATGTTCCCGCCTTTTGGTTCTGATGACGAAGAAATATTCTTGCCATCAGGGAAAGACGTGGAGGGTGGGGCCACTGTATCCGAGACATCCCAGGGGGATGTCTGGTGTGCTCAGGCCTTGGAAGAGCTCAAAAAAGATTTTGAAAAGCAAGTTAGACAGGTGGAGGAAAAACCGGGAAGAGAAATGAGAGAGATGCAAGAAACGCATGAAAAACGGGTCAATACCTTGCTAAAGGAGACCCAAAAAAATGCTGAAGAAAATAACACCTTGAAAAATAGGCTCACTCAATTGGCAAAAGAGGTTCAAAAAGCCAATGAGGAGAAGAATGCTTTTAAAAGCAGAATTAGCCAAATGGAAAAAGAGGTTCAAAAGCTCACTGAAGAAAATAGTTCTCTCAAAATTAGAATGGAACAGATGGAGTCTAATGAGTTTCTGAGAAACCAAGAAATCACCAAACAAAACGAAAAGAATGAATAAATGGAAGAGAATGTGAAATATCTCATTGGAAAAACAACTGACCTGGAAAATAGATCCAGGAGAGACAATTTAAAAATTATGGGACTACCTGAAAGTCATGATCAAAAAAAGAGCCTAGATATCATCTTCCATGAAATTATCGAGGAAAACTGCCCTGACATTCTACAGCCAGAAGGCAAAATAAGTATTGAAAAAAATCATCGATCACCACCTGAAAGAGATCCAAAAAGAGAAACTCCTAGGAACATTGTGGCCAAATTCCAGAACTCCCAAGTCAAGGAGAAAATCTTGCAAGCAGCTAGAAAGAAACAATTCCAGTGTTGTGGAAATAAAATCAGGATAACTCAAGATCTAGCAGCTTCTACATTAAGGGATGGAAGGGCGTGGAATAGGATATTCCAGAAGTCAAAGGAGCTAGGACTCAAACCAAGAATCACCTACCCAGCTAAACTGAGCATAATACTTCAGGGGAAAATATGGTCTTTCAATGAAACAGAGGACTTTCAAGCATTCTTGATGAAAATACCAGAGCTGAAAAGAAAATTTGACTTTCAAACACAAGAATGAGAAGAAGCATGAAAAAGTAAACAGCAAAGAGAAGTCATAAGGGACTTACCAAAGGTGAACTGTTTACATTTCTACATGGAAAGACAATATTTGCAACTCTTAAAACTTTTCAGTATCTGGGTATTTGGTGGGATCACACACACACATGTACACGCATGCACACACACATACATACACACATGCACGCACATACAGAGACAGAGAGCACAGAGTGAATTGAATAGGATGGGACCATATCTTAAAAGAAATTAAGGTAAATGGTGAGAGAGAAATGTAGTGGGAGGAAAGAGGGTGAAATGGAATGGGGTAAATTATATGCCATTTAAGAGGCAAGCAGGAGACTTTTTAGTGGAGGGAAAAAGAGGAGAGCTGAGAAAAAAAAAAAAAACAAGAAGTTTACCCTCATCACATTTGACTAAAGGAAGGAATAAAATGCACACTCATTTTGGTATGAAAACCTATCTTACAGTACAGGAAAGTGGGGGAGAAGGAGATAAGCAAAGGGGGGGTGATGATGGAAGGGAGGGCAAAGGGAGGAGGGAGCAATTTGAAGTCAACACTTGGGGAGGGACAGGATCAAAAGACAGAAGAGAAACAATGAGGGGCTGGGAAGAGAAATGAGAGAGATGCAAGAAAAATATGAAAAGTGGGTCAACACCTCACCAAGAAAGACCCCAAAAGATGCTGAAGAAAATAGCACCTTGAAAAATAGGCTAACTCAATTGGCAAAAGAGGTTCAAAAAGGCAATGAGGAGAAGAATGCTTTCAAAAGCAGAATTAGCCAAATGGAAAAGGAAGTTAAAAAGCTCACTGAAGAAAATAGTTCTTTCATAATTGGAATGGAACAGATGGAGTCTAATGACTTTATGAGAAACCAAGAAATCACAAATCAAAATGAAAGAATGAAAAAATAGAAGATAAGGTGAAATATCTCATTGGAAAAAAATAACTGACCCGGAAAGTAGATCCAGGAGAGACAAATTAAAAAATATGGGACTACCTGAAAGCCATGATCAAAACAAGAGCCTAGATATCATCTTTCATGAAATTATCAAGGAAAACTTCCCTGAGATTCTAGAACCAGGGGACAAAATAAATATTGAAAGAATCCACCAATCACCTCCTGAAAGAGATCCCAAAAAAGAAACTCCTAGGAACATTGTGGCCAAATTCCAGAGTTCTCAGGTCAAGAAGATACTATTACAAGCAACTAGAAAGAAACATTTCAAGTACTGTGGAAATACAATCAGGATGACACAAGATCTAGCTGCTTCTACGTTAAGGAATCAAAGGGCATGGAATATGATATTCCAGAAGTCAAAAGAACTAGGACAGCAGGAATCACCTACTCAGAAAAACTGAGTATAGTACTTCAGGGGAAAACTGGTCTTTCAATGAAATAGAGGACTTTCAAACATTTTTGATGAGAAGAACAGAGCTGAAAAGAAAATTTGACTTTCAAACACAAGAAAATAGAGAAGCATGAAATGGTAAACAGCAAAGAGAAATCATAAGAGACTTACTAAAATTGAACTGTTTACATTCCTACATGGAAAGACCATATTTGTAACTCTTGAAACTTTTTTCAGTATCTGTGTAGTTGGTGGGATTACACACACACACACACACACACACACACACACACACACACGTACATAGAGAGAGAGAGACAGAGAGCACAGGGTGAATTGAATAGAATGGGATCATATCTCAAAAAAATGAAGTAAGGGGTGAGAGAGAAATATATTAGGAGGAGAAAGGGAGAAATGGAATGGGGCAGGTTATCTCTCATAAAAGAGGCAAGTAAAAGACTTTTCAGTAGAGGGAAAAAGGGGGGAGATGAGAGAAAAAACATGAAGCTTACTCTCATCACATTCTACTAAAGGAAGGAATAAAATGCACACTCATTTTGGTCTGAAAACTTATCTTACTCTACAGGAAAGTGGGGGAGAAGGGGATAAGCTGGGTGGGGGGATGATGGAAAGGAGGGGACTGGGAGGAGAGAGAAATTAGAAGTCAACACTCTTGGGGAGGGACAGGATCAAAGGAGAGAATAGAAGCAATGGGGGGCAGGATAGGATGGAGGGAAATATCGTCTTATTTATATAGGGAAACATATATGTTATCTTACACAACATGACTATTCTGAAAGTCATTTGCAAAACTACACAGATATGGCCTATATTGAATTGCTTGCCTCCCCAAAGGGGATGGGTGGGGAGGGAGGAAGGAAGAGAAGTTGGAACACAAAGTTTTAGGAACAACTGTTGAGTATTGTTCCTGCATACAATTAAGAAATAAGAAATACAGGCAATGGGGTATAGAAACTTACCTTGCCCTACAGGACAAAAGAGAAGATAGGGAAAAGGGAAGGGAGGGATGTTAGAAGAGAGGGCAGATTGGTGATAGGGGTAATTAGAATGCTTGGGGTTTTGGGGTGGGGGGAGGGGAGAAATGGGGAGAAAATTTGGAACCCAAAATTTTATGGAAATGAATGTTGAAAACTTAAATAAATAAATGTAAATATAAAAAAAGAAAGATGGATAGGGATATAAAAAAGGAATAAAGGCAAAAATGATAAGACTTGACAACTAATTTCATATGTGGGATGAGTATGAGTGAAGAATTTAAGAAAACCCTGAAATTATGATCCTGGGATGTTGGAAGGATGGTAGGGATAATAGACAAGTTCAGAAAAGAGGTAAGTTTTGGGACAAAGATCATATAATGATATCTGTAATGGAGACCATAGCCCATCTATACCTGCTCACCTTGTGGGATTCACCCTAAAAATGAAAAGCAAGGAGTGAGGTGAAACACTAAGTAGTATGGAGAAGGCACTGTTTTTACTTATCAGTCACTGCCCAAGAACACAGAGCCTACTGCTAGAAAGTTTCCTAAAAGTATCTGGGGGCCAGAATGTGGAATATTGGGGAAGGAATGAGGGGGCCTGAGTTATTGAGACACCCTGCTCCCCTCTCAGCTGGCCAGTCAACTGGCCTGTAGCGCCAGTGGGTTGAAGGACCTTCGGGGCCTCCGGAGATTCCGTCCCTGAAGCCTGCTCGGATGGCTCCTCTTGGTGCCACACAGCCAGGGCAGGGCTGGGCTCTGCTCCAGATCTGGTGGGTGATGTACCTTTGGTGTCAGGTTTTCAGGGCTTTCTGGAACAGAAATCTCCTCCACTCCATTGCTGTGTGGCTTCCACTGCTCCAGAATTTGTTGGGAGTTCTTTTCACAGGTAATTTATAGGCTGTGGGTTCGGAGCTAGCATATGTGAATCTTTCTATTCTGCCATCTTGGCTCCTCCCTTCCTTGATTTTCAAAATCCTTTTTGAGCTCTTCCAAATTTGTACATTTGGGACAATGAAACCTTGACTTTTATGTCTTTCCCTGGTGGTAAGCATTATTCTTCCTCATCTGAAAAGACGGGAGAAGATATCTGTTCACCAAGAAAGTAACCTTTTATAGTCTTATTTTTTCCTCTTGCTGGCATTTTCCCAACCAGTTACTTGACTTTTGGGTCCTTTGTCAAGAGTAGGGTATACTCTGGGGACCTATAAGTGTACCTCCAAGTTGGCACAATCAAGTGTGTACACTGGTCTGGGAGCAGGAAGAGATTTTTGTGCCTAGAATCTTAGCAGAGTTACCCCTCCACAGCCACCTGGCCTCCAGTTCCACAGCCAGTCAGTGTGAGATAAAGATTAGCTCCCTCAGGGCCTCTACACAGGGCTGAGGTAATAATCAGCTCCTCAGTGCCCCCAGGGTTTTTATGATCCAACAATGGATGAGGGCTGCTCTAGGGGCTGCTGTGGGAACTGCTGCCACCTGTCTGATGTGGCCTCTGCAGCTGTTGCCTGAGGCCTGATCTATGAGAAGGCCCTTCTCCCTTCTCAGCCAGCTGAAAAAACCCTGTCACTGACTTGCGCCAGTTCCTGTGAAGGAATTTCCTTCCATTGTTAGATCGTAAAAACCCTGGGGGCACTGAGGAGCTGATTACCTCTGCCCTGTGTAGAGGCCCTGAGGGAGCTAATCTTTATCTCACACTGACTGGCTGTGGAACTGGAGGGAGTCTCCAGTTCCTCCTTGGAGGAAATTATCTTCACAGTAGAAGCTCACAGTCACTGTGACTTGCTCAAAGTCTCCCACAACTGGTAAATGTCTGAGGTTTGATTTGAACTCAGGAAGGTGGGTCTTCCTTACTGCAGGCCAACAACTCTATCTACTATGCCACTTAGATTCTCCCATCAAAATCTAATGACTTCCAATTGAATTAAAGATCAAATCATAGTCCTCTTCTTCTCAACTTTTTAAAGTTTCTATTTGTGTGAAAGTTTTATAATTTCCATAATCATTAGTACAATAGCATATACATACAATTTTAAACAGATAATTATATATGTATATATATATATATATATATACATATGATTTAAAATAAGCAAGTATGTAATTATTGTGGTACATGTGCAATTTTATTTTACTGACAGAGAAACAAGGTAAAAAAATGTTTGGAAACCATTCTTCTGAATCCCAGAGGGATTTCTTTGTTCCTTAGAAAGGAGAAATCCAAAACCCAGGTCCTTGAAGGATAATGATTTCCAAGTACTCCACAGGTATTATCTCTTTGGATGGTAGCAGCCCAATTGGCCAACCCATGCCTACTACCCACGTCTTCTGAGAACTGTCTCGGTATGTGCCACCTTTCACCACTGAAGATGCTGAGTTATTGCCTAGGCCCTTGGCATTGCTCCTAGGCCAGAATCACATGAGTTACTAGCAGTTTCCATACCTACTGGAAGTGAAGAGGCAGAGTGGGCTCACCTGGGGTTCACTGGTCTGAGACATTTCTGGTGGGATGGATGGGTCGGGAAACACAGAAGGATGTGTGTCAAGCCACTCTTGCTATTTCTGGAGGAGCAGTAAGGGCAGGTAAGTAAGCTTCCCCAGGGACGAACTGGGTGCCATTGCCTTCTGGGGGCTTGCTGAGCGGGGAAAGCAGGTGAGTAAGCCCTTGAAAGATACCTTGGCACTCTGCATTTACTGTCCTTGACAAGAACCTCAGTCTTACTCTTTTCTTTATATGTTTTAGTGAGGATGAATGGGGGCACTAATGCTGCTTTCTATGGGCTGCCATTGGGAGAGATTCGATACTAATTCCCAGCCCAAAGTCAAACACTTGTTATAGAAGTTTCATGAGAGCATGCTGGGACCGCTGGGAGAAAGGACTGGTTTAGGTACCCTGAGGGGTTCCTTTCAGCTTTAGTTCTGTGATCCTACTAGATTCTATGCATTACAGAAGCAGGGAGTTCATGGACAAATAAGGTAATTTCCTCCAATGAATGACTGCTTGGGCTTACATGATGGTGATTGGACTCAGAAGGCTGTTATGGGGATTTCAAAGGGACTGAACTCACCCTACGGCAATATCATTGAGAAATGGCAGAAGTGAGTTTAAGGTCTGAAAAAAAAACCAAATGACTCTAGTACCTGTGATTCAGTAAATTGAAATACAAAGGGAACCCGAAAGATAAATGTGGAGAAGTGCAATCAGATTTGAAGATGGAAATAAATGAGAGAGCCAAAAGAAAAAACCTTGGGTGGAAATGAAGGGGAACCAACATATGTGTCAGAGCCATCAGGGACTGAGGGTTTAGAAAAAAATCATTGGATATCGTCATGGAAGACACACTACAAAGGGCTCTCTGGTTGCACCCTTTTCTCATACCTCACTAAATAGCTTGGGAATTCTGAGACCAGAAAAGAAGGCTCTGTGATCCTCAGCCATACCATTTCACATATGCTCACAACTCCATCAGGAGTGAAGCCCCTAAATCTGTCCTGTGTTTGTTCAAGTTTGGGCAAAACCATTGTGCCTTCTCCCTTGACATATGTTTTGGTGCGTTGAAGGATGGATAAGATCTAGAAACACAAAAACATTATAGAACACAATTGTGAGCAAAACTCCCAGATGATGACCATTTGGCTCTATGGGTTTAGGATTAAAGACTCTACATGCAGAAAATCTTGTTAAGTTAAGTTAAATGTCAGGAGCTTAGCTGGGAGACAGTGACTCGCTACATGATCTCTGTGTCACCAGAAAGCACAAGAAGACTGACAGATGGAAAGCCACAGCATTGTAGGTAGTTGAGAGATCAGGGCATCTGCCAGTCTGTGAAAGTGCTTCAGGAACAGGCTGTGCCCAAGAAAGACAATGCATGTAAATGACCTGTGGCCCTTGGGGGGCTGCTTGACCCACTGAATGAAAAAGTAAAGCCCAGAGTCATCATCAACTTCAACGTCCCAATCAGTTGCCAGGTCTTTTCAAGTCAACCTCCGCAAGCCTATCTTGAATCTGCCTCCTCTTATCTGCTCCTCAGCTCGCACCCTAGACAAGGCTCTCATTAACTCTCAGCAGTAACCTCTTGCCTACTTTCCTGCCTTCACTCTCTTTCCTCTCTAATCTGTTCTTCACATAGCTGCCAAATTGATTTTTCTGAAGCTCAGGTGTGACCACATTATTCTCTGACTCAAACAGTTGTACTGGCTCCCCATTACTTCTAGGATGAAATACATTCTCTTCTGTCTAGTGGAAAGCCCTTCAGAGTCTAGTTCGAACCTACCTTCTCAGGTTATTGCTCTTCTACCCTTCACACATGACACAGTTTAGCTAAATGAGTCTTCTTCCTGTACCCTTGAACCTATCTTTCCATCTTCCATCTCCCACTATGGTACTGGCTATCTCCCAATCTGGGATGCATTATCTCCTCACTTCCACTTCTCAGAACCCTTGTTTGCTTCAAATTCCCATTCATGTCTCCCCTTCACCATGACTCTTTTCCCATCCTTTTAGCTACTGTCCCTTTTCTCCCTGAAATGTCTTCATACTACGGTGTATATAGTTTGTACATACCAGTACATGGCCATGTTGTTTACCCATGATAATGGAAGGTCCATGATAGCAGGGACGATTCAAGTTTTGTCTCCAGGATGGGCCCAGTGCCCAATATATAGTTAGTGCTTAAGACAAGCTCCATCACTGATCTCCCTGGCTCTGAGTCAAGCCAAGCCAGTCAGCATTTATTAAGCACTACCTATGTGCCAAGCACTATGCTAAGCCCTGGATGGACAAAAAAGGCCCCGAGCTTCCTCTAGGGCCTCATGTCTGATCTCTCGGTGCATGTCTCCATCTGGATGTCTAGCCAGCAACATGCCACTGTTGATCTCTTTGGAGAGAAGTAAAACACAAAAATAAAAAAAGAAAAGAGCAAGCATCTCAGTGACTTCAGTGCTGACCTGCTGCTCTGGGGAAGGGAATTACTTCACTGGGAGTTCCTTACACAAATAAAATCACAGACACAATCAAAACAAAGCAAAAACAAAGCTCTCTCCTGGTTGAGAGTATTCTTTTAAATAAATTATTAGTGTCAATTAATTGAACTTTAAAATATGTCACAGTGGTGATACAAATAATTCCCAGAAGCTGGCTGGATTGCTGTCCTAGCATGGATATCTTTAGAAAAGAATTTGGCAAGACCATGGGGGAAAGTGGGTGAGGGACAGACTGTGGGGTGCAGTCACACTGACTGACATGATCCTCTCCCCTCAAAAGCTTCAATTTCCCAAATTTGTATGAGGCCTTGCATTCCCCCCACTCTGCCCCAATTCTGTCTACAGAAAGAGCTGCCCTTTCCATCAACCTGGACTTTGACCAGGAGGAAGCCTGCCTCCTTCAGCTTTGGAACCCAGGGGGACAATGGAAAGCAGGCCATTTGTGGAGTGGAGGCCCTCCTAGCTCAACGCACAAAAACAGGAAATGGTGATTTTTACCCAAGCACCATTCAGCTCTGGTTGAATTAGCCAAGACATGCAGCTGTCTGTTGATAATCGATCACATAAAAAAACTATATTTCAACATCACTTCAGAGCCTTTTTCCCTAATTGCTTCCCCAAGTCGGTTCTTCACTGATATAGCCCCCTGCTGATTTACGGCATTGTTATTGTCACTGGGCTGGACTGGGTATGTTGAAAACTATGTGTGCAATTTGAAGGCCCCTCATGTGATTCTCTTCTAAGGCTACAACAATGAGTCAGAGATTAGAGTTGGACAGGGCTTTTGGGATCATCTAAGACCACCCCCTCATTTTAAAGAGGAGGAAACTGAGGTTCTAACAGGGCCTTTTCCCAAGGTTATACAGGTCTCCTCCCTCTTCATCTGGCATTCTTTTCAATGAACTAGGTCATTCTTTCTTTAAGGATTATTCCTTCATGCCTTTATTTGGGGGAGAGGGAGGTGACAAGATGGCTAGATAAGTTACCAAAGGCTTTCCAATATGGGTCAAGTTTGGAGATTGGGGATTCCTATGTCACTTCCCATCATCCCAGCTGCCACTGTCAGAAGTCTGTCAACCATGTTATGGCGACAGTGATGACTTACAGTGAAGGGAGCATGGGAGTCAGAGGCGTGACCTCCCACAGATATCTTAGCCAATTTACAGAAAGATTGCAAATGAGGGCATTCAATGTCATTAAATATTTTCAATCACCACCACTTGTGACCAACGAACAAAAGAGAAATCTTTGTAAAGGAAGGATGGGGACAGCACACTCCTGCATAAAACTTTCTTGGAAGAGACTTTGGTTGGGACACTTGGAAAATAAACAAATCCCCCCAAAACCAAAACAAAACCATCCCCAGCTGCTCTTTCAGAATGGTTGAAAGATTTTGAAATATAGAAGAAACCGTTTTTGGATCCTCCTTTCCTTCCTTTGCGTCTCAAAACTCACAAATTCCACTGAGACCCAGGAAGGAATGCTAAACATGGGAGTGAATATTTTTACACATGTGGATCTTTGGGGGAAAAAATCCCTCCCAGACACGGCTCAGCTGCTACTGTGCTCACGGTTTCTCCTCAAACTGTTTCATGTCTTTCCAAAGTCTGATTAGGTCAAAATCTCTCCACTCAGGGTGTGAAAAGGCCATGAGAGCTTGAAAGGCAGAAGCCCAGCATCCCTCTAAAACCATCTCACACAGATTCCTTTCTGGTCCCGCCTCAGAGCTTGGTGACTTGCCAGTTTCTCTAAACAAGTGTGGAGTTCAGAACAATCCTCAGCCAGAACACCAGCTTTAGAGTTGACAAGAGCCCCAGAGTGACATGGGAGCCCTAGCTTTTCTACCTCTATATCATATCCCATCTATCATCTTCCTTCATTCACATTCCCTTATCTCTATAGTAATTACCCTGATTCAGGCCCCTATCTCTTCACTCCTGGCATATCACAGTGGTCTGATGGTTAGTCTCCATGTCTTAAATTTCTACCCATTTCATTCCATCTTCAACTCAACTGCAAAAGTGATCTTTTTAAAGCATCTTTCTGAGCATGGCACTCCCCTGCTCAATAAATTCCAGTGGCTCCCTATTACCTCTAGGATCAAATATAAAATCTTATTTGACTTTCAAAGCCCTTTCCAACTCGCCCCTCCAACTTTCCAGTGTCCTTCCTTTACTCCACACCGTACAGTCTGTCAGTTCTAGCCTCACCACCCTGGCTTTTAAGTCTGCTCCCCATGTCTGGATCTCTCCCCCTCCTCATCTGCACCTCCCAATCCACCTTCCGTGAAAAGCCCTTTTCCTTTCCATTTACTCCTAATCCCTTCCTTCTGAGATTATCTCCAATTTATCTTGTCAATACTCAGTTGTCCATTAGCATTAGTTTGTCTATAGATTGGGATTTCCTTAAGAACAAGATCCATGTTTTCACTTGTCTTTCTACCCCTAGCATTTGACATAATGCCTGGATCATTGTAAGCTCTTAATAAATGCTTGTCCACTGGCTATTGGGTAGTTCTTTGTTGACCTTCTTGAGTCTCAGTTTCCTCATCTGTAAAATCAGAACAATAAGAGTACTTGTTTCACAGGACTTGAGGGAGTCTCAAAGGAAATAATGCATGTAAAATATTTAGCAAACCTCCAGGTCCTAGAGAAGTGTGAGCTATGATAATTATTACCATAAGTCCTTATTTAATTCTCCCAAGTATAAGGATTTTGTTGTATGTGAGGTTGTAGAGTGATCAAATAGGAGTTTTCCTCAGAATAGAGAGATGGCAAGAGAGACCAAGCCCTGTAAATGACCCTCAAATATGTGTTACCAATAGTACAGGTAACATTGAAGAGTCCAGTTGTGGGAAGGAAAGGGGAATGAGGAAAAGGGAAACTCAAGAAAAAGTAGAGGTCAGAGGATGAGCTGGCTACATACTGGAAAAGCACCAATTAGTTTCTGATGTTCAGTAATACTATAAACCAAAATAAATATTCCTGACTTGGTAAACAGGAAAGATGGTGCAATCAATTGCTTCCACAAGTGGTGAGTCACCTATGTCTTTGGGTCTTCACCTATGTCTTTGAGTAACTCTGTGGGAAATAGTGTAACCTGGATTCTTCTTTAAGTGGCAAGGGGTAGCCTGGGTGATTTCTGGGGTTCTTTCCAACGAAAGATTCGATGATTCTGTGACTCCTTATAATTATGCAGTTATAAGAGGAATAGTAGAGGGTATGTCAAAATCACGGGAATGAGTTGTTCTATTCCTTGCATTACTGGTCAGACCACACATATAAACCTGAAGTCAGTTCTCATCACCACTTCATTACCCACCTGGGTGCACTACTTTGAACTGGACTCCACCATCCCCCTAAAAACCTCATCATCAGGAAACTGAGCCATTTTTCTGTGAAATTGCATTATCCATTGTGCTCAAAATCCATCAGTAGCTTCTGCCTTTCTCATTGGAGGACAGCTTCCATTTAAAGAGGGCTCCCCAGCCATCATCTCTTTACTTCCTACCCTACTATATTCCTTTAATTCCAGAATGTCACCTCTCTTTCCCCTCCCTGGCTCCTGCCTTTTCAGCTTTTGAGTCACACAACCACTATATGCCAGAAGAAGGACTTGAATCCAGGTCTTCTTGATTCTGAGTTTAATGCTATATACACTATGCCACCTTGATTTTCTCATTATCATTATGTAATTACCAAACCAATGGGAAAAATCCCTCCTAGAGAAAGAAAATGTGCAGGTGGAGCCAAGATGGAAGAGTAACAACATGCACTTTCTAGAGGACTACTCCCAAGCCCAGTCAAATACCTGTAAAAAATGACTCTAAACAAATTCTGGAGCTGTAGAACCCATAGAATGATGGAGTGAAGCAAATCTCCAGCCCAAGACAGCCTGGAAGGATGCTGGGAAGTGTCTATCACACCAAGCAAGGGGCAGGATGCAGTCCAGTGTGGGCTGTGCTGGAACAGACAGGACCTGAGCAGGCCTTGAGGAAACTGAATCTTTTGCATCTGTGGCAGTTTCCAGACTTCAGGACCCCATAACACTGAGGACAAATTGGAAGGTCAGTGGAAAAAGCCTGTGGGATCAGTGTGGGACAGTGGAGTGGTAGGGCCTCAGCCCCAGGGTTGCAGAAAGGGAATGGGGCAGAGGAACCTGCAGCAGCCACAGCAGCAGCAGGGACAGAGACAGCGACCATTTCTGCAGTTCAAGGCCCACAGATTGTGCGGGAATAGTGTAGCTGACAGTACACTCCCCACCCCTACAGGAAGCAGAGATCTACCTTAACAAAGAACTCAAAAGTCAAGTAAATGACTGGGGAAATGAGCAAAAACCATAAAAAGAATCAGACAACAGAATCTTATTTTGGTGACAAGGAAGAACAAAGCATGCAAACAGAAGAAAATAAAGTCAAAGCTCCTCTATCCAAAGCCTCCAAGAAAAATACGAATTGGTCTCAGGACATGGAAGAGATCAAAAAGGATTTTGAAAATCAAGTAAGAGAAGTAGAGCAAAAATTGGGAAGAAGTGGTCATTCAATGAAAAAGAGGACTTACAAGCATTCTTAATGAAAAGAGCAGAGATAAATCGGAAATTTTATTTTCAAACTCAAGATAAGCATGAAAAGGTAAACAGGAAAGAGAAATCATAAAGGGCTTACTAAAGTTGAACTGTTTATATTCCTACATGAAAAGATAATATTTATAACTCTTGAGACTTTTCTCAGTACTAGAGTAGTTGAAGGAACTATATACATATAGACATAGGCCACAAGGTGAGTTGAATAGGAAGGGATGACAACTAAAAAAATAAAAAACGGTTGCGAGAGGAATATATTGGGGGAGAAAGGGAAAAATAGAATGGGGAAAAATTACCTCTCACATCAAAGAGGCAAGAAAAAGCTATTTCAATGGAAGGAAAGAGAGGGGAGGTGAGAGGGGAAAAAACAGAAAAAGATAAGGTATGGTTCTCATGGGAAGTCAAGGAAATGAATGAGCTGCCCCTCCTGACTACAGAGAAGTTAGACTAGAGGCCATAGAAGGTGTTTATAGGTATTCTTCAAATTCAGAGAGTCACAATATACAATATGGGAGCAAGCCTTCTGTAGGAGTGTCCACTACTGTGGAGATCACACAAAGGACTCTCGTAATGGCTTCCATTATGACTTTCTTTTACTTCCATTCCAGTTTCTTTTACTCTTGGTTTATGACAGCCATGTCTC
The DNA here is from genome assembly GCA_023548195.1 of Bettongia penicillata ogilbyi. Taxonomy (NCBI): domain Eukaryota; kingdom Metazoa; phylum Chordata; class Mammalia; order Diprotodontia; family Potoroidae; genus Bettongia; species Bettongia penicillata. The sequence continues at coordinate 16,160,546 of JAJHZJ010000132.1, forward strand.
CTGGATGGACCTCCAGACACAAACCTGCAATCTAGTCACTTGAAGAGGGCTTGATGTTCTACTGATGTCTGGCTTGTCTGAGTTGTCAGCCAGTTCCACTGTTTGAGAACATCTTGAACTTGGTTGTTTTATCTTCAAAGAATACCAATTACCACTTGACACGGTTTACAGGGTTTTACTCTGAAAAACGTGGGCAGGTTCATTTGGAGACTACAGGGGAGAAAGACCACCTTTTTAGCTGAAGAGCATTTGGCTCCATGGGTTAGGCTCTCCCATACTGTTACTGAAGGAGCAGAGGGTGGGAGAGGCCTTCTGAGTTCTTGTGTGCTTTAAATATCTTGTGTCACATTTGGCGAAAACTGGCAAGACCTTGGACTGGACTCTCATTTCCCTTTCATTTTTTAAGTACCTGAATATTTCAGAGGAAACAATGCACACATTCTAATGTATTCTCCACTTAACTTATACTCAATAAACCTATGGGATGTCGGGAGCATAGAAAGTCATACCCCATCCTTCTACGAAGTTGCTTTGTTTTAGGTAATGCTATAAGCTTAGCTGTAGCGTGTGTTCACATTTAGTCTCACTCATATTGTCGTCTCTATATAGAGTCCGAGGTGCTGAAATTCACAATCATCTGAAAATTAGTCTTGGATTTTGCAAAAAGGTTAACTGAGTTGGAAACATAGGGATCAGATGAGATTGATATTCCTTACCCTGATTAAGGGTTCCCAAGACACTGAACTCTTCATCTCGACTGAATATCAATTTAGATGGTTTGAGTTTGAAACGTCCTAGATCTAGATAGTCCTAGAGCTGAATGGGATCACAGAGAACATCTCATCCAAAACTATTATTTTACAGATGAAGAGTCTGAGGCCTATACAGGTTAAGTAACTTATACAAGCTGATATGGGCAGCTAATATCAGGGGTGGTATTGAGACCCAGGACTTGAGTCTTCAACTCAAGAGCTAGTGGTCTTTCCTTTATTGTGTTTATAGGATTGTTGCTTGATTCTAGATTTGGAGCAGAAAGAAATCTTGAAAGGGGTGTAATCCAGCCCCCTCACTTTCTAGATTAGGAAACTGAGACTTGAAGAAGGGAAATGTGGTATGAAGTCACAATGTAATAGAGAGAAAAGAGAGTTCTTGATTTGTTCTAGTAATATTTGGTTAAACATGTTCCTATTATGTCTTTAACTTCTGGGCAGCATTGATAACTTCTTGTTTGTCTCTCGTGTTTTCCTCATGCTCTCCCAGTGTGAAATTACTAAGTACAAGCTGTGTCCCTTCTGGTTACTAGAGAATCAGTGACCATTATCTCTTATTTTCACCTCTCTCCATCCACTAGTGTCACTTGTTATGTAGAGCTGCATGGAGAACATAGCTCTGAGCTGCTACCTGCTACACAGAAAACCATCTCCCTTTTGAAGGTATAGTGTTTTAGAGTGCTAGTCATATTATTTTGATATGGAAGTTGAACCTGTATTTTAAAAAAAGATACATATTCTCCAGTTCTGCAGATAGCAACTTTATCCTTAGCACAGAATCAGAAAATGCGTCAATGGCACTTAAGAACCAAAGATGTATAATAAAATACAAATATGTACTGAATGTCTGAGAAACCTAAATCTCAGAACTTCTCCACCCACCAACAAAAGATTGCTTGAGATCCAGGTAATATATAACTCAAATTCTCCAGTGAATTTGCAAAGGAATATAATGACTCAATTGCCGATGATACTGATCTCACACTTCTTTGGACTGATCATTGGGTACAGACCCTGAGATTGTGAAATCAGGGTCTTTGTTTACCTACAACATGGGAGAGTGGGGTACAAAATCTGCTATAAACTGTTAGTTATTGTCAGAAATCACTGGCCTTACCCATTGCAGTTGTGTCTAACCTATGAAAGAGCATGAAGACTGAAGACATGAGCCAGGCACAGCAACAAGCCCTGCTGCCATCACGCTTGTCTTGACTTCATCTCCACTCGCTGCTGCTCGATCACGCCTCCTTCTGTTACTCCCCAGGTCCAATAGGCCATGCTAGTCCTCACATGAGGTAAAAGGTATAATAAAACATTAATCAAATCTTTTCCCACTCTTCTCTCACTATTTATTTCTTAGTTTCAGCAAACCCACTTGCTTTTGCCTTTTACAAAGGAATTTGTTATCATGTTTCATGGGTAGAATTCCCAAATGTGGAGCTAGCATAGTAAGGGGGAACACTTGCTATTGTTATGGACAAAATGCATGAATATTCCAGAAGGCAAGCCAGAGTGGGTGGTGGCTCTTGGTGTCATCACCATGACGATGGAAAATTCCACCATGTATGGCTAGTTTTCTAGCCTAAAATGAAAGAATAAACTAACCCATATGGTCTTACCCAATGTCTTTCCTTAATCGAATTACCAAGACCCGAAAAATAATTCCAAAATCGTTCTGGATTTTCTCCTCTGTCATGATAGTTTCTGAGATGCAGAAGATGGGAGGCAGTGTAGTGCAGTGGGAAGAACACCAACTGGATTTAGAGTCAGAGGACCTGACTCTGAAAATGGCTACTTACTATATGTTTGGTCTTAGGTGAGTGATAACACTTTGTCCTTGGTGTTCTTCCTCAATTAAATTAGATTGCTGAACTAAGTTCTCTTCCAGCTCTAAACGCATAATCTAGGATGTATGACAGCACAAAAGATAGAGAGCCACATGTCCTTGAACACTTAGCTCAAGGGCTACCTCTACCTCTTATGGTCCCTGGTTTTCTTCAGAACTCAGTTCAAAGACCACTTTCTATATAAAATCATTTCTTCTTCTGACAGTGGCTAGGGCCTCATTGGACCAAATTATACTGCATCTATTTTGTATATTCCTAGACCTGCACCTGTGGCCAGTCCAATCAGATGTAAGCTCTTTGAGGGCAGGGACTGACTCACTTTTTTCTCCCTAGCCCCACAGCCCAGAACAGTACCCTGGACTTAGCAGGGACTAACAAATTCTTATTGATAAATGGATTCACTGATCAAGTAAGACAGATCTCTTGGAATTCTGCTTTCAGGCTCTATTTGTATGACCATGGGCAAATTTTTTAGTCACTCATTGCTTCTAGGCAATCCTGTAAAACTTCATAAGTTGTAGACAAACAATCATGAAGTGCATTTTCACACTTGAAGTTCCCTTCCAATGAAATCACAAATCTGAACACCCCCTTCTAATGGCTGGAGCAAAGAAAGATTCTTTGTGAAGGGCAAGTAGTCCTTGCCTGGTTGACTCAAAATACCTGTGTTCAGATGATAATCTACTTTTATTAGGTCTTTTCCTTTTGCATTCATATCATTGAAAGATTTTTTTCCAAAGTGTAATAGAAAAAAATGGAATATGAGAGATTTCCGGGGCCCTTTATAAAGATGATTAAGTATTGACTTCAACTTTTGCAATATATGTATATATGTATATATATATATATAATTACATATTAAATATGTTATATATAATTATATAGTATGTATAATATGTATAATTATATATTATATATATATACATATGTTCAACATATACTTTATTCAACATATGTGTTAAGTGAGTTGAGCAGTGCCTGCAGGTTGGAAGAACCTTCACTTCCTATTCATAAATAAGGCAAAAACATGCTTACTAAAGAACCAAACATTTCATTGAATCTAAGTGATAGAGGCAGTGTTTATAAAGTCCTTAGTAGACCTTAAAGAACTCCAGATCTGCTAACCAATATACCTAGTATGCTCTTTGGCATAGGTTCCAGTCCTTCCACCATTTTGAATATTATCAGACTTATTATTTCTTTCTAAATCATGGTACCCAGAACTGAGAACAATCCTCCAGGTATGTTCTAATCAAAGCAGAGGAAATGGGGGTCAGAAACAGTCAGATGGAGGGGTACCCTTTGTTTCTATTGCTCAGCTAAGCTGAGTTTGGAACTTGTTCAGAGAAACTGTTTTCTAAGCAGTTCTCTTCTGTTTTTCACATTTGAATTTTTTTCAATTCTATGTTCAGAGATGTACATTTATCCCTATTAATTTTCCTTACATTCTATTTGCCCAGCATCCTAGATTGCCCATTGAAATCCAAGTGGATATTGTCCTATCCCTCCCAGCTTGGTGCCATCCTCACATTTAACCAGCCTTCCATCTGCACCTCTAACCATGGGACTGAAATGCCAGTAGAAACCCCTGGCTATAGAAGCAACCCCTTCCTTCCACCACCCTCACAAACACCATAACACACTCACAGAGAAGACCTGTGATCCCACAAAACTGGTTGGTGTTATTTGTTCTCTGACATCACTATGTTAGAGACAAGCTACAATGTGACTGATTGTGGCTGATCAGACCAATAGGAACTTGGAATGCTCTGTTGGACATAAGCTGGACATAAGTACTCCATGTGAACATTCAGGATGGATTCTCCAAATTTCTGCATCTCATGTTTCTCTTGAGCTACTTCAATTCTGCTTTGCTCATAGAGCATAGCATCTTCTATGATTAGGGCACAAATGTACACTTTTTGGATGGTCCTGTGTCAATGTCTCCAATGTCACACAATTGATTCCGCAATTCTTAAGAGACCTTGAGACTGAGTTTGTAACTCTTTTTCTGACCACCATGTGTTTGCCCTGTGGAAGTTCTCCATAAAATAGTCTTTTTTAGCAAGCTTACATTTGGTATGCAAAGAACAACGTAACCAGGCCATTGGAATTGTGGTCTCTGCAATAGATCATTAAGAGTAGCTAGGTGATACAGTGGGTAGAGCACTGGACCTGAAATCAAGAAGACTTGGGCACAAATATAGTCTTGGGCATTTGCCAGCTACGTGACCTTGGGCAAGGTACTTATTCTCAGTTTCCTCATCTGTAAAATTAAGATAATAATAGAACTACCTCCACGGTGGTTGAGAGGATGAGATGATATTTGTAAAGCAATTTGCATACCTAAAATTTGTGAAGAGAATTTAGCACAGAGAGTAGCAGATAGAAGACAAAATAGAAATGTTAACTATTGTTATTTTTATGCAATTTAATTAAAGTTCTCTACATCGTATGTGGGCTGATGGTCCTAAATTAATAAGAGATGTGTAACCCCTAGTCCCAAAGCTAATTCATATAAGACTCTCTCCTCATTGGTGGAGATCAACGTCCATCACTGAAGTGGAGTTGGCCTCCTCCTCCCATCTCACAGCTGAAAGCCAGAAGGTCCTGAAGTAATTGCAAGGGCTGAAATGACTGGAAGTTTGAAAGTAAAAGTCGAGAGAGCAAAGAGAACTTTGCTATCACTCACTGCCTTTCCCGCTCCTCACACAAGCCCAGGGCATTGATCTCCACCAGGGAGAAGAAAAGTCATTGCCGGTTGGCTCTGGGGCTGTGCTTACAGATGTTGGCGAGCTAATGACCTGCCATGCTTGGGGTATCATTAAGTAGTTCATCCATGTACTCTGCTGATCCCTTCCTCTTAATGCATACACCTGCACGTGCGCGCTCGTGCACACACACACACTGACATGCAATCCTGCTTGCTTCCCTTCTGTTTCTCCACCAAAATCATACTTTTCATGTTTCTTCTTTAGCATGCCCCTGCCCTCATGGTTCCACCTTCTCTGAGCCTATCTCTTCTTCCTTCTTGTTTTCCCATAAATTCAATTTAATTCAGAAAAAGAAAAAGGGAAATTGATCTCTCTTGAAGTGCTTAACATTGCATGAAAAAATGTTGCAGAATTCAGAATCGATCAGTAGGTTTTCATATGTTGTTTGCTATGGTGGCTGTCAGGTGGCTGTTGTCTGCTATGGTGGGCCAGACCCTGGCTGTCAGAGAACCCAACAAACAATGGTGCATCCTCTGTTCTCCATGAGCAGATGTCCTACTGGTGTTAGAGGGGAGATACCCCGACGAGCAAATATGCACCATATATGAAGTAATTTCAAGAGGCACAGAGCACTCCAAGTCATGAGCTTGGAAGGACTGGCAAAGATATGGGTAGGAAGAGGCACCATAGTGTGGCTTTAGATTTTAACAGGTATTTATAGCAATCCTACTATGCTCAGGAGAAGCCATGATTAAATTGTGACCATCCCTGCCTTAAAGCTTCTACACTAAAAATTCAGCAACAAGTAGCAGATCCACCACCATAATGGCAACTGGAAGTTAAAAATGGCCACAATACTCAGAAGGTGTGAGGGGGCAATGCAGGGTAGAGAGGAAGAGGAGGAAATAAGATCTCTGCTTTTTCTGGGAAGCAGAAAATGCTGGAAGGAAGAGGTAGTATGTGAGTCAGATTTCCATCTCACTTCTGGAGGCTAACTCCTAATCAGAGCATTGCCATTGGGAATTCCATGTACTTTTTCAGGACTGAGACTTTGCAAGTAGGGATTCCCAATTTTATTTTATTCCTTTTTTCTGCAGTAATCTCTCTAAACCACCCCTCCTCTTTTTTCTCACCTGATGCATTTACATCTTGAAGAAACTTCCACCTTCAGGATCCCCTGTTTGAATGGGTGAATGTGTCCTTAGGCCCACTATTTTAGGAAGGAGTCTAGATGTGCTTTGTCTCTCTCATGCCAGGACTCGCTCTGAATGTCTCTTCATTCTCCTTACTTGCCACATGGTACCTTTCTCCCTGTATCCCTTACAGCCTTCCTTTATGCATAGTGGATAGAGCACCAGTGCAGGAGTCAGGAGGATCCGAGTTCAAATCTCACCTCAGGCACTTGACACTCACTAGCTATGTGACCTTGGGCAAGTCATTTAACCCCAATTGCCTCAGCCTGGGTCATCTCCAGTCATCCTGATGAATATCTGGTCACTAGATTCAGATGGCTCTGGAGAAGTGAGGCTGGTGACCTGCACAGCCCTCCATCACTCAAAACAAAATCAAGTGCAAGTCATATCATTAGCTCTCTGATGGCATGGTCTTCTTCAGCAATGAAGGATGAACACACACACATCTTCCTCATTCAGATGTAAGTTCCTTGAGAGTAGAATTTCTTTCTTGGCTTATTTTGATGTTTGGCACTTAGGATAGAATCTGGCATGCAGTGTCAATCATAGTTCTAGAGAAATGGAGCAGATAGGTGACACAGTGGATATAGTACCAGGCTTAAAATCAGGAAGATTCATCTTCTTGAGTTCAAATCTGGCCTCAGATGTGTACTAGCTATATGACCCTTGGCAAGTTGCTTAACCCTATTTGTCTCAGTTTCCTGATCTGTAAAGTGAGCTGGCAAAGGAAATGGCAAATTACTATAGCATCTTTGCCAAGAAGACCTCAAATGGATCCTCCGGTTACAACTGAAATGATTGAACAGCTAAGAGAAATGGAAACTCTTGGTTGTCATGTAGTTGTTGATGCTGCTGTTTACCACATCTGGATGGTCTACTGATCAGAGAACTGGTCTTGTAGCCAAGAAAGCCTGAGCCCAAGTCCCTCCCACAATCCATTCTGGCTGGGATGCTGGGCAAGTCACTTTCCTTCCTTGTATCCCAGGTCCCTATCTAAGACCATATATTCCAGAAAAGATGCTGACCTGCATGGGTAGAGGGAATTTTCCTCTCTGGAAGTGCAAGGTCTAATCTTACTTTCTGTGCTATTGTTGATACTCTCATTGTCCAGCCTTCAGTGTTTGGATTATATTGTTATGTACTAAGAATGTGAAACTGATGAAGGTTCCCAAATCTTTAGAATGACAAGGTAGAGTGGGATGTAACACAGGCTCTGAAGGTCTTTGTCATGAGCTACTTTTCCAAAGATCAGCCAGTGAGCATATTTACAAGGCACCTACTCTGCGCAAAGTGCCATGCTGGAGGCTAGAGAAACCAAGACCAAAGTGAAACAGTGCCTGCCTTGAAGAAATTGACTTTCTATTCATGACACTGGGCATTATGTGGGCTGCATCATTTTATGATGTAGATGGTTTTAACTCTATGAAGAGGTATCTGGAAATTTATTAGGGATGGAGAAAACTGAAGAAAAAAATAAAGATCTCTCAGTTCTATGGCAAGCTTCTTAACAAAATTGCCTTCACCTCCTCCCATGGGCAGGACGTTGGACTATGATGCCCACTGTCCTGCAACCGTAAGGTTAACAAACACTTTTGTGGTTACTGTGCAAAGAAGGACATGTAGGTGATAGAAATGCCAAGGAGCTTAAGTGGGTGGTCTAAGACGATGCATCTGGTCAGCGGCACAGGCGGGATTTGAATTCAGGCCTTCTGGATTCAGGACAAATACTGTCACATTTCAAGGTATGTAGGAAAGAAGAAAAATCTTCACTCCCTCTTTTTCTACTTGAACACAGACAACGGGAAGGCAGAACAATAGAGGGGATTAATATGCACAGATAGAGAGTTTGAAGAAAAAGCCCAACAGCCCAACAACCATGAAGCTGGAAAGCTGCTGCCTTGGACACCCTGGAAAGGTTAAGGATGACCCACAACAGGCTGCATTAATCTGAATCAATTAGGATGTCTTTGTTGGAGACTAGAAGTCACACAGGGCAGGGACATTCGTGTGGGGAAAAAGAGGAGATAAATGTGAGAATGGAAAGTAGCTGGGGATATTGAAATGGGACAGACAAATAAAAGCTCTGAAGCATGCCTGAATAATTCCTTGGTGAGAGGTGGGACCATTCCATGAAAGCTCAGATGATGAGTGGCCCAAGGAATGTCAATAGAACAGCCTCACCAAGCTATTGGCTGGGGATGTAGTGGAAGGATGGGAAATAGCCAGCCTGAGATCAGGCTACTTTGTCACATTTGCACCCTGGCATCCCCTCCTCACCCAGATCAGAGGGAGACAAAATGGTTTCTCACTTACCAACATTTATCACATCCCCTGGCAGCTGAGTCCCTGAGTCACCACAGCCTCCTCCCAGGCTCCAACTTGCATGTGCTCTGCTCTGAACCTTGCCAGTGGAAGGGTGAAGACGGGCTGCAGAAGATTGCCATCTCTCTATGGAAAAGTGACTCTTCTCTGAAGAATTCTGTCCCTGTGGCCAAACCAAAAGGGTCATTAATTTAAGTTGTAAAATAGCTGGCCAGGGAACAGAAGGAGATGCTTTGCACCTCTCAGAAGCCTGTGGCAGCCACAAACAAAAACATGGGTTGTTGGTGGTGACCGGCTCTGTTTGTCAGGACCTAACAAAATCTTCTAATCAAAGCCTTGTGAGCACGATGGCCCTGTCCCGGGAACTCTCCTCTTCTCTCCAAGGCCCTGTTATACATTGCACATAATTGAGTGTTCAGCTGCCTCCTGAGATGAAGTCTGAGATGCCATTTGAAGGCAGATCCTTAGGAGACTTCATGGGAGTATGTCTCTCCTCCCTGGCTTGGCCCTGGGAAGGACTGGTAACTTTTCAGGGGTTGAAAAAAGAAGTCACACTTTGCACCTCTATCTCTTGGTTGCACAATGGTCATTACCCAGTAGTTAAGATGCTGAGTTTCTGTTCACCCTTGGAAAGACCTTACATCCATTCATGATATCTCTCCCACTGATGGCAAAGAAAACTTGACTTATCCATAGCTTACCATCCTGGGATGTTTTTGTGTCTCTTCCCATAAAGTTTTGTGCTGGAGACCTTCTTCTCTAGCTTTGGAATATTTCATGGGCAGCAGGTCATGACTAGGTAAGAAGCCAATGGAGCCTAAGGGCCTGTAAATATATGGCCAGTCTCCCAAGGTTCACTCCCCTGGTCTCGTTAGGATGGACAATGGAGTCAGTGGTAGAGGATTGATGGCATCCTGCGAATCATTAGGAAAAAGGATGCAGGAAAGAAGAGATAAATTGATGAATGTTCACATACACACACACACACACACACAATCTTGAAAATAATCCTTTAAGTGCTAAAGTCCTGGAAATTGGTTATAAAGGAAAGTCTACAAGCCAAAGTATCAAGATTCAGTTTCCTCAGAGTTTCAAGTTTGTAATTGGAAAAGACAGTATGGGACAGTGCAAAGAACCCCAACTTGATGTCAGAGTGGGTGGGTCTTCATCCTAGTTCTGATACTACCTTTGTGGCCATGGGCAATTCACTTCCCTTGGTGCTATCGAGGATCAGAGGATTTTGAACTCTAGAAAGCGTCTTAGGAAATGTCTAAGCCACGTTGTAAGAAATGTCTAAGTCATGGTGTAGACTCCTTGGGCAGCCTGATGAAACCTGTGAGGCCTTCTCAGAATCAAATCGATAAAACAAAGGACAAGGGATTACAAAGGTGGTCAATTCTATTGAAAATGAGATGTATTTTTCCCACCCAAGTCCATGTACCCCCCTGAAATAACTGTCAGCTCCATGAAAGGCCCAGGTTAAGAACCTCTCCCCCTTCTAGGTCAACATCTTAGAAAAGATGCTTTATTGATTCACTTTGCATTCATTTCATAACCCTTCTCTTCTAACAAGGAAAACCAAGTAAAAGCCATCCAATGTAGTGGTTCCATTGGACAACATCTGCACTATTCAAACTAGCAGAATCCCCTTCTCATCATGAGCGTATTCTTCCTTAGGGACGGCCAAGGGTTTAACACGTGATCTATTCTATTTCCTTTTGTTTATCTTTTCATTGACATTGTTGTAATCATTGGGTAGGTTTTTTTCCTTTGTCCTGTCTCTTTGGCATTATGCCATTTCCTACATCTTTTCCCCTCATTTTACTCTGAAACTGTTTAATCATTCAATTAATTCAGTTCAAAATTCAGTGCATTAACTCTTATTATGTTTTGGGTATTGGGGAATGCAGATAAAAAATTTAAAAAAAACAATTTCTACTCTGAGGGAGCCTACATTACATTCATATAACATTGTTTTTTTTTTCAGGCATTCCCCAATCCACAGGAACATGCTTTGTTTCCAATTCTTTGACACCACAAAGTGGCACTATGAATACTTCAGTGTATTTTTGGATCTTTTTTTTCCATGCTTGACTTGTTTGAAGTACATGACCAGTAGTGAGATTGCTGAAAGAAGGAATATGAGACAATTTAATTACTTCCTGCTTAATTCAACCAATAGTAAGTCAGTAAGCACTGAAGTTCCTACTATGTGCCAGGCAATGTGTTAAGGGCAGAGGATATAAATAGGAACAAAAGATATTCTTAATATTCTTAATTATAATTAACTGTCAATAGCATTATTATGGGTTATTTTCATGTAATCATTTATCATTTGAAATTCTTCCTTTGAAAGCTTTTCAATGGGGTCAATTCCTTCAGTTAGCTGTTGGTGAATGGCTTTTCCTCAGTTTCCCTAATGAGAAAACTGAGACTGAGAAAGTTTAAGGACCAATATCACCCAGTTAGAGACCCCAAGTTAGGTCTCTGAAACCCCAGTCTGGAGTTACTTGAAAAATGTTGATGCGAATTCACTTACTCTTATGCTCCAGTAAGGCAGGGGCTTTACCATCTCATCAGTGGGAATGCTCCCTGTAGCCTTCAGATCTGTACCCCTTCACCAGATGTCCCATAAATTTATCACAGGTGGAACACCCAACTTACTGAAGACATTCATTCCTTGAGTTCTCTTCATATCTCATGTAGATACCACTGTCCACATGGGATGGGCTCTGCTTTCATTTCACTGATTCAGTCTTTTATCCAATTATATATTTTTTGATGTCCTTTACATCATTTCCTCAGGGTACCTATTCATTATTCATTTACAATGGGCTGCAGCCTGGCTACGCCAAGCATATGTCTCTCCATTGCCTTTGGGGGTGACTGTCAACTCCTATTCTTTGGAAAGTAGCAATGCACAAATTATGGTGCAGCCATGAAACAGCATTGTAGAAATATTGAAGTTAAGAGAATAGGCCATCATTGTAGGGAAAATATGGTGGTCATGAAAAAACCATTAGCATTTGACTCACTACTGGAAGAATTGAGTCACATTTATATCTCTAGGCATTTTGGAACCTAGATGCAAATCCCAATGTGGACATCTGTATTGGCCACTGAACATGCTTCAGAGTTGGGATCCTCTGTCTGTCTGTCATATACTATCTATCTATCAATCTATCTATCTATCTATCTATCTATCTATCTGTCTGTCTGTCTGGCTTTGTCTGTCTGTCTGTCTATTATCTGTCTATCTGTCTGTCTACTGCCTTTGTCTGTCTATTATCTGTCTGTTTGTCTTTGTCTCTCTATTATCTGTCTATCTGTCTGTCTGTCTCTGTCTGTCTATCTGTCTTTCTGTATGTCTTTGTCTGTATGTTTGTCTATTATCTGTCTGTCTATCTGTCTATCTATCTATCTATCCATCTATCTAAACACATACTCATATGCTGTCTGACACATAACAGGTATCTGATAAGCACTAATTGACAAATCCTCTGTCTTTCTCATTTTATATATATATATATATATATATATATATATATATATATGAATGAAAGTATGAAAGTTACATATACATCTGATATATGCAAATACATACATATTTTTGAACTTATATATACAATCCCTACACACACAAATAGACACACATATACACACATCTGTCTTGGTGATTTTAAAACACAGAAATGAATTTATCCTAGCCTTTTGTACCTCTAGGATAAAGATGCCCAAAAGGGTTAATATGGGAAATTCCAATTCCCACACCTTGAGCTAAAATAGCAAGTTCAGATATGAGGTTCTAGGTATGACATAAATGGATTTCACAGTCTTGCTATCTAAATGATTTGGTGAGGAACACTGATGTTACTAGAGAATCCCCTGGCTACATCTGCCTCAGTCTCAACGAGCTCCTCTTCTTCCCCTAAGCCCATACCATGGCCCTTCTGGTCCAACCCACTGATGTCTGTTGGTAGCCTCCCCCTACCCTTATTTGTTCCTCCTACGTCTCTGTCCTTGTAACAACCCCATGTTTTTAGCTCCCATCTTTCACCAGAAAGTGTTTTCCTTACAAAGAAATTCTGATGGGAATTTGATGCAGCAAAAGAATTCTCTGAGACGTGCTCAGGGATGGGTTGCCTGGCCAGATTTCCATCTCTGATGAACAATGGGTTGGGCCTTAATTGATTCCTGCAGAGGCACTGGAGCCAAGGCAAAGGCCATGGCCCAAGTCAAGCCACAGACTAGATGATCTGGGAGAGCCTCTGCACATATGCATATGAAGCCCCACCACTGGCCCTAAGACAGGATGGTTCCAGAATCCACTGGAACTCCCAGATGAGTAATGACTTTCAATGTCTCTAGGCTCCAACTACTCCTAATGACCATGCTAGCTTCCCCCAGATTCTCATTTCTCCATTAGCCTTCTATTCCAAATGAATGGAATCTCTAAGTGGTCAAGTCATAACAGGTACCAGTTGTACTCCAAAGAGAAGAGAGTGCTGCATAGTGGATTTGGAGTCCGAAGACATTCCTCTGAATTCTGACATTACCAGCATCCAGCTATACGGCCTTGGTAATTCCCTTCCCCTTCCTGTCTTTCAGTTTCCTTATCTGTGAAATGAAGGACTTGAATGGGACACTCTCTACAAGCTCCCCCAGACCCAAGTCTGATATGTTCTGATCCTGTAAATTCAGACTTATATGGAAAGCCTCCCCTGGTAGGGCTCCATGCCCAGTGCTACATAAAAAGCAACTATGGAAAACACCTTCTCTCATGGAGTAGGCAGTCCATTAAATGAGAGCAGTCATAGACAAGTGAATGTTAGATTGTAAAAGAAATGCAAGAGGGGCATGAAGAGCATGCTAGAGCACAACTGACTCAATAAGCATTTATTAAGCACCTCACATGGGCAAGGAATTGGGCTAAGTTCTAGGGATACAAAAATTTGGCTTTTGAGTAAATGCTTGGATTGAGGGAGGGGAGCCAGAGAAGAAGCATGAGGATTCCAAGATAACTGACTCCAAGATTAGGAAACTAAGAGACCAGAGAGGGGCAGTGCCCTCAACAGAAATGAGGAAAACTCATGGACACCTTTCCATTTCTTTATCTTCATTGGATATTTAATGGAAAAGCCAGAGAAATTCAAGTAAGATCTAAGATTAAGAAAGATTAAGATTAAGAAAATAAATGGGTTTTTTTTTCTTGTTTTAAAATGATAGCTATCTGGCATGTGCTCTATTTTCCTACCAAAATGTCAGTCCCATCAGGGCAAGGAGCACATCTTCTTCCAGTTATAGAGGACAGGAGCCAAAGCTGACTTACCCTTTCAATCTATGATGGCCTCTCAGGTCAAGATACGTTCTTTTCTTGTCTGCCTCCTCCTCCCACCACCTCCCTGGACCTAGCACAGGGTTTCCCTCAGAGTTAGCCCTTGGTACATATTTATTCAAATAAAAATTCAGAGAAAAAAATGTTATTAACAAGAATTATTCTGTCATTTTCTCACACATAAAGATTCCATTGAATTAATATATATGAAAATATTTTGAAGATAAAGTATGATAGAAATGTAACCACTTATTAATTATAATTTAATTCACCAAGGACTTATTAAGTCCTTATTATAAACAAGGATGATAGATATGCAGAGAAAAAGTCTGCTTTCAAAGAGTTTTCTTTCTACTGGAATCCCTAGATTCCTTCAAAGTTCCACTCCTACATGGCATCTGCTAAAATACCCTCCTCCAGTTGCTAGAGTGAGCTCTGCCAGTTACTTTATTGGATGAATTTCTCTACATATGTGATATTGTTTCTGAAGAGAATATAAGCTCATTGAGGGCAGGTATTTTTTCCCTTTTCTGTCTTTACCTCCTCAAAAACTAGTGCAGAGTATCTAAGTAGGGGTTTAATAAATATTTATAAATATTAGTTGGTTCATTGACTGATAGGTTATTATCATTACTTCAGCTTCCCTGTAGCTAACCAGGGCAGGAAGAAATCTCTGACTCCAATTCTTTTTCTTTTTCTTTTTTTTTTTTACTGTAGGTTCTGTTATTCTGTCCTTGAAAGTATCGACAGTGTTCTAAGCTCCTTTACACCAATCCTTTGACCAGATGGGGAAAAGCATGCTAAAACAGCCAATGAAAAGAGAGTAGATAATTCACAAGAGTAGATGGGGATGCTGGGAAAATGTCAACACAACATCCCTTCAGTTTGACTCATTGTATTTCAACACAACATCCCTTCAGTTTGATTCCTTGGTTCAGGTTGGTGTTTGATGACAAGGTCATTCCCAGATATTTGTCAGAATAAGAATAAGATGAAATCTGGAGGAAACTGCGCTGCAGGGCAGAACTTCATGGGCTAGGAGCATCTTTGATGGTACTGTAATTATAATTTGTCTGCATGGCACAGCTAAGATGAACTTCTAATGCCATATTCTTTGAGAAAGTGGGGCTGGGGAAGAGGACAGACTTAACAGAACAAGAACACCTGGAGGCAAGCTCTTGCTTTTTGCTGGGTAAAGTAAGTCATTCCACACATGGAGGCAATTATGGCTAATTCATATAGCTAACAAGAGTTAACAAATTGCTGTTGTTTGTAAGACATCTTTCAGTGAGGTGTAATTGAAAGGAAGGCTAAGTGAATTACTGGAAACTTCTGATAAAGTTCTCCTGGGATAGATAGGCTGTAATCAGCATCAGTAGAGGGTGGAGCCACATTGATGAGCTCAGTAACTGTTAAGAATTGACCTAAGTATCCAAGGTCCAAAGGTACCCTGCTGGTTGGCTATGCATCAATCCATCAATAATCCATTACTTTTTTCCTGGTAATTTCTCTCTTCACTGATGCAGATGCCAATTCCTCTGCTTTAGCAAAGAGTTGTTGAATCCCCAAGCAAGCATTCCCCTGCTGCCATCCTGGAGATAAGCCTCTCTAAACTTGGCAAGCCTGCTCTGCCAGCAATCATATCCAGCCCTTCACTAGACCTGCAGCAAAACCTTTCTGGTTTTAGAAAGCACTGACAGTTTGTCCTCTGACACCATAGCCTTTAAGAACCCCAGGCACTACTATACCAAGATAAGCCTAGAACCTTTGGTGGAGATGCCTAGGAAATAGCATTAGTTGATCAATAAAAAAGGCTATTTCTCCAAGTTGTACTAGATACTATGTGCAGCATAGTAACCTAAGGAATGGCCTGAGATCTTCAAGGGGCTTACCGGTGATCTGGGACTAGGGCATAGATGTCAGAGTAATCAAGTTCATTGAGAAACCTGGAAGAGATACCTTACATGTGGATGGCAGAAACAGGAACCAGACTAGAAGTTAAGAGTAATCAATAATGATAACAATTTCAAAAGGCTAAACTGATGGACTCATTTTATGAAGATAAATTTAGTGAGTATAAATACAAATTCCCACACTTACGATTTAAAAGCAAACAAAAGTCAAAACCTCAACCGGGCAGTAAAAAGAGAGGAGTTGGGGAAGGACTAGCCAGTAGCTCCTGTGAAACATCCTCAAGCCTGTCAGGAGACTTCAAGCTCAAGAGGAGCACACAGTATGACATGGCAGTGACAGAGATACCATTGAGTTGACTCCATTGGAGTTGGCATGCTGTCCAAATGGCAGGAGGCAATAAACTCGATGTTCTCTGCCTGGTTCAGTTCACATCAGGAGTATGGCCTTTAGTTCTGAATTCCACATTTTAAGAGGGATAGGGATGAATTGGAGAAAATCAAGAACAGGGGGACAAGATGGTGAAGGGCCTTCACTTCATACCGGGGGTGGATCTTTTGAAGGAATTGGAGATGTTTAGCCTCCAGAGAAGACACGTAGAGGGGACATGACAGTTTTGCTCAGGATTTTGAATGGCTTTTCCTGTGAAAAAACAATTAGACTGGTTCTGCCTGGTCCCAGCATCCTGGAAGAAAGTTACAAAGAGGCAGATTTGGGCTTGGCATGAGAAATAACCTCCTAACAATAAGGACATCTCTAAACTGGGATGAACTTCCATGGAAAGTGGAGTTCTAGTAGTTTCTATTTGAATAAAACATTAAAGGAATATCATAGAAGAGATTCTTAGACTGGATCAGCTGTGAAATCTTTTAAACCTCCAAGGTTGGAGGATTCTACAGTTCTATGAGTTTAAAGTCATATTGAGGGAGAAGAGGAACACGTGAAGTGGCTGGTACTGACAGAGTGCAGACACTGTGCCAAAGGGTTTGGTAGAAGTTGGTACACCAGGACCTCAGAGGAAGTACTTGAGCATTTGAGGCTGGAATGAGATTTCACGGTGGAAGTGAAGGCTTTACCACTTGATCTGGGTCTTGAAATATGAGTAGGATTTATACAAGAAAGACTAGACAGAGGTGAAGGGGGGCAACAACTCCAACAAAGGCACATGATTTAGAATCAGGCTGGTGCTATCAAGTGTAGAGAAGGTGAATTTGAGGTCATGGTGGGATACCCACAGGCAAGTGTCCAGTAGACTCTTGGTCATGTATTTAGGACTTACTTATATTGAGTCTCAATATAAAAAAAAAAACAACTTTCTCCCAACTAATGTTCCCCCAGAAAAGACAGGCATGCCTTGCTCTGTAGTGAACCCTTTTATAGATGTTAGGGTGTCAGGGTCAGAGCTACAGGCAATTTTTTTTCATCTGAAGATATAAAGTAATTTAGGAGTGAATGGAGCAGTGGTAGCAAATGGAACATCTCACCCAGGGAGTTGTCAGGGAACAAAAGTCTGGTTTTGTTCCAAAGACACTTCATATTGGTTGGAGGAAAACCACAACCCCAGGTTAACTGTAACCTGGAGTCAGAGGCTTCAAGGTGGTTGCTATGAACTAACAAAGGACCATGAGACAACGTACTCCTTGCGTGTGAGTGTTGTGGGACAACAGTCCACTGGCCCATGTCAGTTACAGTTCTGGGCAGGGATATGGTCCCTTCAAATTCTGAGATTCTATTTTCAATGAGCAGCCTTTCATAAACAAGTCAATCAAAGCACAGCAAACCGAATACCTTCTTACCAGGGACTGGCTCTCAATTACCATTGTCCATCTAGCTTTTAACTTCGATCTCCATCCAGCCAAGGTTGCCAGTTTGTGCAACATGATCAAGTTCTTGAGGCACCGAGGATAGGGTCTCCTCCTCATTCATGGTGTACAAAGACTGCAGAGCCAGAGTTAGCCCCTGCAATTGTAAACTCCCCAACGATGAGTCCTGAGTGTTCCAGACTGGAATGATGTGGAATTTGTCTCTGAGCCCTTGTCAGCACAGGGTAGCATGTACTGATCCATCCAAGACATTCCTGTCCCTGCAAAGGAATGGGTGGCTAATAACAGAAGAGCATCACATTTCTCTTGGATGCAGCTGGTGGCAGGGCCCCCTGGTTACAGGTCTGCATGGAAGGAAGTGGCAAGGTCAGGGAACGCTCATCCAGGAAAGAGGCCTGTTACCCAAGTCCTGGGTTCTATTCACTCAGACCCAAATAGGTGTCAAATCCCTTTTGTGTCTCCAAGTGGTGGTTTGGAAGGGATTTGGCATTCCTTCTGCCCACTTGCTAGAATGGCTGAGCTCTCCATGCTGCTGTGGGCCAGGCCACGGCTGCTGATTGGAATTAGGTTGGATTTGTGGGTGGGGCTTTTTTCCCCTTATAATCTTCCAGCTCTGCTGCTTTCCTCCCCCTCATCAGTGCTGTATTTGAACCCTATCAACACTCTTATCCTCTATTTGCCCCATCTGATTAGAAGGGGGATTGATTTCTCTCCCAGCCTGGGTAATTCCCTTTGGAAAAAAAAAAAAAATACATATATATATATATATATATATATATATATATATATATAATGCACTGTTTCCATAGTAATCATTCACTTCTGTGTGTGAGAAGGAATTACAAGGGTACTTCTGCTGACAATTTATTCCCCAGGAATTTTAGATAATTTGATTCATTGCTCTGCCAGGGGTCACCATGGATTTTCCTTTTTCAGAAAGTGGGAAAACAAGCATAGTCAAAAAAATACCACCACTTTGCTCGGCCTCTGCCTCCAGCACACTGCTGGGCCCAGCTGTTTCCCCAACACTGGATGAGAGCCCTCTCTCTCCCCCTCCCTCCATCCTCTTTCTCTCTCTCTCCCCCTCTTTCTCTTATTCCTTCTTCCTTCTTTCCCTCTCTTTCTCCTCCTCTTCTTTCTTCTTCCCCTCTCCCTCTCCCCCTCTCTTTCCCTCTCCTTACTCAACTCATTTTCTAAAAAGAAAGAAAGTGACACCTCTGTCCATTGCAAGTTCATGGCAGATCTTGGCCTTTCTCCCTGTCTCTCCTCTATAGTGCTTTCTTCTGGGAAGGATGAAGACCATGGTAGAGGCTGTGTTTGTAAGGGTTAGGGTTTGGCAGTGATATGTTTGAAAACACTCTAGCTGGAAGGCCAGAGAGCTACTGTCCTTCTCCAGACCTTGGTTTTCACATCTGTGAAATGAGCCAGAAAGGGAATAAATGCAGTGTGGTGTAATGGATAGAATATTCAATTTAAAAGGAGGAAGATAAGACTTTGAAATAAGTCTCAGACACTGACTAGCTGTGTGACCCTAGGCCAATTGCTTAACCTCTCTGGGCTGCAGATTTCTCATTGGCATCATGAACATGGGCTTGGAATGGATAGCATCCTTTTTTACTTGAGTGTTATAAAGCTGTGGCACGGTCCCTCGTAACCCCCACACTTGAGTTTCCTTTTCAGGTCTAAGCAGAGGCCACCTCCAGTCCTGTACTCTTGCCCACAAAGGGAAACAGCAAGGTTCGGGTGACTCAGCGCAGCCTGGATGCCTGGACCCAGACTTGCTTCCTGAATAACCTGGGCCACTCATAATCAGAGCCGAGAGAGCCCTCAGAGCATCAGCTGCGGCTTTTTTCCACATAGATGCTGAACACACCTTGCTTTAAGGGGGTGTTGATTTAAATGCTGGGATGACTCACGGCCTCCGGCTGTCTCTCTGCAATGTGGGCATGACATGGGTGCATTTCAGTGCAAGGCTTTTTCTTTGGTCCTGTGGAATGTCCTCTCTCCTTTCTTGCTGCTGCTGTCATTTGCTTCTTCTGACCTTTGTCTTCGACCTCCTAAGAAATGGGTGCATGTTTCTTCCCATCAAGCCTCTGCCCCTGGGACCTTGGGTTTTCATTTCAATGTGCTCTGCCTCCTGAAGATGTCTTTGGAGCTAGCCATGTGCAGGGCTACAGGGAGCCTCTTCTCAGAAATGTGGAATCCAGGAAGAAAAGTCAGGCCTCACGTATGAAAGAAAGTTGGAGGAGGAGGAGTTTAGATCTGGTCACTCTGACAGATACGTCTGAAAAGATGACCCTGCCCTCCCTCCTCACCTCCACTCCCAAAATACCCAGCTCCCTCCAGAACATGGCCAAGGTGCTACCTGCTACCTGAGGCTTTGAGATCTCTCCTGATCTATTCCACCTCAAGTTATTAACATTCTCTCTTCCTTAAAATTACCTTGTGTAAGGGGCAGTACGGTGCAGTAAAGAGAAGGCCAGTCTGCAAGGTAAGGAGACCAGGGCTCAAATCCTACTTCTGACCTTGTGTCACCTGTCTTGATTGGTAGTTTTCCTGGGCAAACCACTGGACAAACTTTTCCATGCTCCAGGAAGTTTCAGAGAAGGCAGTATATAATGATGGAGGGAATTTCCTCATCTGGGAATTCCCTATACCAGTGACATTCCAGCTCTTATTTCCTGACTTTGATACATGTTGTGGACCCTCTGCTAATGTACAGACTTTATCTCCCAGAAGAACATAAAGTCCTTGAAGGAAGGGACTGATTATTTTTCCCTTTAGTTCCTTAGTACCTAGCCTAGAGAAGGGTGGCAAGCAGAAGGCTTTTGATAAAAGGTTGTTGAGTTGAATTGGATATAAGACCACCCCCTCACACTGTTTCCCCTGCTCAGCCCTGTCAAGATCCCTTAGCAAGCTTTTGATCCTGATTTTTTTCATGATTGATTTCTCTCTTTCCTATTCAGGAGTGCCACAGTAGAGTAGAGGGGAAAGAGAAATTGACTTCCCATTCTGGAAGAGCTTAGAGCTGAATGAGACTTTACAGTCTATCAAGTCCAAACCTCTTATTTTGCAGATAAGGAAACTGAGGCCCAGAGACATTAAGTGACTTTCCTAGGGTCATATCACTCAGAACTTTCTGAAGTGGGGTTAGAAGAGTGACCTTTACTGCGTCACTGAGCTGTTTGCAGATGCTGTGAGAGCACAAGAAGGCCACTATGACTCTTCACTAGCTATCCTTTTCTCTTGTCACATGACCAACACACCTTCTTTTCCTCTTATTTATTTCCCTGATTGTACTTTTTCCTCTTGTTAGCCTTTTTTAAGTCCCCCCATTGGTTCTATGGAGGCAGCTAGCTCACATCCATTACATCTTTCCTTCAAACAATTGAATTTGAAACCATCTCCACGGTAATAAGTAATTACCATTTCTGGGACTGCTCAATGCGGCAAGGGTCTCATATAAGCAAGGGGAATGAGGAATCTTTTTCAGTAGAATATCCAGAAAAATAAAGTGTGTCTTTCCCAAGGAAAGTTCTTAGTGATAAGTGGAATTGATGAGAGAGAATTAGAGCTGCAAGTGAACTGAAAACTCATCAAGCTCACCATCCACTTACAATGGAGCAAAATGAGTTAAGGCCTCGTGCCTTAATAGAAGCTTAATAAATATTTAGCGATTGATCGACTGATTGCTTGAAATCAAGCTACAGAGAGCATGGGCCAAATTCACACAAGTATCAAGTAGCAAAACTGGGGCTCCTATTAGAGTCCTCGTGCCTGAAATTCAAGGCTTTTCCCTCCCATGCTCAGATCAGCTTCTGAAAGTTCCTTTTGCCAGATGCCAGGCAGACCTGTCCAAAAGGCAGAGCATAGAGAGAGATGTTTGAAAATGCTTCCAGCCAGCCAGAAGAATGGGCCTCATGGGGTGATTCTCCTGATGGCTTTCCTAGCAATCATGGTCCCTTTGTGACTGGATAAAGCCAGGAATTATGCAGAGAAGATGCCCAGCAACCTTAATTGTGAACAGGTGGTAACTAGCCCATGGTTCAGCCTCATCTGCATTGGACTGGCTATGATGCTGCAGCCATCAGTACAGTGAAATGCTGAGATTTCTCTTGAGTTGCTGTCCTTCCAGTTGGGTTGTTCCACATTGAAATGCTTCCAATTTCTTTCCCTGAGGTGTGATGAATCTTCACTTTGAAATGGCACTCTTGACATGCCTTTGATTGGGGTGGCCAGGAAATCATCAGAGGTTCTTTGGGACATGGATGAATACATTTCTCATTGAATGTCAGATTCTAATGAATTAGACTCAAAATGAACATCAGTGACAGGCCAAGTTTCTCATCCCAGACCATGAAATCAGACTATATTTCCTAGACATCGAGCCTTCATTGGCTGAAGAGTAAATCAGTTTTAGCAAAATGTCAATGAATTCTGAACGAGGCTTAGGGAGTGTAAGTGGCTGGCCATTTAATAAGTGTCCAAGTTCAAACTGAAACTAAGGCTTTTGCATTTTCAGGTACAGTACTGTATCAAATCTGCTATGCTACCTTTCCAAATTTTTTCCATAATAAGCACCAGTAAGATTTGAATTCAGATCCCCTGTTCTTATCACTGGGTTATGGATCTTACACTGAGTTTGAGGGACTGTCTTGACATGTCAGTAGCAATGTTCTTGAGGTCATTGTTGATGTAGAGATAGAATTCTAGAGTGAGATGAAGGTTGGAGATACAGACTTGGGAGCCTCTTGTAAAGTGAATGTATAAGTGAACCAACCCATGGAAGGTGATGTTCAGGAGAGAGAGGCAGAGACAGAGACAGAGACAGAGAGACAGAGAAAGAGAGAGACAAAGAGGGAATCTCTTAGAAGGCCCATAAAATATCGATGTCAAAGGATCTTAGTGTCCATCCAGTCCCATCCTCTCATTTTCCAAATAAGGAAATTGAAACTCAGAGAGGAGATGCTACATCCTCAAAGTCATGCTGGAAGGAAGAAGCACTGAGGTTGAAGCGAGAGTAAAAGAGGAGAAAATGGATAAAGACAGAGGAGTTTTGAGGCATAGAGGAGAGATGAATGAACTCATGACAGATGACTGTAGTAGGATAGAAAGCCAGGCTCAGGCTCTCTGCTCTGAGCCAGGGACTTGGCAGCAACTGAAGGATTCACAAAAAGGGTCAGAATAACCTCTGAAAGAAGCATTAAATGAATTTATTCATTCATTCACTTTTTTTCCTTAACAGACATATTCAACAAAGACAATAAGCATCTCAATATACAAAGAAGAATGAAAGCAGGATTGTGTGTGGAACCATGAACTTCTGTTTAGTAGGTCAGTTTATTTTAAAATGTTTATTAAATTTAATAAGGTAGCAATAATTCCCTCATTCGTGTCCTGAGCAGAACATTTTAGAGATGCAGTCAAGGAGGCATGATCAAGCTGCCTTTTCCAACGGAAGAGATCACTGAGGATCAGGCCCCCTGCCCAACAGAAATGTGGCAGGCCAAGGCTCATTGGATTGAAAAGCATCCAAGTTGCTGATAGAGGTTGACACCTTTAGAACATCAGGGGCCGAGCAAACCTTGTCAGAGTTCTCCTTCTGCCAGGCTCTTGGGCCAGGGAGGGGCTTTGCTGGTCTAATCAAGGTTGACATCATCACAGGCCTCTCATGTTACAAAGTTCCATTTCTAAGGGTAGAATGATTCTGAATTTGAGGCCTTTGGAATCTGCCTTATTAGTCCCTGAAACTAGAATAGTGATCTCTAAGATTTCACTTGCATGGGAAGCCCCCAACTCTTATCTGTGCACCCAGAGCCTTGTTCTTATCCCCAGAATGGACAAAAGCCTTGGAATCTGTCCCCACCAAGGTGCCTAAGTTCCCTTCTCTTAATCACACAAGCTCCAAACTAGCCCAGCTGGTTGAGTGAGTCCTCTGACTCTTGGTTGTATAGGACATTCACCACGTGCTTAAGAGGGACAGAACTCTACAGATCATCCATTTTCCTGCAGAGCCTGCAGAGGTGCTCTGTTCTGTGTTCTGGAATCTGCTGGGCAGCTTTTGTCATGTTGTCTGACCAGGGTACCCAGGTGAGCTGATGGCTGTAGTGGGGGCAGCCTCCTCAGAACCTCAGACATTTACCAAATAGAAGAAAATATGTGTGTGTATATGTTTTCTTTTTAACAAAATTATTGCTTTTATTTTTAAGACTTTATTTTATATCAATGAGTTCAGGATAAAAAATGCATGAAGTCAGAAATACCTAGGGAAGGAAGGCTGATTGACCTCAGTCTGTTTAGTCTGTTTAGAACTCTATTAACTTTCACTGAAACAGAGAGAGGAAAGAGACTTTAGAAGTCATTAGACAAAAGCATGTCATGGCTCTATGACTTCTTGGATCAAGTACTTTTCTCAATTTGGTACATAAATCCCTTCACAATCTAGAGTCAACAGACTTTTCTAGCTTTATTAGACCATATTCCCCTTCACAGCAAAAAAGATTTATCTACCTCTCCTCCACCATCATAGTGGGGGGAGGGGCAGTCCCACAAGGAAGGGAAAGGATATGATAATGAATAAGGAAGAATAATTCAGTACTTATGATGCTTCTGTTTCTCCACTTTGGAGAATATAGCTGTTGGACTAGAACAGACAGAAAAACAGGAAGAGCTGAAACCCAAGAAAGTGGGGAGATAGGATGTGAGAGCCTATGGGATCTTGATGAGTTCATATCACCTGACACAATAGCATCCAGAGGAGCAAACAGTTGTTGAGCCACAAACATTCATCATGGAGACCAGGAGAAATACGACAGGACTGGAGAAGAGAAAATGTCCCTGTTTTCAAAGGAGGAAAGAGAAAAGAGTCTCACAAACTATAGGTCAGCAACATCCCTAGATGTGTTTTACACTAGCCAGCACTACTACATGTTTTACTTGAGGTGATGATTCTTTGAGCCCAAGTATAGAATTTTGAATTGATAACTATTACATTCTATCTTATTAAGTTTGTCCCATCACACTCACCTTTCAAAGTCTTTTCAGATCCAATGTCGCAGCTGTCCTTCTGAGTTCTATGCTATCTGTAAGTGTGATTAAGTGTGCCATGTCTTGACTTTCATTCCTCATTTTTGATCAAATGAATTAACATCTGTAAGACCCTTGGAAAATTTTGAATATCTATCTCAATGCTAGTTACTATGATTATTGCTACTAATAATAGCATTCCCAGTCAAAATTTTTGTAGATTAAATGTTAACATCTAGAAAGGAAGTTATGATATTTATTAAGAGATGGCACAGTTTCTTTAGGAAGGGATCATGGCAGACTCACTCCAAACCCTTTAATGACAGGGGTTTCTAAAGCATTACATAAGAGAAATATTACAACTAATAGTTCCCCCTAGATGTTAGTCAAGAAGTTGGTACCATCTGATGATTGCTTTAAGGACAAAATCAAGAGCTATGAATTTGATGGCAGTGTTGTTAGGTGGAACTGATTGATTGATTCCAGCCAAAAAATAGTCAGTGACCTGTCCAAACTAAGTTGGAGGGAGTCTTGAGTGGAGTGCTCCAGACATCTGCCCTTGGTTTGTGTTGTTCAACATTTTTAACAGCGGCTTGATTGAAGAGATAGATAACATAATTCATGACATTTAAGAACCTGACTGTGGAGATCCCCATCATATCTCTCCCAGAATCACACAGTCATTTAACCTCTATGTGCCTCAGTTTCCTCAACTATAAAATAAGGATAAAAATAGCTCCTATCACATAAGGTTGTTGTGAGGATCAAATGAGACAATATTTTTGAAAGTGCTTAGTGTGGTTCTTGGCACACAGTAGGTACTTATCCCCTTCTCTTCCCTCCTCAGAGCAGGGATGTAATAATGTCTTAATAAACACTTACTAAATCAAATTCAGTTCAACAACTTCGAGGCTTCCCAGAAGCAGGAAGAGAAGCAGCTTCCTCCTTTCCCATGTCTGTGCTTTGAAATCCACATAATCTCCCACGGATAAAGCCTTTGACCAAAACCCAATCCTTTGTGTATGAGGGTTTTGTGAAGATTTCAGCTGCTGCCCCCACACTTTTGTTCCAGTGTTGCTGGAATCATTGAGGACACAGCGGCCACCCCTCTCTCCACACTGGAGCTGTCTTGCCACCGTGTGATTTGAGGGTGGACCAACATAAGAAAATTACCCCCTTTCTTACCCCTTGGTCTCTGAAGCAGTAATGTAAATACCAAATTATATTTGTATGCAATAATAACCATGTCAAAAGAACAAAGGAGGACAGTATAGAGAAACAAGGCTGGCGATGCAGTCAGAGCAGCTTAGAGACAGCACCCTTTGCCTGGAGATTATTCATACCCCAGCAGATCTTTAACCCTGCAGGTGCCACATGGCCACAAGAAATTGAAAGTTTCTTATGACATGTCAACCAAGAAATTTTGTCAAGCTGAGGTGCCCACTATTGAAGCTTAGTGATCTATGTTGGAATGTACATTCCTTGAGGACAGGGGCTATTTACTTAACACATTGGTACATGGCCAGTGAAAGCTTACTGATCTGACTTCCCAGGAAACCAACTCGATTTCTACTTCTCTTGGCTCCTCCCATGGAATCCAGCTGAACAGAAAAGGAAAGAAGTTAAGAAACGAGTCCTGATGATGCAGTCTTCATCCTACAAGTATAGTCCCCTACCCCATTACTGAGAGAAAGTGGAGGTCTTGGATCGTCAACTCTCCAATACCAGTATTAAATACTACAATTAAACAAAATGCAAATGCCTTTGAATACTGCTGGATGTGTTCACCTCATTGCAGTTGTGGTGATTCTCCTCCGAGGTTGACTTACTCCATGTCAACTCTGGTTTCCCATGTTGTGATATATCCTAGACCTGCCACAAAGTCTGTTTACATTGTCCTTTGGGCCATTTCCTTTCTGCTCCAACTCTGAGACACTTTAACGCTCATGCCTTAGAATCTAAAATCAACACCAGAAAAGTACTGGTGTTAAAAAAAAAAGCCAGGTCTTTATTTCAGGGAAATAATAGAGATTGTTTAGAAAATGTTTAAAAAATTAATTTTAAAATTAACCCAGTCTGTTATCCACCTCCATCCCTCTCCTCAATAATTGTAAGCACAACTCACTGCCAATTTGATGCGTCTCTCCAAGGGGCGTGTGTGTGTGTGTGTGTGTGTGTGTGTGTGTGTGTGTTTGCACAGGTTGTCCCAAAATAATGAGTTCACTTTTAATCTTTAATATGTTAGGAATATATAAAGAAGGGGTGGAGTCAAGATGGCAGGGTGAGAGCAACCACTCGCCTAAGCTCTTAGGCAAACTCCTTCAGATACCTCTAAAAAGAGAATCTGAACAAATTTTAGAGGGGCAGAATCCAATAAGAGACAGACTGTGGCAGCTTCACAGCCCAAAACAGACCGCAAGGTAGACAGAAGGTTCTGGGGAGGAGCCCGCAGCTCACAGCACTCAGGTTGTACCACCATGTCCCCACTCTGGCAGGGCTGAGCAGGAAACCCCAGAACATTCCGAGTCAATGGCTTACACTGTGGAATCTTGGGCATAACAGCCCAGGACAGGAGTCCTACAGAATCAAGTGAGTGAGAGCAATGGAGCCCCAAGTATCTGCAGCAGCTACTCCTGAGACTATCAGCCTGCAGATTAAATGTCTGTAAGTCACCTACTTGAACTTCTGGGAGCCAAAATGGTGGAGTGATTGGTAAATACTCTCTCTCCCCTTGTTGACCTCAAAAGAACCATAAAATATTTCCCCAGAAAAATACTGGAATGCTGGAATCAGTAGAAGGGGCAAACAATCTCTTAGCACATGAGGCTAGGAAAATGGCTAAGGAGGATTCCTCTTCCTGTGGTGGAAGGGGACCAGTGAAGGACCAGAGCTATCCCAGACAGTTTGCTGAAGTCTGAGCAAACTGAGAGGTGATCCTGAGCCCCAGGGGGTTGGAGTCTCACAACCACCAACATCAGGACCCCAGGCATGCCTGAGCACCCCAGTGGAAACCAGAAGACACTAGGGCAGCCAGAATCATGAACTGTAGAGCTTGCCTTGGCTCTAGCTCAGCTGAGGAGACATCCTGAGGCCAGATCACCCCTTCCTCACACTTAACAAGCTAGCTGCAGAGAAATGTGGGGAAACACAGAAAGATTTCACTTGGTCTCTGCTTTCTCACACCAGCCAGTTCAGCACCGAGTTCTTTACCTTCTAGCTGGAAGAACCAGAGGCCACAATACACAAAGCCTCATCATCATGAGTAAGAAGCAAAGCAGGAAAGAAAAGACCATAGAATCTTTGCATGGGGACAAAGACCAAAACATGAATACCAAAGAGGATCAGCATTGAGACTGTAATCCCATCTTAAACTTCAGAAGGAACTATGAACTGGTTGCAAGGACACGAGCACTCTTGGAAGAGCTGGAGAAGGATTTTGAAAGCCAAATTAGAGAAATAGAACAAAAATTGGCCAGTGATTTTAAAAGTATGAAAAAAGAATTCACTGAAGAGAACATCTCCATAAAAAGGAAAATTAGACAAATGGAAAAGAAAGTACAAAAACTATCTGGAGAAAATAATTCCTTAAAAAGAATAATTGGATAGATGGAAAAGGAGATGCAAAAGTTAATTGAAGAAAACAATCTGATAAAAATTAAAATTGGGCAAGTAGAAGTAAATGAGTCTATGAGACATCAAGAATCAGTCAAACAAAATCTAAAGAATGAAAAGATAGAAGAAAATGTAAAACATCTAATTGGAAAAAACAATTGACCTGGAAAATAGATCCAGGAAAGAAAATCTAAGAATTATTGGTCTACAAGAAAGCCATGATGAAGAAAAGAGCCTGGCCAATATCTTCCAGGAAATCCTCTAGGAAAACTGCCCCAGAGTCCTAGATCAAGAAGGCAAAATTGTCGTCAAAGGAATCCACTGTTCACTTCCCAAAAGGGATCCTAAACTAAAAACACCAGGGAATATCATTGCAAAAATCCAGACCTATCAAGTGAAGGAGAAAATACTACAGACAACAGAAAGAAACCATTCAAATATTGAAGAGCTACACTCAGGATCACACAGGACATTACAACTTCTATATTAAAAGGTCAAAGGAATTGGAATATGATTTTCTGTAAGGCAAAGAACTGGGACTACAACCAAGGATCAATTACCCAGTAAAGTTGAGCATAATATTTCAGGCAAGGAAATGGAAATTCAATGAAATAAGGGGTTTCCAGACTTTTCTGATAAAAAAGCCAGAATTCAATAGAAAATTCGATCATCAAGCTCAAGTCTCAAGAGAGACATAAAAAGGTAAACAAGGGAAAAGAAAAACTTGCTATTGAATAGGGGCAAATTGTTTACATCCTTATAAGGGAAAATGATACTTGATAATCTTGAGAATTTTATGTTTATTATGAAATATAAAAGGGATATACATAGAGGGAGAGAGTATAAAGTAAATGATGTGATGATAAAAAGTGATTGAAGGGTGTGAAGGGATTGTAACAGGAGATATGAAAAGGAGGAGGCAGAAAATTATGAATTACATTACAGGAAGAGGCACAAAATTAAATTACAGTAGAAGGAAAGAGGGGAAGGAGAGGAGCATTATTTGAGAGGTACTCTCATCTGATTTGGTTCAAGGAAGGAAAATCAAACTTAATTAAGTATATAAATATAATTAGCACTATAGGCAGTAGGAGGGAAAGGGGGAAAGAAAGGGGAGGGGAGACTAAAAGGGAGGGAAGAAGTAGTAAGGGCAAAGGAAAGTAAAAGGGAGGGAGATTGAAAGAAGGAAGGGGAAACTGTGGGAGGTGGTGGTCAAAAATTAAAACTGGAGGGGAAGGGAGAAGGGAGAACTAAAAGCACAAAAGGTGGGAAAGAAGATGTCCAGGAAAGACACAGATAGTAATCATAACTGTGAATGTGAATACAATGAATTTTTCCATAAAATGGAGACAGATACCAGAATGGTTTGAAAACTGTAGTTCAATAATATGTTGTTTACAAAAAAACAAATTTGAAATGGGGGAAAATGCATAGGTTAAAGGTAAATGGTTGGAGCAAAATATATTGTGCTTCATCTGATGTAAAAAACACAGGGGTAGCAATCCTTGGAAAAAGCAAAAGCAAAAATAGATCTAATCAAAAGAGATAAGGAAGGAAACTATATCCTGCTAAAAGGCACCATAGACAATGAAGCAATAACATTAGTAACATATATGCTCCAAGTGATATAGCATCCAAATTCTTAGAGGAGAAGTTAAGGGAGTTAAAAGAAGAAATAGACAACAAAACTATACTAGTGGGGCACCTCACCCTCCCCCACCTCTGAACTTCATAAGTTTAACCTCAAACATAAGAAAGAAGTGAAATAGATGAATAAAACTGTGGATAAGGCAGATATGATAGATCTCTGGAGAAAATTGAATGGGGATAGAAAGGAATATACCTTTTTCTCAGCAGGAAGTAGCACATATACAAAAATTGACCATGTACTAGGGCATAAAATCCTCACAATTCAGTGCAGAAAGGCAGAGATAGTCAATAATCCTTCTCAGATCATAATGCAATAAAATTATATGTAATAAAAGGCCATGGAAAGACTGATCAAAAATTAGTGGGAAATTAAAAGAATGAGTGGGTTAAACAACAAATCATAGAAACAATCAACAACTTCATTCAAGAGAATGACAATAATGAGACAACCTACCAAATCTTATGGGATACTGCAAAAGCAGTTCTTAGAGGAAGCTTTATATTTTTGAATGCCTACATGAATAAAATAGAGAAAGAGGAGATCAATGAATTGGGCATACAGCTGAAAATGCTAGAAAAAGAACAAATTGAAAATCCCCAAGTAAATACCAAGTAAGAAATACTGAAGACCAAAGGAGGGATTAATAACATTGAAATTATGAAAACTATTGATATAATAAATAAAACTAAGAGTTGACTTTCTGAAAAAACAACAAAACTGACAAACCTTTGGTTAGTTTGATTTTTTTTTAGAAAAGAAAGAAGCAAACCAAATTAACAATATCAAAAATGAAAAGAGTGAACTCACCTACAATGAGGAGGAAATTAAAATAATAATTAGAAATTATGTTGCCAACTGTATGCCCATAAATTTGACAATCTAAATGAGATAGATGATTCTTTTAAAAATATAAATTTTCCAGATTAACAGAAGAGGAAACTGAATACCTAAATAGCCCCATCTCAGAAAAAGAAATTGAACAAGCCATCAATGAACTCCCTAGGAAAAATCTCCAGAGTTAGGGGGATTTACAAGTGAATTCTATGAAACATTTAAAGAACAGTTAATTCCAATACTATAGAGAATATTTGGGAAAATTGGGGAAAGAGTCCTCTCAAATTCTTTTAATGATACAAATGTGGTTTTGTCACCTAAACCAGGAAAAGCCAAAACATAGAAAGAAAATTATAGACCAATTACCCTAATAAATATAGATGCAAAAATTTTAAAGAAGATTTTGGCAAAAATAATACAGCAACTTATCATGAGAATAAAACATTATGATCCAGTAGGATTTATACCAGGAATGCAGGACTGGTTCAATATTAGGAAAACTACTAGCACTCTTGATTATATCAACAGTAAAACTAACAGAAACTGCATGATAATCTCAACAGATGAAGAAAAAGCTTTTGACAAAATACAACATCTATGAACACTGGGGAGCATAGGAATAAATGGAACTTTCAATAAAATAATAAGCAGTGTCTACCTAAAACCTTCAGCAAGCATTATATGCAATGGAGATAAGCTAGATGCATTCTCAGTAAGATCAGGGGTGAAACAAGGATGTCTGTTATCACCACACTTTCAATACGGTACTAGAAATATTATCTGTAGCAATGACAGAAGAAAAAGAAATTGAAGGAATTATAATAGGCAAAGAAGAAACTAAGTTAAAACTCTTTGCAGATGATATGATGATATACCTAGAGAATCCCAGAGACTCAAGTGAAAAACTACTTGAAATAATAAACAACTTTCAAGCATTGATCGGCGGAGCCAAGATGGCGGAGTAGAAGGACGCAGGTTTACGAGCTCCGAAACCACAGCCCATAGAATTAATGTAAAAAGAGACCCCCATAACTTCTGGACCACTAAAAGGTGTGTAGAAACGGAGTGGAAGAGATTTCCGTTCCAGAGAGCCCTGGAGAGCCGTCCCCAGGGTCCGTCGTGCCCCAGAAAGCAGAGCCCACCCCAGCACTTCCCTGGCCGCTGCCCCAGAGAAGCTGACTAGAGCAGGCTTCAGGGACAGAAGCTCCGGCAGCCGGGAAAGTCTCTCCACCCACAGAAGCTACAGGTCAGTGAGAGAGACGGTTGGCTGGCCGAGAGGGGGAGTGGAGTGTCTCCGTGACTCGGGTCCCCTCGGGAGGAAGCAGCGGCGGCAGAGGTGGGGGCAGCAGTGGGGGCAGTGGGCAGAGGCAGCGGCGGCTGCGGCCCGGACTCCCCCAGCAGCAGGCAGGATCTTCATTACTGAAAGTTTCTGCATAAACAACCTGAGGGAGCTGAGCCTGGGAGACGGCCCTGCCCCACCCAGCTCTATTACTGAAGGCCTCTGCATAAAGCCCCTGAGGGAACTGAGCCTGGGAGGCACCCCCCCACCCGCTCTGTTCCTGAAGGTCTCTGCATAAAGCCCCTGAGGAAGCCGAGCCTGGGAGGCGGTCCTGCCCCCACCTCAGCACCAGAACTAAAGCTCACATTGATTAGCGTGGAGAGCACATTTGAATCTCAGACCCCAAGCACTAACTGGGCGGATCTAGGCGGGGGTGGACAGGAATCTCAGAAGTCAAGTAACTGGCTGGGAAAATGCCTAGAAAAGGGAAGAAAAATAAGACTATAGAGAGTTGTTTCCAACAAATGCAAATGATTCCGACTTTCGGATCGGACGAGGAGGGGGACATATTCTTGCCATCAGGGAAAGACGTGGAGGGCGGGGCCTCGGTACCCCAGACATCCCAGGGGGATGTTGGGTGGGCTCAGGCCTTGGAGGAGCTCAGAAAGGATTTTGAAAGGCAAGTTGGACAGGTGGAGGAAAAACTGGGAAGAGAAATGAGAGAGATGCAAGAAAAGTATGAAAAACGGGTCAATACCTTGGTAAAGGAGACCCAAAAAAAATGCTGAAGAAAATAACACCTTGAAGAATAGGCTTACTCAATTGGCAAAAGAGGTTCAAAAAGCCAATGAGGAGAAGAATGCTTTCAAAAGAAGAATTAGCCAAATGGAAAAAGAGGTTCAAAAGCTCACTGAATTTAATAGTTCTCTCAAAATTAGAATGGAACAGATGGAGTCTAATGACTTTATGAGAAACCAAGAAATCACCAAACAAAACCAAAAGAACGATAAAATGGAAGAGAATGTGAAATATCTCATGGGAAAAACAACTGACCTGGAAAATAGATCAAGGAGAGACAACTTAAAAATTATGGGACTACCTGAAAACCATGATCAAAAAAAGAGCCTAGACATCGTCTTGCATGAAATTATCAAGGAAAACTGCCCTGACATTCTAGAACCAGAGGGCAAAATAAGTATTGAAAGAATCCATCGATCACCACCTGAAAGAGATCCAAAAAGAGAAACTCCTAGGAACATTGTGGCCAAATTCCAGAACTCCCAGCTCAAGGAGAAAATCTTGCAAGCAGCTAGAAAGAAACAATTCCAGTATTGTGGAAATAAAATCAGGATAACTCCAGATCTAGCAGCTTCTACATTAAGGGATTGAAGGGCGTGGAATGGGATATTCCAGAAGTCAAAGGAAGTAGGACTCAAACCAAGAATCACCTACCCAGCCAAACTGAGTATAATACTTCAGGGGAAAATATGGTCTTTCAATGAAACAGAGGACTTTCAATCATTCTTGATGAAAAGACGAGAGCTGAAAAGAAAATTTGACTTTCAGACACAAGAATGAGAAGAAGCATGAAAAAGTAAACAGCAAAGAGAAGTATTAAGGGACTTACCAGAAGTGAACTGTTTACATTCCTACATGGAAAGACAATATTTGTAACTCTTAAAACTTTTCAGTATCTGGGTAGTTGATGGGTCCATACACACACATGTACACGCATGCACGCACACACACATACACACATGCACACACATACAGAGACAGAGAGCACAGTGTGAATTGAATAGGATGGGACCATATCTTAAAAGAAATTAAGGTAAATGGTAAGAGAGAAAGGTAGTGGGAGGAGAGAGGTAGAAATGGAATGGGGTAATTATATGTCATTTAAGAGGCAAGTAGGAGACTTTTCAGTGGAGGGATAAAGAGGAGAGCTGAGGAAAAAAAAAAAAACAAGAAGTTTACCCTCATTACATTTGACTAAAGGAAGGAATAAAATGCACACTCATTTTGGTATGAAAGCCTATCTTACAGTATAGGAAAGTGGGGGAGAAGGAGATAAGCAAGGGGGGGGATGATGGAAGGGAGGGCAAAGGGAGGAGGGAGCAATTTGAAGTCAACACTCAGGGAGGGACAGGATCAAAAGATAGAATAGAAACAATGAGGGGCAGGATAGGATGGAGGGTAATTCACTTAGTCTTACACAACACGACTATCAGGGAAGTCATTTGAAAAATTACACAGATATGGCCTATATTGAATTGCCTGCCTTCCCAAAGGGAATGGGTGGGGAGGGAGGGATGGGGAGAATTTGGAACTCAAAGTTTTAGGAACAACTGTTTAGTATTGTTGTTGCTACTAGGAAAGAAGACATATAGTTAATGAGGAATAGAAAGTCATCTGGCCCTACAGGAGAAAAGAGAAAAATGGAGACAAGAGAAGGGAGGGATGACAGAAGAGAGGGCAGATTGGAGATAGGGAAAATTAGATTGCTTGAGGTATTGGGGTGGGGGAGGGGATAAAAGGGGAGAAAATTTGGAACCCAAAATTTTGTGAAAATGAATGTAAAAAGTTAAATAAATAAATAAATATATAATTAGAAAAAAAAAGAAATAATAAACAACTTTGGCAAAGCTGTAGGTTACAAAATAAACCCACACAAATCTTCTGCATTTCTATATATTACTAACAAAGTCCAACAGCAAAAGACAGGAAAGAAATCCCATTTAAAGCTATGGCAGATACTACAAAATATCTGGGAGTCTCCATGCAGAAACAAATCCAGGGACTCTATGAACACAATTACAAATAAAGTCAGATCTAAGTAAGTGGAAAAACATCAGTTACACATGGATAGCCAGAGCCAGTATAATAAAAATTACAATTATACCTAAATTAATTTACTTATTCAGTGCCAAACCAATTAAACTCTCAGATAATTATTGTAGAGCTAGAGAAAATAATATCAAAATTTGTCTGGAAAAACAAATGTTCTGGACTATCAAGGGAGCTAATGAAAAGAAATGCTAGGGAAGGTGGTCTAGCTCTACCAGATCTCAAACTGTATTATAAAGCAGCAATTATCAAAACCACTTGGTACTGGCTAAGAAACAGAAGGGAAGACCAGTGGAATACACTAGGTACTCCAGACACAGTAATCAATGAATGTAGCAATCTACTGTTTGATAAACCAAAGGACTCCACTGGAGAACTCACCATTTGACAAAAATTGCTGGGAAAACTGGATAATAGTGTGGCAGAAACTAGGAATAGACCAATGCCTGACACCATGCACAAGAATAAGGTCCAAATGGGTACATGATCTAGGTATAAATATTGATACTATAAGCAAATTAGTGGAGCAAGGAATAGTGTATTTATCAGATTTATGGAGAAGGGAAGAATTTTTGACTAAAAAGATGGAAAGCATTATAAAGTGCAAAATGGATAATTTTGATTACATTAAACTGAAAAGGTTTTGCACAACCAAACCCAATGCAACCAAGATTAGGAGGGATTCAGAAAACTGGGAAAGAATTTTTGCAATTAGTATCTGTAATAAAGGCCTCATTTCTAAAATACATAGAAAATTGAGTCAAATGTATAAGAATACAAATTATTCCCCAATTGATAAATGGTCAAAGGGTGTGAACAGGCAGTTTTCAGAGGAAGAAATTAAAGCTATCTAAAATCATATGAAAAAATGCTCTAAA
Source organism: Bettongia penicillata ogilbyi (assembly GCA_023548195.1). Classification (NCBI taxonomy): domain Eukaryota; kingdom Metazoa; phylum Chordata; class Mammalia; order Diprotodontia; family Potoroidae; genus Bettongia; species Bettongia penicillata. Next base: position 16,196,588 of record JAJHZJ010000132.1, read on the forward strand.
TCACTATTGATTAAAGAGATGCAAATAAAAATAACTCTGAGATACCACATCACATCTATCAGATTGACTAATGTGACAAAACAGAAAGATGATAAATGTTGGAAAAGATGTGGGAGAGTTGGAACACTAATTCATTGTTGGTGGAGCTGTGAGTTCATCCAATCATTCTGGAGAGCAATCTGGAAGTATGTCTAAAGGGTTACAAAAATGTGCATACTCTTTGACCCAGCAATACCACTTCTAGGAATGTATCTCCAAGAGATCAGAAAAATGGGAAAGGGACCCAAATGTACAAAAATTTTTATAGCAGCTCTCTTTTTGGTGGCCAAGAACTGGAAATCAAGGGGATATCCATCAACTGGGGAATGACTGAATAAATTGTGGTATATGAATGTAATGGAATACTATTGTACTATAAGAAAAGATGTACAGGAAGACTTCAGAGAGGCCTAGAAAGACTTATATGAACTGATGCCGAATGAAAGGAGCAGTACAAGGAGAACTTTGTACACAACAACAACCACAGTCTGTGAGGAAATTTTTTGGTAGACTTAGTCCTTCATTGCATTTCAAGGACTTAAATAATTCTCAATGGTCTCTTAAGGCAAAATGCTTCCCCATCCAGGGAAAGAAATATGAAATTCGATTGCAGAATCAAGCAGATAATTTTCTTTTGTATTATATTTTGGTTTGTTTTATGATTTCTCCCATTCATTTTCATTCTTCTATGCAACAGGACTAAGGTGAAAATGTGTCTAATGGGAATGTATGTGTATAACCTATATAAAACTGTGTGCCATCTCAGGGAGGGAGTGGGGAGGTAGGGGAGAAGGGAAGAGGGATGGGAAAAATCTAAGATATATGCAAGTGATTCTAGAACACTGAAAACAAATAAAATAATAAAAAAAGAATGTATAATAAAACATGATATAAAAACTGGTCATTTGTCTTTCATACTCAATTTCCTTTCATTGTGTTTTAGCAAAGGCTTTACCCCATTTGTGGAAAGCACTACTTGCTCATCCCAGTCTAACAGAATTGTGAGATCACCTCATATATCCCCTTCCAAAGGAGATTGTCCTGATGCCCTCTAGCTGCTAGCTCTCCCATTAGAAAATTATTTTGCATTTTTTGTCTACATTTTGCATTTATGAATTTGAGTATTCTTTTCTTCCCTCATCAGTACAAGAGTTCCTTCTGAACAAGGACCATTGAATTTTTATCTCGTATTCCCAGTGCTTACTATAATGACTAGACAGCATATAGTAAAATTCTCCTGACTGAATGAATGAATGAGTTCCTACAAGTCTTTCTGGGGTCATCCAAAATCCACAATTACATCACTTTCTTACATGACTTGGGGGAGAATTAATCCTGGTCAGTTTCTCTATATTTAGGCAATTGCGGGGGGGTGGGGGTGGGGGTGGTGATAACTCTGGTGTTGAAGATTACAAACATCCTTTCACTTTGTAAGATCTTTGGACTATTTCTTGAATATCACACTTTCCACCAAACACTATGATTGAACTTGTTTTCTTCTTTTCTTTGAGACCAGAAGCCTCCCTGGACAGAGCCTTCACTGGGACATGACAGTCAGTGCTTTGCTCCAGGGCACTGACATTTACCGATGATGGATATTTAACTCATGTCCTCCTCCAGTATAAACCACCAGAGTAACTTGTGCTCTCCCCTAGACTTATTCTATTTTACTTCAGAGGGCAGAACTAAGGTCAGTTATTGTACTTTGCAAAGCAGATTCAAGTTGCTCCCTGGAAGAGCTTGCTAACAACGAAAGCCATCCAGAAGTAGAAGGGGCAGCTGCTGAAGAAGGTGGGTTTTTTGCTTTGAAGTTTTTTGATGCACAAGTTAACTACTTGCCCATGTCTACCATACAGGTGACTGACATTCAGAGATAGGTTGAACTGAGGTCTCTCCAACTCTGAGAATCTATGATTCAGTGAATTTTCTTGATTGTATCTCATTTTCATTTCTTGAATTTGAGAGCTCATTCCATGTTGCTTGCTCTAGCTGTCAAAATTACTAGGTTTAGCTCTGATACTAACTCAAGAAAAATAGAGCAAAAATATAGGGAGGGGGAAGTAGGCACAATGACTTGCTAACCACCCCCAAAACTTGGACTCTGTTGACTTCAGGAATATATGTATTACTGAATAAATGGATGGATAAAAAAGTAGTTATTAAGCACTTACCCTGTGCCATTAACACATTAACTATGTTACTAGGAATATAAATACAAAAAAAAGGTATTCTTTGATTCTAATGGAGAAAACAATGCATACTGGGGAGTGGTGACTAAGAAGGGGTTGGACTAGAAAATTGTTGGACTAGAAAATTGTTGGACTAGAAAATCATAAGGATGGTCAATGGAGCCATATGGCAATTGAATGATGTGTTCTTTTCAGGAAGGAAAGAGTGATGATATTGACTTGATTATTATCCCCAGGGGTATACATGGGAAATAGCAGGGGAAGAAAAGCTAGGACATTGACACCATAGTATAAAAATGACTGTTGAACTGCAGCAGCATGCTGAGCCTGGGTCTAGAGACCACTGAAGAGGTCAAGGTCCCAGGGCAGGAGTTACAGTGAAGCTCAGAGGGGAGGATGCAAGGAATGTTTTCAACGATTCTTGGAGCTCTACTTGGGTTACACATTGGCCAGATCCATGATCCAGAGCTTGCACAAAAGGTACTGTGAAACTGCAGTTCATACATGTTTGTAGCCTCCATGCTGCTACATGCCTTGATCATGTTACCTAATTGGTAGTTTGGACCAGGGAAATGAAAACTTCATTGGAGCTCAGAAGACCTGGGTTCAGGTTTCAGATCTTTAGGAAAACCACTTTTTGGTGTCTCTGTTTCCACATGATTGATGAATACTTTCCAGCACTAAATCTGTGGTCTTTTTGGAATCCTTTGTAAAGCCACAGTGTTCATATACAAGAGCAGGAAGATTTTATTCTATTTGTCTCTCCACCCATATAAATCCTGTTTGGTAAGGGATGGAGTACTGAACTTGGAGTCAGGAAGAAATTAGAAACTGATGAGGTGTTTGATCATGGACAGCTCACTTCTCCCTGAGTCCCAATTTCCTCACCTGTGATGGAGAGCCATATTACCTGCATTATTAATAATAAAAATGCTACATTAAAACTGCACTAAGCATATTGGATCACATTGAACATGGAAAATATTGGACACACTATAAAGATCCATGTCACTATCAGTCATTATTATTCAGAGCTCCCTCTGCTAGTTTAAAACAATCTCTGTCTCCCCCCCCAACCCCCAAGGGTGTAAACTACTCAAGGGCATGGACTTATTGGAGTTTGTTTGTTTATTTTAACATTGGGTCTCCCAGACTTGTTGAGGCTTGAGGTAGGGGCTCATCCTATGGTGCTGAACTTCATGTGGAATCCAGCTGACTTAGCTCACCAGGGCTCAGAACTCCTGTGCTCTCATAAGCGTTGGCCTCCCCAGTGGCTGAGATGGTATTTCTGCCATGAAGACTCATGGAAGGAGACACAATTTCATCTGTGTCTTTGTCCCCTAGCATCCAGAATGAGGAACAGGTAAACTAGCAGTTAGCTGATTATCTCTTGACATTTCTTTGCATTCCTTTAGATTCACTTTCTTGTGCATAGCTATCCTCATCACCAGCTGGAATGGAAGCCACTTGAGGGGGGAGTTCTTGTTCTTGTTCTCTTTTTGGTCCTTGCAAGTCTAGCTCTTAATATTGGGCACATAGTGAGTACTCAATAATTTAATTCAAGTGTACTTGGGGGTGGTGGTATCAGTATATCTACCTTTCCAGTCAAGTCCCAATGTTCCACCTACATGATCATTGTGGAAGGAAACCTTCTAGCACTGACAACCCTGACATTACAGGACTGCCCATTCACATCATCCTTGCTCCTGGGTAGAAGAGAGAGAATTATGGTCATCAAGTTACATATCAACTACTCTATGGGTAGAAGACTCCATGAAATTTTTATTCATCAAGATTTGGTGACAAGACCATTTTGGGGACAGAATAGAGACTCCAAGTCCCAAGAGTTTCATAGTCTGACTTTGTGCCTACACATTGTCTCTTCTATTTTTGGGAAGTTATTCTTCCATGAAACTATAATAAATCGTCTTTCCTCCCCTACATCTCAGAACACATCAGGGCTCTGATGTCCTGTTTATGGACATATGCTTCCCATACTCTCCCACCTTCAAGTCTTTGTTCTTATTGGCCCCTACTTCCAGATTTATCACCCTCTGCACTGACTGTTGAAATTCTTTCTATCTTTAAAAGTCAAGCTCTTCTGGAGATCTTTTCTGTTGCCTTTCTGGTGATGTAGATTTCTGCCCTGCTCCTCATGTCTCACAGATAATTTCTTTAAACCCCTCTCACACTTATCATGAACTGTGGCTTGATGTCTGTATATCACAGCTAGGTGGCACAATGGATAGAGTGCTGAGCCTGGAATGAGGAAGATTCATCTTCCTGAGTTCAAATCTGGCCTCAGATACTTTGCCTTAGTTTCTTCATCTGTAAAATGAGTTGGAGAAGGAAATTGTAAACCACTCTAGTATCTTTGCCAAGAAAACCCTGAATGAGGTCACGAAGAGTCAGATGGGACTGAAAAAGGGCTGAACTGCAGCAACAAATCTCACACTCCTGACCTCGTTGCATGCTCTGTGAGTGTAGGAACCAGATGACATGTAATCGTTGCATCTCCCCCCAGTAGGAGTCTGCATCCATGTGGAATAGCCAATTCTTGAAGAATGGATGCTTACAGAGGCCAGGAAGACACAATTCAGTGGAAAGCACTGCGATTGCAGTAAGAAGATGCAAATTTAAATCCTGGTTTGACTACTTCATCCTGATGTGGCTTTTGGGTAAATCAACTGACCTCTCTTGGCCTTGATTTTCTCACCTGTAACATGAGGAGGTTGGATGAGACCTCAGCAGAATTGTGCCTCTCTCATGACCCCTCCATGTCCACCCTCTCCATTTCCCTACCCCATACTATCTCATAGGTGTGAGCTTCCAGAGATATCTTCACAGATGTAATGAGAACTCACAGGTTCTCGGGTGGTCAGGAACTCAGATGGCAGCCCAGAGAGCACCTGGGCTGAGCCAAGAGAATCATCCAGGGGCAGCAAAGATAACTAGCCCTCTGTGGATAAGTGGGTATAAACCATTTCCTCTTCAGGGTCTTTTCTTCCAGTGAGGAGAATTCATGAGTGCAATTAGCCAGCCCTGATGGAGCTCATTATGAAAAATCTCAGGGGCATGCCAAACATATGCTTTATCACTTCAAAATATCCGTCATTATTGCATTTCCCCAATTCCCTCCTTCTCCTCCTCCTCCTCCTCCTCTTCACCCTTCTCTGTCAATGTCTCTCTGTTTCTGTCTCTTTCTGTCTACTGAGAAGTAGAATGAATCCATACCAAGAAGTCAATGACTTAAGTAACATGGTTGCTCCCCTGGGACTCCATACCCCTGCTCATGTTATACCAGAGTCCAGTACTTTGTTACCTATTGCTGGGAGTGATAGTTCTTTATACCTGCAAATTTTTCCACTGAATGAGCAAAGAATCAAGATGGAGCCACCAAGGAGGATAATGAGATCCTTCCCTGTGAAATTCTGTTGTCTCACACATTTTACTGACCACAAAACACTTTGCCAAATATGAGAGAATAGGATGCCTTGAGAATGTGGTTAATGGCACAATGCCTACTTCTCTGTGTTGCTGCCTAGGACTTTGAAACTTCAGGGAGGTATACCCCCTTCCAACTCTGGAGCATTGGAGATAAAGGCAGGATGAGCCAGCCTGTGAACAATAGCCAACTAGCCTCCCATTACCCTTGACTGGGTGCTGGAAGTTTCCTATCTGAGTAAAGGTATAGGATGGTGTGGAGGTGGGGGGCAGGGATGGGAGAGAGGTGTTGTGGTTCTCCTTTTTCTGGTCACCCAGGCCTGCACTCCCTATAGAGGCAAAAAAAAAGCCTGAGTAACTTTGAAATAGACAGATCTGGGATGTAATGAGAGGTCCCTTACTAGAAGTATTCAAGCAAAGCCTAGATGATGAGTTCTTGGGCCTGTTCAAGAGTGTATTTTTAGAATCATGGTATAATTTCAGAGGTTGAGGAGACCATAAGTCAACTATGTAAATGCCCTTATTTTATATAGAGAGAAACTGAGGCTCAAATAAATTAAGCAATTCTGCCCAATGCCATAGGAGCGGTGAAGAATGATCTATGAATCAAAATCCAGACACCTTTGATTTTAAATTTTCCTCTCTTCCCACTGTGCTACTTGGGTGCGGGTGGACCTCAGTGGGATTCTGGGATTGTGTCAAAGCTCTGGAAAGAGGCAGATAAAGAGATGGAAAGGTCTAATGTTGGACCCCAGAGGCTTCTGGGAACCAGGATATCTTTTTCTTGGTAATGAATGAAGGGCATCAGAGCCAACACCTTCTAAGAGGGAGCTCTGGTGCTTTGCAAATCTTTCTGCAAATCTCTCTGAGGATGAAAGCAACTTAACACGGTTCAACTAACCATGCCCCAGTGAACTATAATTCTGCAATAAAAAGGGTCACACAACATGCTATTATATCGTGTTTATAAGAGGCAGTCTCCACTAAGAGTAGCCCAAATGACCAGCATTTCTATTTCTACCAGGCCCTTGGGTAGATAAATTATGGAGATAGCTTAATATATAGGATTGAAACTCTGTTTGAGGCAAGTGGGGAGCAGGGAGTGGGGTGGGAGGTGGGGAGAAGTAGTTAATTGAATTTTATTCCAGGCTTCTAGGTTTGGGACAATTCTTTCCTTTAAGAGAAAATTAGGGGGTAAGTACTGTGCCTTTGCCTGAAGCTAGAAAAGAGGGCATTATTTGGGGACTTTACCAGCCTCTCTGTCCCTTTTCCTCCTGCATCTGTCTTCTACCAGCAACCCTAAACCACAAGCTTTTAATTTTCTCTGGAGATTAAACCAATATTTACCAGTTAAGCCTGCACTTATCTGGCAAGTTCGTTACTGGAAACTATTGGTTTTGAGTAAATGTGAGGCCTTGTCTAAGTATAGTCACCCCCTCCTCGCCTTGGCCAAGCAGGCTACAGGAAGAGGGCTAAGGGAAAAGCCTCACCATAGAGGAAGGACTGAGAGGAAAAGCAAATGAGGGGGCGGTGCTTACAAAGGGGGTGGGGGGAATCCCATTCCCTGTCTGAGCTGTTTTTCTCCTACTTATCATTGCCTGAGATCTCAATAACTGAACATTTTGTAAGAAAGTCAGATTCGAAAGGCAAGTCTGTCTCTCTTGTGTATATGAGGGTAAAAATACTCCAATCTGATAGACACAAAAAATCAATCTCGTAAATGGATATGGGTCTCTACGTGTGTATATATGCATATGTGTGTATACATTTGTGTTAACATGTAAATATGTATGTAAATATGTGTCTCTGTATGTATTTATATATACACATTCAAGAGGGGCATTCTAGATAATTACTATACAGCAATAAGGTACTTACAAACTACAGCCTGTTATATTTATCGGGTGAGATCTCATCTCAATTGTTCACTAGATGTGAACATGGGCTGGGAAACCTCCTTGGGTATGACAGGAAGCCTGTTGGGATTGACTAAATAATTTGGTGAAGTCATCTGGGTCTATCTAAAACTCTCAAGCTAATTGGAAGCCAGAGAGAGGAGAGAATCACTCCCGAGAAGGAATTGCTTGGGAGGAAGAGAGAGACTCTCCTCTGTTCTAACTTTATTCCTTTTGGTTAGAGGGCCTCAAGAACTTCAGAGGATGAGATGATTTGGGAATTCCCACCTTCCCATTTCCATGCCCGCAGTGATTCCAAAACAGCTAATAGCAATGCTTCGATTGGGAACCAAGGATAATCAGGACAAGAGCCCAGGAAGAACTTGCCCTAAGGGAAGCATCTTAATGACTTCAGTCAAAGGTCTTCCAGAAGCTGTGAGTTACTGTTTTGCCCATTTTTCTCCCTAAATTTAAATGTACTTTCCCCTAGACTTTTATTGTTTTAGTGGGAGAGCATGTTACAGACATTTTTGTGGGAATGTTCGGGGCAACTGTTCTTATTGCACTGTGTCTTAGTAAATAACTTTTTTCTAAAAATCTGTCTGGCTAATTAATAGATATTAACTGATAATTATACTGGGAAGCATACCAGTGGGGGCTCATGAATTGTAGCACTAGAAAAATAACTGAAACTCTCAAAGCTCCTCCTCAATTCTGAAAAGAAATTTCACATAAGAGCAGCAGACTTCCAGTGCAAAGGATTTGAAGGCTAGCTCCACAGTCAATATGTTCCACAAACACACATGCACATATACACATATGGTTATGGATTTAGAGCTGAAAGGGAAGGAACTTTAGCCCATAGGCATCCTTTTACAGACATGAAAATGGAGACCCAGAGAGGTGGCTTGATTTCCCCAGGGTCGCACAGATAGGAAATATTTGAGGCAAAATTCCAATTCAGATACCCTTTCCATTCTAACATGCTGCTTTGACATACCTTTATATATTTTAATGCATACATATATATCAGGCAACTTCATGTTGTGAATGTCTCATATCCCATCAGTAAAGAAATACTCACTAAGCACCTACTATGTGCCAGACACTCAGCTAAGCACTGAGGATACAAAAAGAGGTAAAGGAGAGTCCCTGCCCTGAGGAGCTCACACTTTAATGGGAGACAAACAAACAAACTATATACGGGAAAAATAGGAAATCATTAACAGAAAAAAGACACTCATTAAAAAAGTCTGAGGAAAGCTTCCCATAGAAGGCAGGGATTTAGTTCAGATTTCAAGGAAGCCAGGAAAGCCTAGAAGCAGACATGAGGAGGGAGTGTGGTCCTGGCATGGAGAAAAGTCAGAGAAAATTGGCAGAGGTCAGAGATAGAGGGGCTTGTTCATGGAACAGTCAGGAAGTCCCTATCACCGGATCATCGAGGAAGGGGTGAGAAGACAGAGAGGTGAAAGGGGGCTAGGCTGTGAAGGGCTTTGGAGGGCAAACAAAGCATCACTCTTTGAGGCAATAGGGCGTCACCAGTGTTTATTAAGAAGGAAGGTGACGTGGTTGGACCTGCACTTTAGCGATCAAATGGAGCGTGTATTGAAGTAGGGAGAAATTTGAGGCAGCAGACACACCAGCACATGACTGCAATAGTATAGGCATGAGGTGAGGAGGGTCTGCGCCTGGGGTGGGGTGAGCAGTGTCAGAAGAAAGAAGGGGACAAATTCAAGAGATGTTGCAAAGGTGAAATGAGCAGCATTTTATATGTGTGTGTATGTATGTGCATATATGTATGCTATATGTGTGCACATGCATGCGTGTGTGTGCATATATGTGCATGTGTGTATGTATGCATACTTACTAGGTATATGAACCTGGGCAAGTTGCTTAACCCTGTTTGCCTCAGTTTCTTCATCTGCAAAATGAGCTGGAGAAGGAAAAGGAAAACCACTCCAGTGTCTCTGCCAAGAAAACCCCAACTGGGGTCACAGAGTCAGATACAATAGCATTGAGTGAACCGCAATAACAGCATCAATATATCCATATGTGTATGTGCATATGTATACAATCCAAGTGTGCATACACACATACAACACTATATTTTAATATGATCCCTTTTTATTTAATTTGAAGCATTAACCTTCACCCTTTCTGCCAGCTCTCATGAGAGACAGCTAGATATCCCAGAGACTGGGGCTCTGACTCATTGAAGGGGGTGAGGAGATCCTTGTCCGAACCCTTGGAATCCAGTGGGCAATCTGCAGGTCGGGGGCTGGTCCCTGGACCTTGATTTCTGCAAATTTGGAAATCACTGAAGTTTCGAGTCAGAAAGATTGCCAAGGCCTTCTAGTGCAATCTGTGCTCTAAAAGGAGTTGTACTACAACATGCCCAGAGGGCTGGCCACCTCCGCTTCAGTACCTAAAATCATCAGAGAGCAAACTGGAGCCTGGAGGAGCCTTGAGGCAGCCAAGTGCCCAGACAGGGTTTCACTTCACCCCGGAAAGGTTACATGGGTACAATGAGAGGATGAGAAGGAACAGATGATGAAGCAACTTGGTGGAGTGCAAAGAACATCCGACTCAGGACTGCTGGTTCTAGTTCTAGGTCTGACATTAAATGTATGTGTTTGACCAAGGCATTCCAGTCTACAAGTTCCAAATTCCTCATCTATAAATTAGGATCTTGAGCTTGGCTATAAATACAATTTGCTTTTGTCTGTAAGAACTCAGGTAGGTGGAGCAGTGATTGGATAGAGGGCTGGGCCTGAAGTCAGGAAAACTCCTCTTCCTGAGTTCCAATTTGGTCTCAGACATTTACTCGCTGTGTTGTACTGGGCACGTCACTTAATCCTATGCGCCTCAGTTTCCTCATCTGAAGAAGGAAATAGCAAACCACTAATGTATCTTTACCAAGAATACCCCAAATGGATCATGAAGAGTGAGATATAACTGAAAAATCACTCAACCACAATATAAGAACTTGAGCTCCATAAATCAGTTCCCTCTTGCCAGTAAATCATCAAGTATTTCTTTAGCCTCTGTACTCTAGGTTCTGGGGATACAAACAGAAAGAAACTAGCCTCTGCCCCCTAGGAACTTGTATTCTAATGGGGAAAGGCAACATAAAGAAACTGAAAGTAACAGGATTAGGTGGAAAGAAAATTTGTCCACTATGAAGAAGCTGGAGTAATGTGTGGACACTCTTCTTAAATGGGGGTGCTGGGAAAAACTTTCCAGCCTCCAATCAGAGGGATGGGAGGGGGCACTGATAAGATGTGAGTTCCAGGACTGAAGTTATCTTCTAGGATGAAAAAGTTCCTGGAGCCTGATAGAGAAATTCAGACAAGAGCAGATGAGGGGGAAATGATGCACCTGAAATTCCTATATTATAGAGTAAACATAGAAAGATGCTTAATTTGAGTCCACTGTTAGGTTGTAGGTAAGGGATTGAGATGGTATCTACCTCTTTAAATTCAATTCACCAAATATTCAGTATGACACACCAAGTCCTGATGCCAAGAGAAAAGTGGGAAATCCTCCATCTCCCACAGGAGGTTACGTTCTGAAGGGGGAAATAGCATCTGTAAGAGATGCAAGTTCAATGTAGGGTCATTTTGAAGAAGATGGCAAGAGGAAGTAGGAGCAGATGAGGAAAAGTTCCTTATAGTAGATAATTATTGTGCTGAAGGGGAAGCCAGAGATTCTAAAAGGTGAAGGTGATGGGGAAGTAGATCTCAGCAGATCAAGCTCAGAAGACAACCATAAATAGATGTGAAGTGGGAGTTTTTCAGCATTACTCCAGTTTTCTATTCTCAGCAAATACAATTGTCCCAAAGCACAAAGGGTTGACTTGGGAGATAAGAAGTTAAAGGAGTTTTTCAAGGCAAGGCTGGATGACCAAGTCTTGGGAATATAGTCCTGGTAATTTGGCCTTTAGTCATGGGTTCAAGTCAAGAGGCTCACCCTTTTGAGGTCCTTGCCAACTTTGTGCCTCTCAGAATCTCAGAGACTTGAACTATACTCATCCTATTTTTTTCTAATTAACTGATTTTCATGAGGTTCCTAAGAAAAACCAAGTTGAATCAGGATTTAGAATCACTGAACCCTATGATGTAAAAGGTGGGCAGGACCCTCTAGAACACAAAGCCCAAGTGTTTCATTTGAGAAACAAAAGTCCAGAGGGGCAATTATACTCTACTTTTTACTTTCTATTTTGACTATTGAGTCTTTTAAAGAGATTACCTGATCACTGATGGTTAATCACTAGTTCGTCCCCTAGTGACTGGCCCCCTAAATGAGTGGCCTCCAAGGTCTCAGGTCTTAGGAGTGTGTAGGTAGCTCATAAGCCTCCAAAGCATTTTTCCTCTTCTTTTTTCTTTTTGTTTTTAAAATACTCCTCATGACGCTAGTTGGGAACCCTTGGAGGCTGAGTCATAAATGGTATTATATCTACAAACCCAAATGGAGTTGAGAAAAGGCCAGAAATGGGGGGAGGTGGGGCAAGTTGAAGCCCTGGATTCAAGGACACATTTTTTATTTTAGATTTGGAAGGAAGTTTGCAATACTTAGCTTATTATTATAATCGCTTTTTAAAATAGTCTTTTGTATGATTCAGTTACAAGCAGTCATCATGTTCTGCTCGGTTAGCTATTATCAGCCTGGCGGAGGAGCTGGGTGGTAATGACTCTGCCCAGAAGACCCAGCTGAGGAATTGGGGGAATTCCTGAAGCCACTTTGCATTTAGAGCAAAAGGGGATCAATTAACTATATTCAGATGGGGATGATATTTATGGAATTCTCCAGGTTGGCTCCCTGTCTCCATTATGTAATGCCAATGGGTGACATGCTCTGTTTCTTCCATAAGATTAAGGGTAGTTTTAAACCAAGTCATTTGCATTGTCAGGGAGGGAAGTAGGGATGCTGAAAATTATCTAGGTCCTGAAAAAGTAGAGAGCAGAGATCACTTGGGTTCAGGGAACATTGGGAACATTGGGGGATCAGTTTCCCAGCGAGGTCCTCCAAGCCTTCCTGGGCCTGAGGATCAAAGCATCTGGTGTCAGAGCACAGAAGAATGCAGGGGGAGAGGATGGAGGAAGGAAGGAACTTTTAACTGTTCTGGTTTTGAAATCAGCTCCCGTACACTAGCAGCATTTCCTCCCACAGCTGAGGGAGGGAAGAAGAACCAGAAAAGACAATCTTGAGTAGAGGTGGAAGGAGACACTTTCCTCTTACTTCACTATGATGTTTCCCTCCTCCAGATCTGACAAGTGAATCACACAGTCTTTGTCATACTTTCTTCTGAGTATCATATGTAGCAATAGTAACGATGTCACTGAGAGCAATTCTGTGACTTTTACATCAGGGAGAGATAGAGAAAGAGAGGAGGAGAGAAAGAGCTGAACGGATCATAAACAGTTGATAGATGGAAGAGAGAGATGATAGATAAATGATAAATGAATACAGTCGATAGACAATAGAGATAAGTAGGTACATGCATATGTGTAGGCCTATGTCTGCACATAGACCCATACCACACTATGTGTGTACATATATATTCATGCATACATGCTATATACATACATGCACACATGCATCCATACATACTTCCATGTAAGAGCACTGGTTCTGAGGTCAGGGGACCTCAAAGATTCAAACTCCATGTCTGATACTTATTACACTTATGACTTTGGCCACGTCAATTAACCTCCTGCACCTGAGTTGCTCCGCCTGTACGATAAAGGGGTTTGGCCAGCTATGTCTCTGAAGTTCCTTCCACTGCTAAATCTATGACACCAGTGAATAGAACTGGTAGAGAAAGGGGTGGACTGTTATTTCTTCAACTTGGGAAGCTCCGGGTGAGCAACTTTCTGTACCTATTCCTGTTTGCAACTCCTCTGCAATTCATGGTCTTGGGGACTTCCCTGGGGCACTGAATGGGTAAGTATCCTGACTTGGGCAGACATCCAACATATTCCAGAGACAAGATTTGACCTCAGAGCCAAGTTTTTATCATCTTTCTTCTTGATCAGCCGAATACCCTCCAAATCTTTCTCTAGTCTCTTTCCTCCCTCAGTCTCTAAAGGACAACCCTCAACCAAATAATTTTTGAAAGTACTGCTTTTGCCCTGGTGCTCTTGTCTTTAAAATGGTATACCCTTGTCAATGTAATATTAGACACCCCAACCCAGACCTTGCCAGCTGACATACATTATATTCATCTGATCTGCAAGTTCAGCTTTGGTTCCCTGGGGTACTGCCTTCATCTTGAGGCTGAACCCTTGAGATCACAGGTCCCTTACATTAATCTTTCAGCTCAGTCCCCTTATATGCATTACTTCTCCTAATTGGAACGTAAGTTCTTTGAGAGCAAGAATGGTGCTATTTGTGTTTATCCCTAGTGCTTAATATAGTGCATGGGACGTAGAAAAATGCAATTTTGTATTTACTGATTTTCCAAGAGGATGCTGAAATAACAGATTTTAGAATTGGAAGGAACTTAGTGGCCATTTAGACTGATCCTCTCATTTTACACATGAGAAACTGAGACCTAAAGATGTTTTGTCACTTACTCCAAGTCACAGAGCATTGAATGGCAGATCTGAGGTGCATGCTCAGATGCCATCCATTGTACCACCCTATTTCTCAGTCTTTCTAAAGCACACACTATTTGCTAACCTAATATAGGTCCTTGGCTCCAGCTCAACCTTTCTACACCAGCTATATCCATGAATTCACTCAAGAATGCCCATTCCTCTGCTTTCCTTAGAGCTGCCTAGATGGCAAGGCCCAGTGAGGGGCTCCCAAGTATGTCAGACTTTCATGCAATGCCTACACAGGATGCTGGAACAATAATTCCAGCCCACTGACATTCATGTGTTTCTCCCCATTTTCCAGTTACTTATTAAAATGCAAATGCCTATTAAGACCTCAGGGGATTAAAGTAAATGAAAATTCAGTGCTCTAAACAGACAGCAAGACTGTTTTCACTGCTGTTCATCTCAAAGATGACCAAAGACTTCAGGAGGGTGAGATCTTGGCTTGACTGTGAAGTGGATATGAGTGGGGCAAAGCTACCTAAAGTCACTCTCTCCTCCAGAGTCATTGGAGTCCAGTGACAAAGCAAAAGTCAAGATAATTGGTGACAGCCCAGAGCAAGATGGTGTGAGAGCACTCTCAGAAGTGCCAGGTCAGGAGGCTGGGACTCTCTCTTCATGGCCCACTTACCTAAAATGGACCCACTGATCCAGGCTCTGAAGACTGATGGAATTGCATTGCCCAGATGAAAACCTAAACATCCTGAGGAAGCAGCCCATGTATTCATCACTTACATCCAGTGTCAATAGTATGAGTCAGAAAAGATTTTGATATATTTGGATAATATGGAGGAGGGGGGATGGCAAGGAAGAGAGCCTCAGTGTGTCTAGAGAGCTTCAGTGAACAGAGGTAAGGGAGTCAGGGGGGCTGCCTGATCTCAGCTTGGGTTAGCAGGTTGAGAGCACATCATTTAATGTCACATGTCAATAAATGGATTGTCCAGAGTCTGACATGTGACTCTCTTCTGAAAAACCTCAATCTACATCTAAGTGGACTTAGATGGATAGGAAAGAAAAGTTTTATGAATGTATGTATGCATGTGTACATGCATGTGTGTGTGTTGGCAGCTAGATAGCACAATGGATAGAGCACTGGGCCCAGAGTCAGGAATAGGTGAGTTCAAATCCAGTCTTGGGTACTTACTAGCTGGCAGATCAATTAACCTCTATTTTCCTCAGTTTCTTCATCTGTAAAATGGGGCTCAGAACAATAACCTTCCTCCCAGAGTTGTTGTGAGGTATCAAACGAAATAATATTTGTAAAGCACTTAGAAGAGTGCCTGGCACATATTAAGTTCTATATAAAGGATGACCACCACCACCACCACCATCACTACTACTACTACTACTACTACTACTACTACTACTACTATAAGCATGTATATACATATGTACACATACATATGTATTTGCATACATATATGTTATAGATTCATATGTATTATATATATATATATAATATATCTGAAATAACTGCATTCTTGGAGTAGAAAACTTTTTAAATTTTGTAGCCTAATGTGGGAATGAAAATGGGCAAGTGATAATAATTGATCCTTTAGTAACAATTCAAATTTGCAAACTGCTTTTCAAATCCTGTGGGCACAGCTCTCTAGGAAGTATTTGTCCCATTTTACAGATAGGCAAACCAAGACTCAGAGGACCAAAAGTACCTGTCCAGGTTCATATAGCTGGAAATGTCAGAGGAGACTTTGACCTTGAGTTTTTTGACCTAGGTTCCAACACTTTTATCTGCTGCCTGCTCACCCAACACATGCTAACAGGCTGCTCCAACTTCCCTAGGCGTAACTGTCCATTTGGTACAGGAGTGGTTGAAAACACAAAGTGTCCTCTAGGTGAAATTTTAGCAAGACTTCAAACCTATTGCATTATAACTGGAAAGTGCTTCACCTTCCAAATTAGAAACATAGGAGCATAGCTCTAGGGCTGGACAAGACCTAGGGGGAGAAAAGATCTAGTGCATCTAGTCCAGTTCATTTATTTTACAGGTGGGGACACAGAGGTCCATTGCAGTTAAATTACTTTTTCAATGTCAAAGATGGGATTGGAACCCAAGCTCTCTGGCTCCAGAAGCAGTCTCCATTTTAGCAATGCTCTGATGCCAGTCGAAGACTGTAGAATCAGGCTGAGAGTCTGGCATTGACTAGGGGCTTGTTCTTCCCTCTAACCAATCCCACCTCACACATGGTAAGGAACCTCAGGCAAGTCACATCCTCTTCTTACCATCTATATGGCAATGAACAAATCATTTCACTGCCATTGACATTAATTGCTATGTATCAATAAAACAAAACCCCTAAGTTACCTTCTAGCTGAGGTCTAGCATTCTGTGAGTTCAAAGTCCTTTCATATCCCACTCTCTGTGGAGAATTGTCTGACTCTTCCCCTGAGCTGAACTGGGAAGAACTGTCTTCATTCCACCAATTTAGTTGCACACCAAATGATTCAGGGAAAATGTCAGGGATCCAAGTCAGATATGACTTGAGGTTTCTTGGATGTTTAACTCAGCTGACCTTCTAACTCAACTGAATGTATTATCTAGCATCCTCTTATCTTTAGGCCACAGTTGATTTGGTTCCTCCTGTTATTGTCTGTGTTCAGGCAAACCACCCCCATTTCTGAATCTCACAACAATTCCATGCAGTGAATTGCAATGAAGTATCAATACTCCCATTTCACAGATGAGCAAACTGAGACTGTGAGAGATCAAGTGACTTCTCCACAACCACATAACTTGCAAGTCCTTGGAATCCATTTCTCTTCCCTCCAAGTACAGCATTTCATCCTAGATATGCTCACAGAGTTACCAGGTTTTAGTGATTTAATTGTTAAAACGCATATGTGCACACAAACATGTGCACTCAAGTGGAGTTAACGTGCTTATAATATAGTCCCTTGCATATAAGTACTCAGTAAATGCCTATTAAATACATGCTTATACTCTCCCAGGAGGCTCCTTGAGGGCAAAAGCCCTTTTAATTTTTTTGTCTTTCTGCATCTAGCACCAAGGACAGAGCCTGATGCACAGTGCTTAAGCAATGCTTATGGAACTGAAATTATTGAGTTAGTTCAATGAGGGAATAATGTTCACAGAACTTTTATTCTCTAAAATTCCTGTATCTAGAGTCATATGATTGTGGTTCCCTGTGTCTGAACTACAGGAAGAAAGAAAAACCTTATGGAAAGTCTCCCACAATGTCTGGAAAATTGGGTATGGAAGGACCTGGTGGGGTTGAAATAGAAAGAAACAGAAAGAGGAAACCAAAATTTGACTTTTGAGGCTTCATGAATGAATTTTGAGAGACAGGAGACAAGAGAACCAGCCAAAGCATCAAGATCACTGATGGATGGCCAGAGACCATTCCCCCAAGTGGACCATTGCCATCCTCTCTCAATTCACATTGACAAGGATTTATTAGCACCTATGAAGTGCCAAGGGCTGCTAGTTGGTGTGATAGAGTGCAAGCCCTGGAGTCAGGAGGACCTGAGTTCAAATGTGGCCTCAGTCACTAGCTTTGTTATCCCTATTTGCCTCAATTCCTCATCTGTAAAATGATCTAGATTAGGAAACGGCAAACCAGTCTAGTATCTTTGCCAAGGAAATGTCAAATGAGGTTACAGAGTCAGACATGATGGAAAAACAATTGAACAATAAATGATGTGCTAAGCACTGAACATGGGCTACAAAGAAAGGCAAAAACCATCCTTGCCCTGGAGTGGCTTACATTCTAAGGGCAAACAACTCTGTTTATGTAATACATATACATATGTATATGACAGCAATGGGAAATTATCATAGAGGGAATGATCAAAGTTTAAGAAAGGCCTCTTGTAGAACGCAGAATTTTCATTCAGAATCTCAACCTTCAATATTGCTTTGATTTCCCTTCTCAGTGACAATTACTTGGATTCTCATCTTGGTACTAGTGCCTGAAGTGTGGATTAACATTTCTATTCCATGTTCCTCATTCTGAAAGGACCCTCACCACACAAATGATAGACAGACAGATAGACAGATAGATAGATACACAGAGATAGATAAACATAGATATACCTGCATGTCTGTATATATAGACATATAAGTATACATACATATATATGCGTGTGTGTGTGTTCACACACACATGCACACACACACCCAATGTTGTTTTCCCAATGCCAATGCTCATTTCAGCCTCCAAGTTTGAAAAGACCAAACTAAACACAGTTGCTTTTATTCTATGTTACGTGAGACCAGGAAGTCCAGTGAATAAATTGAGATTCCATTCTGCTTTTATTCCTTCAGTTCTTGGCACATAGTAGGTGCTTAATAAATACCTATTGAGTAATAGAAATGGTTACCTTGTGACAGTAAAGAATAGGTCTATCTGGATGTCTTCTATTATTGTCATCTTTTTTAAGTTTCCAGATCATTTTATAAATGATTGTTCCAATATGGCCCCAGAGCCAAAAAATGTCATCCATATTGTATTCATATCCCCATCAGTAATTCAAATCCTGTCTTCACCATTAGCAAAATGTGTGGTGCTCTCTTTTTTCCAAATTCTACACTATGTCATTACCTATCACTACGTCATTACCCATTGCTATGTCATTACTTGGAAACAAAACAAAGTCTCAGGACTCCAAGGTAAGATGTTTGGTTACCTGTAAGAAGGATCTACATGACCGTGAAGACTGAAGGGTTGGTAGAATAATGATAAGCCCAAGTAATGACTGCAGTGATACTCCCTGGTGTACATCTGCTAGATTAGCCAACATTTTAACAAGGATCACACCCCCCGCCTTGGAAGTGAAAATGATACCAAATGTCATCTGCCTTCTGCATGTTTATTTAACTTTGGGGAAGATATGATTTATTGAAGATTTGGCTCTGGTAGAAGAAAAACATTTTATATTGCTTTTTCAGCTCCACTTTAAACAGCTACTAAGAGGACGGCTTGTTGGTGGGGGGTGAGATTGAGACAGTGCAGATAACTCGCCCAGACATTGGGAAGCTGACTCATCTGCTGGCACATGAGTCCTTGAGAAGATGGGCAGGGGTGTCCTGGGATGCTCCTCAGAGCCAAGCAGCATCCTTCAGGCCTGCCTCTGGTGCCCCCGATGCACAGGATGGCACAGGAGATGGACCAACCTAGAAGCTCTGGAGGCAGGACCTAGGCCTCCACAACTCATTCACTGAAGTTTGTTCAGCAAAGCCCAATGTTAGCCCCATCTCCCTTTGGTTCCTAGATCCATGTGCATTTTGATAGAAATGGGGTCCTTATGCTTCTGATTTGTTTACAAATAATTCAGCCAAGTATTCTTTTGCAAGATAGATTTGATGTCCAAAAAGCTCATTCTCTTGTTCCCCTCCCCTTTTCAAATTAATCCTTTGGGTTTCCCCCCTCTTCACCAAGAAATTGGCCAGGAGTAAACAAAACTCTAATTTTAAAGACTTGGAGTGCCCTTTGAAACTTGGCTCACACACTCCAAGTGGATCCTACATTGGTGATTTTTTTTAATTGTCTAACTCTGAGAAGAGGAATATTCCATTGAAGTTGAAAACAAAGGAGAGAAGCAATCAAGCATTTACTGAGCACCTACTATGTGGTAGGCACTATGCTAAGGTTTTTATAAGTATCTCATTTGAAAAGACCAATATTGGGCCATTATTGGTATTATTCAAAGCCAATTCATTATCCCTGTGTGTGATTGGGTGGGGTGGAGGTGGACATCAAGTAATGGATAATTATTCTTATTGCTAAATCATTATTGCTATTGATAGATTTTATGTTGGTGCATTTAAAACTATTTGAAGTTATGGGGAAAAGTGTTCTGTTGTTTCTAGATGCTCGGGCAAAGAGGGTTAGAGAGAACTGGAGGCAAGAGTGTGCCTTCTGGTTCAGGCTTGAAGGGCCAGGGATGGGAGATGGTCCCTGGACTCTGGTCCCTGGGGACTAGTTCTGGACTCTGGTTACTAGCAGCAGCTTCTCAGCACTGAATTCATAGCCTCTCACCTGCTCTCAAATAATCCCTAAGCTCAATGAAGGCAAAGGACTATTTCATTTAATCACCAAGGCTCCCCCCATTCCCAGAATAGCACTCTCTACACACAGCAGATATTTTAGAAATGTTTGTTGAATTAAATATGTAAAATACCTCCTTTCCTTTCCTCAAGGAAATTAATTGATAACAATACAAAATCTGGTCTGAGATCCATGGATTTGATGTCAGAGAACCTATTCCTCTTCTCCTCTCTCTCCTTGCCCTTCTGATTATACTACTTGCTTGTTATGTGCCTTTGAGAAGTCACTTAATGCTTCTGTGCCTCAGTTTCTTCCATTGCAAGGGGAAGTCTCTGGGTAATATGATTTCTAATGTCCTTTCCAACTCTCATCTCCTGCCCAGTTTGTTACCAGTACTAATTTAACTGAATGCTTAGCATACTGCCTGACACATAGTAGATATTTATGGATTGCCTGACACATAATAGGTATTTTTGATTGATTAACTGTAGTCAGTATTCAAGATGTTTTCATGGTTCTGCTCATATTCTATAATATCAGTTCATAGTTTTCCTGTGCATCTCAGAATTCTCCATATTCATTTGTCTTACAATGCTTTAATTTTATATTATATTTACAGACTATTGATAGTTTAGCATTTGTCTAGGCAATGGACATTGACTTTTCTTCTAAGTCTTTACTACTACAAAAACTCTGGAGTCCTTCCAACAAAGTGCCCTCAATCAACCTATTTTTTAAAATTTTTCTTTCTTTTGAAGACAATTTGACTGCACATTCTGCCTAAATTCTTTTTTTTTTATTTACCCAGCTTTCTTGCATCACCCCTTCTCTCTGTTTTCCTGCAGGGCAAAATAGATTTCTATACTCCATTGCCTATATAGCTTAATTTATAATTTCATGCTAAAATATTTTTTAATATTCATTCTTAAAGCTTTGAGTTCCATATTCTCTCCCTCCATACCCACCCATCCTCACTGAGAAAACAAGCAATTCAATATAAGTCATACATGTGTAACATTGCAAAGCACTTCCATAATAGTTATGTTGTAAAAAAACTAACCACATTTCCCTCTGTCCTACTCTGCCCTTCACTTATTCCACTCCCTCCCTTGACCTGTCCTCCTACAAGAGTGTTTGCTTCTGATTATCACTTTCCCCAGTTTGCTGTTGTTTCTGTTATCTTCCCTCTCCTATCCCTTTCCCCCTTGCCTTTCTCAAGGGTAAAATAGATTCCCATATCCAATTGATTGTGTGTAATTCCCTCCTTAAACCAAATCCCATGAGAGTAAGGCTCAATTATTTCCTTTCATCTCCCTCTTCTTCTCCTCCATTGTAGAAGTTCTTTCTGCCCTCTTGTATGTGAGATGATTTGCCAAATTCTACCTGTCCCTTTCTCTGACTCCTAGTACATTCCATTCAATAGTAAATTTTATTTTTTTAGATATTCTCCCTTCATATTCAGCTCACCTTGTGCCCTGTCTTTGTGTGTGTTTGTGAATGTGTGTGTATACATGCATACATACATATATATCTATATATACATGCACACACGTACATATTCATGCCTACACATATATAATATACACATACATACTCATACACTCCTACAAATATTTATTCCCTCTAAATACCCTAATACTGAAAAAGGACTCATGAATTACAAATAACATCTTTCCATGTAAGAATGTAAACAGTTCAACTTTAATGAGTTTCTTAGCACTTCTCTTTCCTATTTACCTTTTCATGTTTCTCTTGATTCTTGTATTTAAAAATCAAATTTTCTATTCAGCTCTGTCTTTTCAACAAGAATGCTTGGAAGTCCTCTATTTCCTTGAAATTCTATTTTTTCCTCTGAGGTATTATACTCAGTTTTGCTGGGTAGGTGATTCGTGGTTTTAATCCTATCTCCTTTGACCTCTGGAATATCATATTTCAAGCTGTTCAATTCCTTATTATAGAAGCTCCTAAATCCTGTGTTATACTGATTGTATTTTCACAATACTTGAATTGTTTCTTTCTGGCTACTTGTGATATTTTCTCCTTGACCTAGGAACTCTGGAATTTGGTTGCAATATACCTAGGAATTTTCCTTTTGGAATCTTTTTCAGGAGGTGATTGATGAATTCTTTCCATTTCTATTTTACCCCCTGGTTCTAAAGTATCAGGACAGTTTTCCTTGATAATTTCCTGGAAGCTGATGTCTAGGCTCTTTTTTGATTATGGTTTTCAGGCAGATCAATAATTTTAAAACTATCTGTCCTGGAGGTGGAGCCAAGATGGCAGAGTAGAAAGACGCATATACTCTAGCACTTCCACCACAGACCACAAAATACTTGCAAAAAATGACTCTAAATGAATTCTAGAGCAGCAGAAGCCACAGAGCAACAGAGCAAAAGAGGTTTCCAGCCAAAGGGTACCTGAAAGCTCATCAGGAAAGGTCTATCTCACTGGATACTGAGAGGAGCTGAGCCCAGCCCTGGCCACGCAGCACTAGGAAGAACAGGACCTGAACAGATCTTTGGGGCAGAGTTCTCAGCAGAAAGGGTCCCAGATACCTCAACCCACAAGGGACAAAGAAAACTCCAAAGGTCAGTGCAGAAGGGCTTTCCCAGCAGGGCAAGAGGGAAATGGGGTTCCTGATGGCAGCAACAACAGCAGTAGACTGCAGGCAGCTATGGTGGCCCAGAAGCAGCCTGGGTCCATTGTCCAGGCAGTTCAGCTTAAAGTCTCTGGCAGTAGGGAGCAGCTGATCCAAACCTCAGCCCTTAGTGACGGCCTTGCCCCCACCCAAAGTCCCCCATGGATCAAGCAGCTGAGTCCAATCTCAGCCTTGAATATGATACTGGGGAGAGAAGGGGCAATAGGACCATCCTCTTGACAAAGGATTCAGAAGTCAAGTAACTGGTTGGGAAAAGGCCCCAAAAAGGGAAAAAAATAAGACTATAAAAGGTTACTTTCTTGGTGAACAGGTGTCCCCTCCCATCATTTTGGATGAGGAAGAACAAGGTATACTGTCACAAGAAGTCAAGGCTCCTGCCTCCAAGGCCTCCAAAGTGAACTTAAACTGGGTTCAGACAATAGAAGAGCTTGAAAAGTGAGTTAGCAACTTGCTAAAGGAGAACCAAAACAATGCTGAGGAAAATAACACCTTTAAAAAGAGGCTAACTCAATTGGAAAAAGAGGTTCAAAAAGCCAATGAAGAGAGGAGGCTTTAAAAAGTAGAATTAGCCAAATGGAGGAGAAGGTTCAAAAGTTCACTGAACAAAATAGTTCATTGAAAGAGGCAATTGAGTTCAGGGAAATGAATGACTATGACATAAACCAAGCAGCTAAAAAAACAAAACCAAAAGTTTGAAAAAATAGAAGATAGGGGCGGAGTCAAGATGGCAGAGTAGAAAGACTCACTGTATGCTAGCTCCGAATCCACAGCCCATGCATTTAATGTAAGAAGAGCTCCCCACAAGTTCTGGATCACTGCAGGGTGTGCAGAAACACAGTGGAAGAGATTTCCGTTCCAGAGAGCCCTGGAGAGCAGTCCCCAGGGTCTATCGCGCCCCAGAAAGCGGACCCCACCCCAGCGGTGCCCTGGCAGAGTGGCCCCAGATGAGCTGATCCAAGCAGGCTTCAGGGACGGAAGCTCCAGCAGCCGGGAAGGTCCCTTCCGCCCACAGATGCTACAGGTCAGTGAGAGAGACGGCTGGGGTGGACGAGAGGGGAGCGGGGTGTCTCCGTGACTCAGGCCCCCTCGGGAGGAAGCGGTGGAGACAGAGGCAGGGGCAGGAAGTGGCAGAGGCAGAGACAGGGGCAGGAAGCGGCAGAGGCAGAGGCAGCAGCGGCGGCCCCGGGACTCCCCGAGCAGGCAGAATCTTCATTGCTGAAAGTCTCTGCATAAACCACCTGAAGGAGCTGGGCCCGGGAGACGGCCCTGCCCCACATGCTCCATTACTGAAGGTCTCTGAATAAAGCCCCTGAGGGAGCTGAGCCTGGGAGGTGGCCCTGCCCACACCCCAGCACCAGAACTAAAGCTCACATTGAATAGCAGCCACGCCTGCCATGGAAAGCCCATTTGAATCTCAGACCCCAAGCACTAGCTGGGCCGATCTAGGCAGGGGTGGACAGGAATATCAGAAGTCAAGTAACTGGCTGGGAAATGCCTAGAAAAGGGAAGAAAAATAAGACTATAGAGAGTTTTTTTGAGCAGATGCAAATGATCCTGACTTTCGGATCTGACGACAACGAGGACATATTCTTGCCATCAGGGAAAGACGTGCAGGGTGGGGCCTCGGTATCCCAGACATCCCAGGGAGATGTTGGGTGGGCTCAGGCCTTGGAAGAGCTCAAAAAGGATTTTGAAAAGCAAGTTAGACAGGTGGAGGAAAAACTGGGAAGAGAAGTGTCAGAAATGCAAGAAAAGTATGAAAAAAGGGTCAATACCTTGGTAAAGGAGACCCAAAAAAATGCTAAAGAAAATAACACCTTGAAAAATAGGCTCACTCAATTGGCAAAAGAGGTTCAAAAAACCAATGAGGAGAAGAATGCTTTCAAAGGCAGAACAAGCCAAATGGAAAAAGAGGTTCAAAAGCTCACTGAAGAGAATAGTTCTCTCAAAATTAGAATGGAACAGATGGAGTCTAATGACTTTATGAGAAACCAAGAAATCACCAAACAAAACCAAAAGAATGAAAAAATGGAAGAGAATGTAAAATATTTCATGGGAAAAACAACTGACCTGGAAAATAGATCCAGGAGAGGCAATTTAAAAATTATGGGACTACCTGAAAGTCATGAGCAAAAAAAGAGCCTGGACATCACCTTCTATGAAATTATTGAGGAAAACTGCCCTGACATTCTACAACCAGAGGGCAAAATAAGTATTGAAAGAATCCAAAGATCACCACTTGAAAGAGATCCAAAAAGAGAAACTCCTAGGAACATTGTGGCCAAATTCCAGAACTCCCAGCTCAAGGAGAAAATCTTGCAAGCAGCCAGAAAGAAACAATTCCAGTACTGTGGAAATACAATCAGGATAACTCAAGATCTAGCAGCTTCTACATTAAGGGATCGAAGGGAGTGGAATAGGATATTCCAGAAGTCAAAGGAACTAGGACTCAAACCAAGAATCACCTACCCAGCAAAACTGAGTATATTACTTCAGGGGAAAATATGGTCTTTCAATGAAACAGAGGACTTTCAAGCATTCTTGATGAAAAGACCAGAGCTGAAAAGAAAATTTGACTTTCAAACACAAGAATGAGAAGAAGTATGTAAAAGTAAACAGCAAAGAGAAGTCAAAAGTGAACTGTTTACATTCCTACATGGAAAGACAATATTTGTAACTCTTAAAACTTTTCAGTATCTGGGTAGTTGGTGGGATCACACACACACATGTACATGTGTGCATGCACACACACATACACACATGCACGCACATACAGAGACAGAGAGCACAGAGTGAATTGAATAGGATGGGACCATATCTTAAAAGAAATTAAGATAAATGGTGAGAGAGAAAGGTAGGGGGAGGAAAGAGGGTGAATTGGAATGGGGTAAATTATATGTCATTTAAGAGGCAAGAGGGAGACCTTTTAGTGGAGGGAAAAAGAGGAGAGCTGAGAAAAAAAAAAAGATTACCCTCATCATATTTGACTAAAGGAAGGAATAAAATGCACACTCATTTTGGTATGAAAACCTATCTTACAGTACAGGAAAGTGGAGGAGAAGGATCTAAGCAAGGGGGTGGGATGATGGAAGGGAGGGCAATGGGAGGAGGGAGCAAATTGAAGTCAACACTCAGGGAGGGACAGGATCAAAAGACAGAAGAGAAACAATGAGGGGCAAGATAAGATGGAGGGTAATTCAGTTAGTCTTACACAACACTACTATTATGGAAGTCATTTGGAAAACTACACAGATAGGGCCTATATTGAATTGCCTGCCTTCCCAAAGGGAATGGGTGGGGAGGGAGGGATGGGGAAAATTTGGAACTCAAGTTTTAGGAACAACTGATGAATATTGTTGTTGCTACTAGGAAATAAGACAAACAGTTAATGAGGAATAGAACGTCATCTGGCCCTACAGGACAAAAGAGAAGATGGGGACAAGAGAAGGGAGGGATTACAGAAGAGAGGGCAGATTGGAGATAGGGAAAATTAGATTGCTCGGTGTATTGGGGTGGGGGAGGAGATAAAAAGGGGAGAAAAAATTGGAACCCAAAATTTTGTGAAAATGAATGTAAAAAGTTAAATAAATTAAAATTAAAATTAAAAAAAAAGAAAAAATAGAAGATAATGTGAAACATCTCACTGGAAAAACAAATGACCTGGAAAACAGATCCAGGAGAGGCAATTTAAAAATTATAGGACTACCTGAAAGCCATGATCAGAAAAAAGAGCCTAGACATTATCTTCCATGAAATTATCAAGTAACACTGTCCTGATATTCTAGAACCAGAGGGCAAAATAAATATTGAAAGAATCCACCTCCTGATCACCTCCTGAAAGAGACCCAAAGACAGAAACTCCTACGAATATTATGGCCAAATTTCAGAGTTCCCAAGTCAAGGAGAAAATACTGCAAGCAGCTAGAAAGAAACAACTCGAGTACTGTGGAAATACAATCAGGATAACACAGGATCTGGCAGCTTCAACATTAAGGGATGGAAGGACTTGGAATAGAATATTCCATAAGTCAAAGGAACTGGGACTCAAACCAAGAATCACCTACCCAGCAAAACTTAGTATAATACTTCAAGGGAATAAATGGTCATTCAATGATATAGAGGACTTTCAAGCATTCATGATGAAAAGACCACAACTGAAGAGAAAATTTGACTTTCAGACACAAGAATTAAGAGAAGCATGAAAAGGTAAACAGGAAAGTGAAATCATAAAAGACTTTCTAAAGCTGAACTCTTTACATTTCTACATGGAAAGAAAATATTTGTAACTCTTGAGACTTTTCTCAGTATTTGAGTACATGGACGGATTATACACACACACATACATACATACATACATATATATATATATATATATATATATATATATGTATATATATATATACACAGAGAGTACAAGTTGTGTTGAATCAGAAGAGATGATGTTCACAAAACCAACAAAAATAGAATAAAAATTAAGGGATGAGGGAGGAAAATACTGGGAGGAGAAAGGGAGAAATGGAATGGGGTAGGCTAGCACTCATAAAAGAGATAAGAAAAATCTTGTTCAATGGAGGATAAAAAGGAGAAGGGGAGAGGGGAAAAGTGAAGCTACTCTCTCCACTTATGGATTAAGGAGGGAATAACATGCTCACTAAATTTGGTATGAAAATCTATCTTATACTACAGGAAAGTAGGGGAGGAGGTGACAAGTGGGGTGAGGGGAATGATAGAAAGGAGGGCAAATGGGAGAAGGGAGTAACTAGAAATAAATACTTTTGGGAAGGGATAAGGCCAAATGAGGGAATAAAACAATAAAGGGGGATAGAGTAGAATAGAGGACAATATAGTTAGTATTACACAACATAATTATTATGGAAGTCTTTTGCAAAACGACACATATTTAGTTTGTATTGAATTGTTTGCCTTCTCAGTGGGGATGGGTAGGGAGGGAGGGAGGGAGAGAAGTTGGAATTCAAAGTATTAGAAATGAATGTTGAGAATTGTTATTGCATATAACCTGGAAATAAGAAACACAGGTAATGGGGTATAAAAATTTATCTTGCCCTAAAAGAAAAGAGAGAAGATGGGGATAAGGAAAGGGTGGACTGTGATAGAATGGAGGGTACATTGAGGGAAGAGGTAATTAGAATGCAAGGTATTAGGGGGAGGCAGGAAGGGAGAGATGGGGAGAAAAATTGGACATGTTACAAAGTGATGTAAAAGCAATTAGTATTAAAACAATTGACTGAATTAATTTCTGAGACTAAATCAGAGACATCTTTAGTTTGGGGAAAAGACTTTTAGTGTAAGTTTCCTAGAGGCAGGTAACCTCTAGCGTTAAATATGGCATTGATGGAAAAGTTAAGGTTTTAATAGTAAAATTGATTTTGTGATGGTTATTTAATCATACCAAAGAACCAAGGCATGTGTAGAAAGGCATGTAAACCACTTAAGACTGGCCTCAAAAGATGTTCCTTTGCCAATGTGAAATTATAGTTATATCTGAAATCTGGTTCCTGGAACTTGCTATTTTAAGATTCTATGGGACTCTTAACTGAATGTTCTTCTGAGTCTAACTCCAGGTATGGATAGCAAGAAAGGCAGTCTATGCCTCCAATCCATGATGCCAGGAAGCCTGTGAGATGCTGGTATGAACTGCAAAAGGTGATCTCACGGGAAAGGTGGGAGAGCAGCTGTTCAACCTGAGCTAAGGTAGGATTCTCCTGACTCAATTTCCCCATTAACACCTGGCAAACTTTAAACTTGACTGAATGAAAGTTGACAAACTACTCCTGCCTGGAATTGACATGAAGTTGGGGAGATATTGTTTCCCTGCAATGTCCCTACGCTTAGTGTCAGTTTCCTATAGTCAAAAGGTTTGTAAGCTTAATACCAGAACCATTAAATTATAGATTGTTGGTAGGGGAACATCCGAGGTTAAGTCTAAAATTAAGCTATTAGACTTAGGACTTTAGACCAACAACAATAAGTTAGGGTCCTTTAATTCTTAGTAATAGTGTGGAGACAATTAGGTCAAGGGCTTGTGAAGTTAGCATTCATAGTTATTATTTGTGTCTCAGTTAATGTGAAAAAAATTTGTTTGTGGTCTATATTGTAAATGCTTTTAAAAAAGTATCACCTGACCAAAAATTGGGATTGTTTTATGTGATATGAACTGTGTTAAAAATGAAAAAGAAAAAAAAAGAAAGAAAATTTTAAAAATACATTAAAAAAATGATCTCTCCTGGATTCATTTTCCAGGTCAGTGGTTTTTCCAATGAGATATGTCACATTGTCTTCTATTTTTTTTTTATTATTTTGGATTTGTTTTATAATTTCTTGATTTATCCGAAAGTCATTAGTTTCCATCTACTCCATTCTAATTTTTGAAGAACTATTTTCTTCAATGAGCTTTTGAACCTCCCTTTCCATTTGGCTTATTCTGATTTTTAAAGCATTCCTCTCCTCATTGGTTTTTTGGACCTTTGTTGCATTTGGGTTAGTCTATTTTTAAAGGTGTCATTTTCTTCAGCATTTTTTGGGTCTCCTTTAGTAAGCTGTTGACTCACTTTTCATGATTTTCTTGCATCACTCTCATTTCTCTTCCCAATTTTTCCTCCATCTCTCTTGTTTGATTTTCAAAATCCTTTTTGAGCTCTTCCATGGCCTGAGACAATTGCATATATTTTGAAGGTTTTAGATGTAGAAATCTTAACTTTTATGTCTTCCTCTGATGGTATGCTTTGTTTTTCCTCATGCAAAAGGATGGAAGAAAATACCTGTTCACCAAGAAAGTAACCTTCTATAGCCATAGTTTTTTCCTTTTTTCTCATTTTCCCAGCCTGTTACTTGACTTTTGAGTCTTTTGTCAAGTGGAGGGTATACTCTAGGGACCTGTAAGTTCTCAGTTCCTCCAAGGTGGCACAATCGAGGGAGAGGAGTTTACTCCTCTCCTGGCCTGCGCTCTGGTTTGGGAACAACCAGAAATACTCTTTTCTTCCCTGGAACTGAGAGTAGGATTCCTTCTCCAGAGCCTCCACTAGCTCCACCACACCAGTGCTCCTCCTTTTCCCAGGACCACCACTAAGGACTGACACCCAGATCAGGAACTTGATTCCCCCAGCATCTTTAGACCCAAAACTCCAAAGTGGACACTGTTGCTTCAGTGGCTGCTGCTGCCTTGGGGCCAGGGCTGGGGTCAGACTGGGTTCCCTTCTTACTCAAGTGAAAGAGCTTTCTCACTGACCTTCGAAGCTGTTTTTGGCATTTGTGGGTTGAGAAATCTGGAAACCACAGCTGCTGCCTGTGATTCTGAGCCCTGAAACGTGCTCCAGTCCTGTCAGTACTATGCCTCATGATCAAGGCTTCTCTGTGCTCCACTCTGAGCAATAGACCTTTCCTGTTGGCCTTCTAGGTTGTCTTGGGCTGGAAATCTCTTTCATTCTGTCATTTTGTGGCTTATGCTGCTCTAGAATTGGTTTAGAGTCATGTTTTACAGGTATTTTAGGGACTATGGGGAGGGGAGAGCTACAGTAGGTCCATCTTTTTACTCCATCATCTTGGCTCTGCCCCTTCCTGACTATATTCTTGACACAATATGGGCATGGTTGGTTCAGAGTAGACCTCCACATATCACACAAAGGAACTATTACAGAAGAATCAGTTAAAGTATACAAATAAACGACTGTATTATCACAAAAGAGTGTGAATGAGGAATAACTGATTTGTACCTGAACAGTCACAATGGGATTCTAAAGACATCAAGAGAACTCAAACAGGTTGACAGGGCTTTCATGTAAGACCGGGCAGATTTGGATGGCTTATGATTTGGATTATGGAGGGCATCTTGATGAGGTCACAAATTAATGGGCATATTGGAAGGCTGGTATAGCACTGATCTTGAGGGGAAAGAGTATGGGTTCATAGTCTAAATTAAATGAATGAAGGATTGTACCAAGCTATGTTATTGGATTTTTGCTGCAGGGAAGGGGATTGTTATATTGTCATGTAAATGGTATAATCTTTGAGTTTTTTCATGCTAGCCTGCACCATGTAAAGTAGGAAAGAGAAGCCAACACCAGCTTTTACAGTGGTCTTCTGATGTCTGTCCACCTGTAGATGTGACCTGAGGTTCACCAAAACTCCCATTGCTGCTGCTTTCCATTCAAATTGTGCTGGGTTTCATGATATCCCTCATTTAGGGGAACAGAAAGTAGGAAGGAACCTAAAATGTTGCATATGCCAAATTCTCTGAGAACTGAGTCCCACTGTTGAAAAGTCACTTTCCCAGGTCACTTAGGTGGTAAACAATAGAGCTGGGATGTGGGTACACTTGTGAGTGGTGAAATCAGGAAAAGCTTATTGAAGGAAGAGACATTGACTCTGAACATAGAAGGGAGTTAGAGTCACAGTAGGGTGAGGAGAGAAGGGACAGAAATGTAAACAAGGAAGACCAACTGTATAGAAATGGAAAAGGGGCCACCATGAGGGCCAGTTTGACTGGAATGTGGTCCTTGGGGGAGAGGTTGGGGAGGATCATTGCATCATAGACCTACAGCTGAGAGTGACCTCAAAGGCCTAGTCTAACCTCTTCATTTTGCAAATAAGGAAACTGAGACACAGGGAAGTTAAATGATTTTCCTAGGGTCATATGTGTACTGTCAGGAGAAATATTGACGCTTGAGTTCTCTGACTGTAGCACCAATTTTCTTTCCATCATACTTATCTTACTAACTAATGTCACAGACTACTTTGGATTGCCTTTGTACATATTTTTCATATACATAATTATTTCCATGTTGCCTCTCCCATTAGACTATGACTACCTAAAGTTCGAGGACTGCCTTTTTTGCCTTCAAATGTATTGCTACCCCTCAGTGCCTGGCACACAGTAGGTGCTAAATAAATACTTGTTGAGTGAATGTCATCACACTCCAGGGATAAAAAAGTATCCTCAAGGAAGGGGTAGTCAGCAAGTTCAAACACTGCAGGGAGAAGTCAAGACAGTTGAGAGAAGAGAAAAAGCCATTGCATTCAGCAAGTCAGAGATCACTGATAACTTTGGAGAAAGCAGTTTCAGCAGAATGCTGGGGACAGCAGCCAGATTGTAAAGGGCTGAGAAATGAGTAGGAGGTGAGAAAGTGGAGACAAAGATTGTAGTCATCTTTTTCAAGGAATTTGGCTATAAAAGATGGGGAGGAGGTAGAGAAATATAAGACAAGCCTTGAGGCAGTGGTAGGATTAAGTGTCTCTAAGGCATATATTAGTTATTCTTGATAGTATGGGTCAAAGTCAATGCAGAACATCCCAGATATCAAAGCAAAGCACCTCAGACATTTCTAGGGAAACTCAGCTTGCCCCCATTTCTACCCCTAATCCAGTGACTTAACCAAAGTTTCAATAGGTGCCTCTCCATGGCATTATTCTTTTTTTTCCAAGGAACCAGAATTAAGGGAGTACTGCCATCTGATCCAGACTTAGGGATTTTAGAATTCACAGTTCTTATAGTTAAAACTCCATTTTCAAGTGAAATAGTTGATGCCAGAAAACTTACATGACTGGTCCATGGCCCTCCAAATGGATTATGATGGACAGAATCCTGGAATCCAGGTCCCCCGATCCCTTCTCCAGTGGCTAAATCAGTATACCTTCCTACATAATCAGTTTTTTCCACTGAAGCTTTATAGGCCCTAAAGCCCATAAATGAAATCTTCCACAATAGTATCAATAATCTTATTATCAATGACCATCAAACACCTGATATTTCACAAACATCCATCATGAATCTGGTCTGGTGTTCACTGACAAGAATTCCAAAGATGATTGAAGAATGCTTGGTCCCTGGGGAAGGGGGCTGACTCTCTGGTCATACAACCAAGGCTTAGAAGCAAAAGTGGGCATGATGAGAAAATGGATTGGATTATGTTGCTTAGACTATCCAGGAAGAGCAGAGGAGAAAGCCATCATTCCAAGGAAGCCATCATTTTAGGGAAGCTTGCTGGCAGAATGGGGGATGTAAGAGGCAGTACAGAGAAAGAATGAGCACAGCATTTGGCATCCAAACCTTAGGAACATTGAGCTAGGTCATTTAGCCAAGGTCATGCACCTTGTGAATGGCAGAACTGGGGCATGAATAACTGGTTCAAATAGGAAGCTGTAAGATAATGTGTTCCCACTGGAAGTACCCTCCTATCCTGCTTGTATGTGACACACTGTAACTTGACTCTACTATAATGATGTCATTTTGGTCCTTTTCAAGAACAAAGGACAACAGTCTACCATTTGTATTCCTAGCAATTGACACAAAGCATGGCGCATAGTAAGCACTTAATAAATACTTACTGACTTGCCTTATTCTAAGTTGTTTCTACCCTCTGTATCATTATAGGAAAGTGAACCAGTGCCTTCCAAATTCCAAAAACCCAGGACCAGGCTCTAAATATCTTGTCCTAGTTCTGCCTCCAAAATCACATCATCTCAGCATTTTAGTAGCAGACTCTGAGTCTCTTAAACTACATGGGTTTTGCACACATTAGGGTTCAGGAAATAGAGTCAAACCCAAGAAAAGTTAGATATTGGCTCAGTGAAGAATACGTATCCAAAAATATGAATGCCAAATCTGAGAAAATAGCCAGGACTTCTAAATGCAAGACTATGTTTTTCCCATTGTCTCATAAATCTATGCCAAGAAGAATCAGTAAGCTTGAGTAACAGGTTCAATGAGTAGGTCAAGGAGACCTGGGGAACTAATCCCATCCTAAATGGGAAGGACCCATCCACCAAAATATTGATAGTGCCACTTTTTGTTGGAACAAATTGATATCCCTCAATTGGGGCTTGGTCAAACATATTGTGGTATATGTACATCATGCAACACATAAATACTTTCTGAATAATTACACTATAACAAACAAGAAATATGAAAAATTAATAGAAAAATCAAAAGGTACATGAATTGATGCAAAGTAAACAGAGCTAAAGAAATGAGATACACAATGGGTACTACCTGGGATTCAAAAAGACAAAAAAACCAGCACTGAATGTTATGTGACTCTACGGACTACTTGGGGCCCCAAAAGGAAAGAAGGGAAAATGGATTCCTTTATTTGCAGAGATGGGGTCCATGGGCGTGGAACATGGGATGTTCTGTCAGACTCACTTGGACCATTGGTCAGTTGTTCATGACTGTTGTTTTGTTTTCATCCCTCTTTCATTTTCACTCTTTCATCTAGCTTACTATGGGGGAGGTTTTCAGAGACTGGGTGACAGAAATCCAAAAGTTGTTTTGTTTTTTTTTAATTGAAGTGAATGGGTTGGAAGAACTCCAGACATGATAAAGTCTTATGCATTAACCATTATAAACAAATAGGATCAAGGACTTGATTCATTAGATGAGAAAGATAGAAGTAATTTAAAGGAGGGGTAAAAAGAGAAATGGGAGTGGTATCAGGAAGGGTAGAGGGGGAGAGATGACATGATAAAGAAGGGAGTTTCTTAAAGAAGAGGCTTCAGAAGGTAGGTTAGGGATAGCAAGCATCTAAATGAGGATTATAGGACTCCTCAAAGTCCCCTGTCCTCAGCCTGAATTTCAAGGAACCTATTAATTGGGCCCTGCTTTAGCTATTTATGGCTATTTCTCATTACCCCCTAACATGAACACTCTAATCCAAACAGATGAAATCTCCTTACTAATCCCCAACACTCCTTACATCATCCACTTTTCCTGTGCCTTCACCAATATTATTAAGCAAACTTGAAAAGTCCCGCCCATTCCCTGAGGATCTGGAGAAATCTATCATGAGACTGCTTCATTTTAAAGGTCTTTTTATCCCAAGTGATTAGCATGGTGCCTGGCATTCAGTAAGTGTCTAATAAATACATATTGACTCGAAGTTCCAGCTTTTTCCTGTTCTACACATAATTAACAACATGTACTAGACTGTACATGACGTATGACCTTGTGTCCTATAATTGTATCTTAAGTATAATTTTTATCTCCCTAATTCAAGTCATGCCCTTTAAGGGTAGTGATAAGTGATACATAGTAAGTGCTTCATAAATATTCTCTTTATCCCTCTTCCTCCCCCTCCTCTCCTTCCTCTTTCTCCTTCTCTCTTCCTTTCCCTCGCCCTCCTTCCTATTTTCTCACCCTCCCTCTTTTTTCTCCCTCTCTTCTCTTTCCCTGACTCTCTCCCTCTCTATGTCCCCTCTACCCCCTCACCATCTCTTTCCCTTTTACTTTCTCTCTCCCCTCTTTCCTTCCCTCTATCTCTCCCTCCCTTTCTTTCCTTCTTTCTCACCTTCCTCCCTCCTTCTCTATCTCCTTTTTCCCTGTTCTTTCTCCCTTCTTTTCTTCCTTCTTGTCTCTCTCCCACCCACTTGCTTCTCCCTTTTCCCTCTCCTTCCCACTCTCCTGTCCCTCTTACCCTTTTCCTCTCTTCCTCCTGCCCTTCTCTAAACAGAAAGCTGGATAACTATTTGCTGGATATGTTATAGAAGGGGATGGTATTTGATTGGTGGAGGTATAGACTGGACTCAATAGTAGCTGATGTTCCTTTCAGTTTTAATATGCTGTCATAACTAGTTGTTGCTAAAAAGATAGATCAGACCTGAAAATATTTATAATAGGCATTATAGCTGATATCTATAGAATGTTTTGTCATATACTGAACAACAGTGATATTCCATCTAATCTGCCCCTTCCAATAACCCTGTAAGGTTAGTGTTACTCCTGGGGGGTTGCTTTTTTCTACCTCTCTAATATAATTCAGGTTGGGAGATTCCACCCCATGAGGAACTTTCTCTGCAAATAAAGTTTGGGGCCCTAAGAAATAAAGGGACTTACCCAGGTTTACACAGCTAAGATACGTCAGGGGCAGGACTTGAAAGCAGATCTTCCTGGCTCTGAGACCAGCTCTCTATCCACTACATTACACAAACTCTTGTAGATATTATGATTCCCACTTTATAGGTGAGAAAATTGAGGTACGGAGTGGTTAGGTGACCATTTTCCTATGTGTATGAGTCACAGTCATATAGTTAATAAGTGCCTATGTTGGTATGGGAACATAGGTCTAATAGTCTCTCTACTACACTTCCTTGCTTCCTCCCAAGCTCAGAGGGAGAAGGAACTATCCAGATAGATGGCGTTAAAGATGAGGTGGAGGGAGGCAAAGGACCAGGGTGAACCTTAACCCTACTGGGGAGACAGGTCATCTCAAGCAGAATCAATGGGAGAAGAAAGACATGTGGGCAGGGAATGGAACCGGGCACCAGGTTCAGAAGTGCTATCAAGTTAAAGAGAAACAGAATTCACTGTCTTGATAGCTAAGACGGGGTCATCTTAATCTTGGGACACGCAAGAGGTAAAGTGGTTGGACAGGGCTACTGTCCAGAGTAGGAAGAGTCAGGAAGAGCTGAGTCTGATTCCTGCCCCAGATGTAGGGTGATCCTTGTGAAGAACTTAGCCTCTCGCAGCCTCCAT
This sequence comes from Bettongia penicillata ogilbyi, assembly GCA_023548195.1. NCBI lineage: Eukaryota > Metazoa > Chordata > Mammalia > Diprotodontia > Potoroidae > Bettongia > Bettongia penicillata. The sequence goes on from JAJHZJ010000132.1 coordinate 16,232,922, forward strand.
TTCCCCATGTGTAAAATGGAGATAATAATAGCACCTACTTCCTAAGGTTGTTGAGAGGAAAAAATGAGATGCTATTGTAACAATATTTTCACACTACACGCATTCTAAGCCTTTTTTTTAGAAGAGGTTTGACTGGAGACTCTGCCAGGCAGGCAGGAGGAACGGAAGCATTTCCACGAAGCAGATGAGCTGAGGAAGAGTTCCTGAAACTCAGCCCCCTCGTGTTCCTTCACAAGGTCCAGAACATTGCCTCTGGTGACACTGTCTTCCATAACCTGAAGGATGAGGTGGTCAAATTAATGGCCATGATTCACTGTCTGCTCACAGCTGTCAGAAACTTCTGCCTGGTTCTAATGCAGAAGCGTCAGATAACGAATTCTGAATCAGAATGCCCTGGCTGCAGGTTCAAGTGCCCAGGATGTGCTCTAGGAGAAGACATGGGGTCTCTGACCGCCCTCCTCCTCAACCTTTCTTTTGCCCTATTGACCAAACCAGTCTGTTCTGGTCCTTGACTTCCCAGTAGAAGACTCATCTTCCTAGGGGTGATCCCCCTCTGTAGGGGAGCTCTCCTGGATGAGACTCTTGGTGCTCTGGGCAGGAGGCGGGGGGTAACATACATACAGTATCAGGTTATGAGTTCACATCTCCTAAAAGGCTAGGAAGAATCACATTTCATTAGCTCTGAGTTAAGTGGCCCATTTGAAGACCAAAAAGAACTGATTCACTGTTGCAAACTAAAATGTCCTCCTGGGTGGCAGCTTGACACATCTAATCATCAGTGGCAGAACCACAGGACCCCTTCCTAAACTCTTCATGCAAGCACAAACACATCCACTCACCTCACCCCACCCCACATACACGTACACATGCACACACAAACACACCCACTCACCACACATTCGCTCTCACATACACTCCTTTACACTCACACACACCAGCACCCATCCCCTCACATTCTCACACGCACAAGTGAGGGCACATGCACATACCCTCACTCATACACCCATGCCCTCATGCTCACACACACTTGCACATGCACATTCACACACATGTGTGCCTGCACACACATCATTCTTTGTTCATACTAATCCTATGACATGGAAGCAGTTCCCCTGATATTTCAGGTGCTATGAGCTGTTGGGGCAATAAACACAAAAGTGAGGCAGCACACATTTTAGAGCATGGAATGAATAAGTTAGAAAGTGTTTCTTAAACCCTTCATTGTGTCTATCATGTGCTAAGTGCTGAGGATCCAAATGCTCAAACACAGACAGTCTTGTCCTCCAGGACCTTAGATTCTAATGGGAAAAGTAGCCATCTCTCTAAAGGGCACCAGGAGGGCACTTGAATAGAGAAAATTCTTGGGATGATGAGTGAGACCATGGAGGGAGGGGTAGGGGGATAGCCATACTCCACTTGGGAGCAATGGAAATTCATTTGATCATGGTTCCTTGTTCCCAAACTAGGAGGGGGAGGTAACTTTCCTGGAATTGTGTTCAGAGAAAAGCAATCACTACTTAGGAGAGTGCCCTCCGCTCCTACCCATGGAAGTTCCTCCAGAGCATGATTTGGAGTGGAGGCTGGGGAGAAGGGGGCCTGAGAGGAAGCAATCTTGGTGAAAAACCATTCTAACATGTTTGCAGCCTTCAGAGCCCAACATCTAGGTCAAGGTCAGCACGTAGTTAATTACATAACCAAAGAGGGCAAAGCCACATGCCTGGTTCTGGTGGTAGACTCCCTAAAACAACGACCACAGAGGGCAGTTTGTCCAACCTGTGTTCAAATTGGAATTCTTTCAGAAGGTGGGGATGGGGGAAGGCAAAAATACAAGAAGAAGTCACAAGCTTGGCATTGAGGCATGAAATAGTCATGATGGGGAGGTGGAAGGTGAACTTCAATTATCTAAACAACCGCTGGAGTTTTCAGTTCTGAAGAACTAATAATGTCTTGGCATCCTTAAAGATAATGCCATACTTCCAAATGTAAAGAATCAACATTCTGGATTTGGTAAAGACCTAAAGGGTGAAATTGCCTCCTGTCATCAGGATCTCGAACTAACCTTGTTCATTCCCCACATTGATTCATTTCCATAGGGACATATAAAGACCTGGGTTTCCTAGCTTATTTCGTAGCTTACTTCTTGGATTTGGGATCCAGCCAACTTCACCTTTTGGCATACTCCTCTCATTGCTCCTACACAGTTTTGCCTTCTGAACGTAAACATAAGAGATCTAAGAATTCTTTATCCTGCTTGTCCTTCAAGTAACTGAAGCAAAGCAGCAGAACTGTGCTGTCTACCTTCTCTTCTCCAGGAGAAACATCCCCCGGTCCCTTCATATGATGCCCATAAGGTATGAGCTCAAGACTCTTGGCCATTGTGGTGGGTTGTCCTACCCTGGCCATTCTCCAATTTGTTAATGTCCTCCTTAAACTCTGCTGTCCAGAACTGAACAAAACATGCTATGTGCAAGTCTGACTAGGGCTGACTGTTCCTCTCCCATTCTGGCTGTGCTTTGTGTAGACTTAGGCAACATTCGTTGGGGGTTGTTTGGCTACCACTCTTGGTCTTGAAGTCCAGTGAAACCTTTCTACCTTCTAGTTTTCCCCACGAATTGTTGTCTTGCTCCTTTCTTTCCCCATCCTGTTCCTGTGCATTTTCCCTTTTTCTTTTGTTTCTCTCAAACACAGTCTGACATGGATTCCCATTAAATTCTATCTTTGTAGCGTCCAGGCATCTTAGGCAGTTGAGATACTTTTGGATCCAGACCCTATCATCTAGTGCATTAAATATGATCCATGGCTGGAGTAGAAGCTAGCAAGTTGTGGCAGTTGTTGATAGGTGCTCTTGGGACCCGGCTTCTGAATGATTGTCGCCAGCTATCCAACAACGTCTCCACTATCAGGCAAGTCCTTAGACAATGTAACACTCAAGTGAGTCTTTTGTTGCAATTTTCCAGGCCCTCAGTTCAGGTGTGGGAAAATCTCTCTAACTGAACTGCAATTTACAGGCTTAGATACAGGGGTTAAAGAACTAGCAGTCAGGATCTATCAGAGGCGTGAGTTAAGCCTGTGTCTCCATGACTCTGATGAAGGTCCTTCTATCCACTCTACCACATAGCCTCTCATGCAGGCAGATGACTCCACTGGATGCACTACACCAAATCTGCGTTCTTGCCAAGTCCTAAGGAGGTGCTGCTCTCAGAGATTCTAGTTTCTACAATCTTCTTTTTGCTTATTTCCAACAAACCATTGGCAATAACCAGGTAACTCTCAGTTCCGTTTTTGCTCCCCCATTTCTCCCTCTGTGTGTTGAAGGAGGGTGACTCATATTGTTGACATTACCTGGTATTTACCATTGTGTGTAGGCATGGGCCGCATCAATGTCACTATGACACTGTGGGCTAAGCCTGACCTGAACTGCTGTTCTCCATCCTCAGCAATGGAGCATCCAAAAACATCTCACTGTCCCTTTTTTCTTCAATGGTGATATTAACCCACTGCCAGGTCAATCCTCTGACTCACTGCCGACCCAGGCAGGCTCATTAAATGGGCAGTCAAGCACTACTGATTTTTTCATTGCTCTGACCTGAAGAACTGTGATGTGTCTTTGTCCCAACCTCTCCCTCCCTTCCAAGGAACACTCCTTGATCTTATGGCTGTGTGGCTAAACCTTACACATACTCATGCACACATACACAGGACTTTTGCCAGGTCTGGATGCCATGTTAGCTGAGGATTCCTTGGAGTGAATGGGGATGCTATTGGGGTCTCTGTAGCTACATAAATATGAATATAAACACACATGTATGTGTGTACATGTTTACACAAACATGCATATCCTCACGTAAAATCCATGTGCATTTACACAATACATGCTTATAACACATGCACATCGTAAAACTTTCCATCGATTTGCCTCTATTTCATGGTCTCCATTTGTAGTGAAATTAACATCCCCTTGGAACAAGCTCTAGAATGTTTCGGCCAGATGACTGGATTGTCATATGGGCTATACCATAACTCACACATTAATATGTAAAAATGACGTTTTTTTAATAAAATGTGTCACTTTAATTTAGAGCTAGAGCAGATGATATGGGCAAATATTTTCCGACTCATTAGGCCCCAGGCCCAAGGAGCTAAATCCTCCTGATGACTCTTGTCCTCACGTTGTAATTCCAACACTTCAACATTCTGAAACAAACCAGGCCCATGCCACCCTTTATTGGCTCCATCAATGCAGATGCAAACATTTCCAGATCTTTTCCCAGGACTGGCTAAGGAAGGGCAGGATGGAATTGAAGTAGGCAACAAATGGGCATTGAGGCTGTTTTTTTCTGATTATAACTTGTTACCTTCAGAGAAACTGAGAGCCCATGTATCAGGAACATTCTTATATCAATTTTTACAATTGGCAACTTGCTCCCTGTGGTCATTGCCTTCACCAATACCCATCATGACCCCTCCACAACATTGTAGTTTTGAATTGAAGAAGCCTCTTTTTACAGTATTAGTTACTTAAATCTCTATATCAAATCCTTTATATGAAAAGTGATAAATAAGTAGTTGGTCTTTGAACATTTCTGTGGCTGAAGAATTCATTCTCATGCAGCCAGCCTAGGAAGGGTCTCTCCAAACCAAGCCAGGATGGTCTTACCCCAGAAAAACCAGAGCTCAATTCAGTTCAATATCCACTCATGGCCTTTGAAAGACTCATGTTCCTGTCATACTCTAGTGGGGGAATGGTGGGAGCATAGGGAGATAGCAATGCAAAGAGGGTATTTAATTGGATGACCAGGTAGGTAATGGTTAGCCCTGAGAAGGTAGGTGTGTACCAGTGCCTGAGGAAGAGGAGAAATCAAAGAACCAAACCTGAGTCTTCTGTGTTCCAGAAAGTTTATAGACATGTCCTCGGCTAAAAACAGATGGAAAATGTAACTTTACCTTTGTGGAAGAGTGAGACCATAAGACTGCTCTCCACTATCCTCAGGAACTGTCATAAGAGGGACACAACCATTCAACCAATTGGGAGTGCAAATCATATGCATTAAGAAACTCTATATACACACATACTCATGCACACATACACAGGACTTTTGCCAGGTCTGGATGCCATGTTAGCTGAGGATTCCTTGGAGTGAATGGGGATGCTACCCATCAGAGAAGGTAGGAAGGGATGTGATCTGGCGCATATGGAGGGACCTTGGCATCGGCAATGGCAAGGGCTAGCACTTTGTCAGAGGCTACCACTACCTTGTCCTTAATTTCTTTACATTGACTCTGCAAATACATCCTAATTGACCTTCCAATTAGAGTGGATGTTCCTCCAGGGAAAGGATCATTTCCTTCTTTGGAAGGGCCTGTAGCACAGTTTGTGGCACCTAGTTGGCATGTAATGAAGACTTCATGATTGATTGACTGATGGTTGGCATGAAAGGGTGAAGACTAGTGGGAGAAAGGGGTGAGAGCTGGCTTCTACTAAATCCAAGACTCCCACTTGGAAGTGAGATTAGATTTGACTCCCAGAGGATAGAACTAGGAACAATGCAGAAAAGATGCAAAAAAATGACTTAGGGCTTCATAGGAGGGAAGAAAAGAAAATCACCTGAATAGTTGGGGAAAGCTTAGAGATGTCTGAGGACAAACATCACTTCTCCACAAGAGAAACTGGACTCAATATCTACTGGAGTTTGAGAGTGGAACTCTGGGATTCTGACATTCTATGAACCCCCTTCTTATTGACTAAGTGTCCTTGGATAAGTTATTTTTAACTCTGAGCATTTAAAAAATGGACACTGCTAATAACTATTATGAACCACATTTCAGAGCCGTTGGGCGGAACACTTTGTAAGCCCCGAAGAATTATTGAAATGTGAGAGTGTACCATGATGATAATTTAAGCAATAAATGATTGATAATAAAATTGGATGAGGACCAGGTGAGGGAATGAACCTCTAATGTCATTGGAGTAGAGGGATGTTGAGGACACTCCTGAAAGTACAGACCAGCACTTTTTCTGAAACTTCGAATCTTAGAGAGTTACCCAGGTAACTCAAGGGTCAGGTGATTTAATCATGGTCACACAGTCAGTACGAGTGGGAGTGGGGTGGGGAGTGCAACCCAAGTGTTCCTGATTCCAAGACTTGTTCTCTCTAATGCCAGGCTTCCTCTCACATTGAGAACAACTGATGAAGACAGTTTCTAAGCAACGTTCTACAAATATATGTAGGAAGTGAATGAAATGAGACTCCCACCAACATCATCCTGTGAAGCTTTATCTTGGCTTCAGCCTGCAGGTGACCCGGGGTTTCTATTACGTGTGCCAGCAGAGTCAGTCTGTAAATCAGTCCGTCAAGAGTGCTGGGCCTAGGAGTATTGGTCAAGTTAGAAGGCCTCAGATGACAGGCAGAACTCTGGATGGTATGTCTGGTGGCCAGGGACCAGTCTAAAGAAGTGTGGATAAACTCAACCAAATCAAGCAAAATTCCTGATATTTTTTGGCCATGGATACTCTCGCCATGTACTGAGTCTTATGCACTACTGGCATACCAAAAAAAAAATCAATCTTTGAAAGGTTGAATTTCCCAAAATAACATCTTATCATAGTATTCAGTTCGAATTCCTTTCTTCATATTGTGACTTGGCATTGTGACTCAGTGCAGGCTATGTAGGCTTAGAATTAAGAGAGATTTAAATTCAAATCCCTGCTCTTACATTCACTTTCAATGTGACCTTAGAAAAATTGTATTTTCTTATTTATATGTGATGGGGGCCAGTGAGGCCCCCATACTCAGAGCAATATTGGATTTGCTTTCTCTTTTTGGTGGTTTATACAAAGCAAATCCAAGTATTCCCTGTTAATCATAAATGGATCTTGAAAAGCTTATGTTCAATAATGTGTGACTGAGGGACTGGTACTATATGAGGATAACAACTTTTCTAATTGGCCATGGAGCCAGAAGGATTGATTACCCAGGAAGAAGTCAGCTAGAACTGAGGACTCCAATTCCATGGGTCTTCCCTGGGAAGGCCTAGGCTGCTGGAAGCAACCAGTTTGGGAGAAGGGTGGTGGCTGCCTCAGCTCCCATGTGTCCATGTGCACATGGCATCTCTTTTTTTTTTCTTTTCTGATTTTGGGGGAATTATTATTCCAAGAGAAGAGTTTGCAAGTGACTGTGTGACTGGAAAATGCATAGTGACTGAAGGTGACAAGCTATTGGAGGAGTAGTGGCTAATGATAGAGGAAGCCCTTCCAGATGCATGGGAAAAGCAGGCACTGCAGGATGCCAATGGCTGTGAGCCTTTTTGAACTAAGAGAGGAGCTTGTATGAGGCAGTTAGGTGGTACGATGGAGAGAGCTTTGGATCTCAAACCAAGAATATTTCAAATATTGCCTCAGACACTTATTAGATGTGTAATCTTAGGCAAGTGACAATCTCTAATTGCCTCAGCTTCCCCAAAGGTAAAAATGAAGATAATAATCGAACTTACCTCCCAGGATTCTTGGGAAGATCAAATGGGTAATATTTTGAAGTTACTTGCAAATCTCAATATATATATATATATATATATATATATATATATATATATATATATATATATATATATATATATTACATGCTATTGTTACTAGGGAGAAGAGAGCTGGGAGGGATAGAGTAGTGCTGGAATATAAGCTGGGGTCTGGAAAGATCACACACTCCATAACATACACACACACACATACATACAAATGGGAGGCTATTTCACGTGTAAGAACATGAGTGACCGATAAGTTAATAGGCATTTATGAAGGGCTTCTGTCAATCACTGTGAAAGCACCAGTAGGAGAGAAAAATGAAATGGTTATTAGTACAAGCTAGCTGCATTTTAGAATATCTGATCCATATGGTGGATCCCTATGTTCAATAACAAAAGAGAAGGGTTGCAGGATATACCCTCACCGGGATGGCTGCTATTGGAGCTGAACTTTGAAGGAAAAGATCAGCAGCATTATGAATACTGGAGTGGGTGTGGCCAGATTTTGGGCAATGGTGCCACTTGCCAGACCTGAGTGCAAGGTGTAGGGGAGCAAGAAGAGGAAATATGACAGGAAGTAGAAAGAGAAGAATGAGAAAGCAGATGAGTCCAGATCTGATGTGATTGGAAATAGGCAGGCATTCAAGGTTTCTGGGCAGGAGTAATGACATGGTAAGTTGCATTTAAGTCATAATTACTTGACAGAAGCGTGCAGACCTCATTTTATTGAACACAGCCTCAAGTCAGGAAGACTAGCTAAGGGAAAATTGCTAGATCCCAAGAGGTGCAGATATTAGGGCCATTCCAATCCCACAAACTGAAAGCTTATTAAGTCATGACCAAAACTGAATTAAATATCATTTTATCCCCCTGAGAAGGCTCATCTAGATTGTAACAAGATTCCAAAAGAAATTTATCTCATCAATTTTGTTTCTTCCCCCAACCCATACATATTCTTAAAAAGACTTTCTTTGCCATATCTAGTAGCATGTAGTATCTTCTCTGGATTCAATTTAGAGACTCTCATCTTGAAGGAAGGCATTTGATTTTGAGGAGCCATGGCATATTGATGATTGATTCCCTCCTCTTTTCCCATCTCAAATTCATCAGTCCTCAGATAACATTCATCAATATTGCCATTTTTCCATTCCAGACACAAGGGGGTGGGGGTGAGTGAGTAGAGATGGGGAAATTCTTGCTGGATACATTCTTCATTGATGAGATGTGCATTGCCCTTTCAGAGCAGCAGGTCCAGTGGAAAGCTAAAGCCTTCCTGGGGAGCCTGGGATGACAGCTACAAGTTCATGATCTTTTCCTTCTCAACAAGCAGACATAGCTGAGGTTCACAGCAATGCAGAGTGTGATTAGGGTGGGCTGAGAAGGAGGCTGGATGCATTCACAGGCTCTTGGCACCAAGCTCACTCCCTTTATTCTCCCTCCAAACACCCTCTCGTTTTTCCCACATGGTTCTGGGCAAAAGGGATCTGGTTAGTTGCAGTTGTTTGTGAAGAGATTGGTTTTCTCTTGCTCCAGGCTCCTCTGTGATATGTCACCCCAAACCCTTCTTTTTTGTTCCATATGGATCAATCCAGCTTGAAAAAAGGTAGTGTCCAAAGAAAATACCCAGCTCCAGGGTATGGAGCAGAAGATGATGTCCATCCGTTCCAGTTGGGTCCTGACCAAGAAAACTTTTAGCATTCTCTGAAGACCTAATCAAACCATCCTACTATCCTGAGGCTATATACTCCTTGAGGGAAGGCAGTCTTTCATTTTCAGTCTTTGTCTCTTTGGGTCCAAGCTCAGAGCATGGCATCTGGAGATGAAATAGAAATATCACTACCTGGGGCCAGAAGACCCAGCTCAAATTCTGCCTTTGATACAGCCTACCTGGCTGACTTTGCACAGGTCACTTAAACTCTTTGACCTCAGTTTCCTCATCTGTAAAAATGAAGGGGTTAGGTTGAATGTCCTCTCTCTTTTCCAGTTGTAGAACTATGACTCTATTTGTTACCTTGGCCAGGTCTTACTCAACTCCCTGGCCTTGATTTTCTCACTTGAAAAAAAGTAAAGATGTCAGACTCTATGGATTCTAAAGTTTCTTCCAGTTAAAAAGCAATAAAAAAAAGATGTTTAATAAATGCTGGTGAAAGGGGAATTCTAAAAGCTCATTTCATGAACACTTTCCCATCTGCAACATTTGTCAAATTCTGGATTTCAAGCAGATCTCATGAATATTTCTTAAGAACTTCCTGTGGACAGCACCTGGTGCTAGGTTCTGGGACAGACAGAAATTTTTGATAAAAAATAAAATCTCTAATTCCCATAAAGTTTATCATATAATGAAAGACACAGATGCAGATTTTGAAAAAAATATACCATGATAATACTTGATAAGTGAGAGAGATTGGCTAGATAACAACTCATGCAAAAAAGTGGGCAATATTAGGGGACCACAGGCTAACTGTGAATCAATAGCATGATGAAGCAAGCAGGAAAGCTTTGTGGGGTGGCCAAGGATGAAGTTTCTCTCATTTTTATTACTGTTTGTTATCGTTCAGATGTTTATTAATGTCCCACTCTTTGTGACTACATGGACCAAAGGACATCAGACCCTTCAGACTAAGAGTGTTTCCCAGTTGGGATCTTTGGAACACCATAGTCTAATGAGCACTTTCTCACTTCTGCTTGTTTGGAGGATGGAATGGAGCCAACTTTCTCATCCAATGGTCTCCTTTTGCTTGTGATTTTGCCTGCTCCTAATATAGTATGTAGCATCCAGTAGGTGTTTAATAAATGCTTGTTGACGGATTAATTGAAGGATTATTCCCTACTTGAACTCTGAAAATTCTATCAGTTGCTCCAACTTCCCAGTTAGATATCACCAGAAGTTCATGTGCTAAGAGGCCAAACAACACTGTCTGTTACTTCCTTTATGGATTTCAAGTAACAAGAGCCATCACCTTGTGTCCTTTAGACTAGGTGAATGGAAAGTCAGGGAAGAGCTTTTTAACAAGAAAAATAAAGCCAGAAAAGTAATTTTGTTGTTTTTATTTCTTTCCCTCTTGCTAGGAATGTGGGGAAAGAAAGGTAGAACTCACTCTGGCATCTTTCAACCAAAGATATAGGTAACTCAGTTAAAAGAAAATCACACACACACACACACACACACACACACACACACACACACTGAGCTATATTATAAAAAGTCAAAGTTAGGCTAATGACAAGCTAGGTGACAAAACATCCCAATCTAAAGTTTGCAAAATGCATTGGTTCTTCCATCAAGGCCATTCATGAATACCAATTGTTTGAGGAAGGGGAAGAGGCCATTGGACTGGACTAATGGCTTGTTGAGCAGAAAAGCTATTGTAAACCATCCCTTAGGGGAATGGTTGCTCCTAAATGCAGAAAATTTAATATGAAAGAGAGAAAAGAAAGTCTCAAAAGGTGTTATTTAAAGTATGTGGTATTTCTACGGTGTGTTTGTGTGTGTGTGTGTGTGTGTGTGTGTGTGTGTGTGTGTGTGTGTGTGTAGGGATTATCTGGTAGCCTATTTCTGGAAGAAAAATGGATTAACTGGGGTAACCATTGTTTGCATATTTTTATATAAATTAAACAAGATAATTTTAATTTTTCATTTACAGAGTTGAGGGAGTTTTCTGTGTCTGATAAAGGGATCAAAGGGAAAATAAAAAATTAAAAATAAAACCAGGAAAAGGCCCAAAGAGCACATAACCTCAGAGGGCAGAGATGGGAGGCAGACTTGAGCTTGATCTAAGGGAAAACTTCCTAATATTTAGAGAAGTTCCAAAGCGGGAAAAGTTGCTTTAGGAGGTAGTGTGAGATCCTTAGGACTGGATGTTTTAAGCTGGACAATGGCACAGGAGGCAGCCTAACATAGTTCAAAGTGTGCTAGATTGGGAATCTGGCTTTCTGGTCCTCAGTTTCCTTGCCTATTAAATGAGAAGATTAGAGCAGATGGTCTTTGAGGTCCTTTCCAGCATCCAGATTTATGATCCTATGACTCTGTCAGGGATATTACAGAACAATTCCTATTTGCTCAGTCAACAAGCATTTGTTCAGCACCTTTTATGGTCCAAGAGCTGGAATAGGAGCACAAGTTAACATATGACGCCATCAGGTTGCTCAAGTCACTGGTTGGTGACTGCTTCTCCCACGCATTTTTTTCAGGAAAAGGCCCAGTCAAGCTCCACTTCAATACCAATTCTCCAGGCTCTTTCCACAATCTAGCAAATGGCCTTGGACCACCCCCTACATGTTTCTCTCCCTTCCTTCAGTTATGAAACTATGAAACTAATTACACATTATCCATATCATTGTTCCGGGATGGAGTGTGTCAGTCTCCTGACCCACTTCCAGATGCCCCAGTCAGGATTCCCTAAGTAAATTTCTGGACGCAAAAGCCCCTTCCTGGTGACCACCACCCTTTGGATTTTGTCTTCCCCATTAGAATGTAAATTTGTTGAGGGCAGGAATAAGTTGTGCATTTTGCATTTGTATTCCCAGCTTTTAGCTCTGTGTTTGGCACTTAGTAAGGGTTTAGTAATTTGATTTTCTTTCATTCATTCAAGGGAAGTAAGAGTACACACATTCTAGGATCAGATTTAGAACAGGAAGGGTCCTGAGAGCATCCTGGGAGGTGATCCTGAGAGCCAAGAGGGTCCTGAGGGTGATCCTGAGAGCCAAGAGGGTCCTGAGGGTGATCCTGAGAGCATCCTGAGACCTGGGAGGGTCCTGAGAGGGTTCTTAGAGAAGGGGAGTCCTGATAGGTGATCCAAACCACTTATTTCAAAGAAGAGGAAACTGAAGCCTACTAAGTTTACCAGATCACCTCTAGAATAAGGGGATGAGCTAAGATTTGATGCCAGCTCCTTTGACTTCATTCCAGGACACTTTCTACAGCCCCCAAAGTCATAACCAAAATAATTACAAGAGTTTTGTTTTTTCCTATGAAGGAAAAAAAAGAAATAATTCTGGGGGTTGGAGGTGGGAAGGGTAGCAGTCAGCAAAAACCTCATATTGAAGGCAACTTTTGTGTGGAACTTAGAAGGAAATTGGGCATTCTAAATTCAGAAGGGAAGAGAGAGGGTGCTTCAGGTCCAATGCACAGCCTCTGCAAAGGCACAGAGGGGAGAGAAGGAGTATCTAAGTGTCAATGTGGCTGGAACTGCTGACAGTGATGGGGAGCACCATATAATAATGCTGGCATAAGTTACAGCCAGGTCATGAAGGACTTTAAAGGGCAAACAGATGTGATTCTACTTCACCTGACAGTCAAGACAGAATTCCTGGATTTTAGCAATTTATGATGTAGCGTGATTACAGCAGTTGTTCAGGACTAACATTTTGGTCATTCTTTGGAGAATGGATGGGAAAGAGAGATTTGAGGCAAAGAGATTAAGATGATGGTGCTCTGAGCTGGGCTGGTGGAGAAAGGGACAGCTACTTGAGATGCTGTAAGGACAGAAAGGAAAGACGTGGTCCCTGGTCGTGGGATGAGCAGAGAGTGGAGTTTAGGAACATCCAAATGGGGTGAACCTGGGTGCTCAGTAGGGTGTTGATGCCTCCAATGGAAATAGAGAAGTTCCCATGACTAAGGAGTTTGAGGAGAAAGAGAATGAGGCCGGTTCTGGACATGTGATGTCTGCAATGCTCACAGGTCCCTCATTTTGACAAGCATGTACCTATATATGCATAGTTCTCCCCTGTTAGAAAGTTAGCTGTATTAAAAGATGATTTGGATTTTATCTTTGTCTCCAGCACTTAGAAGACTTCTGGATGTTTAGTAGGGACATAATAAATGTCTCTTGATTGATTATGACCCAACTGGTAGTTGGTGATATGGGACTAAAACTCAGGAGGACACTAGGCCTGGCTAGATAGATCTACCCAGGTACAGTTGAAATTAGAGGACCTTTGAGGCCCCCCTTTTCCATCTCTGATATTTGATGACTTTATATAAGCAAGTACCATGCCATAAACAGCTGCTTCGCTTTGGGCTTTTCTCAAGTACTAAATTTCAGATTGGAAATTTCAAGATGGCCTGGCAGGAATTGGGCTTGGCAATGACCCTAGCCTGTGGTTAGCATTCCTGCTCTACATACTATGGAGTAGGCTATAGATTTCAACAAGGAACGCGAGCCATTTCCCTGGGAGGGTTTGCATGTTGGCATGTATTTTTCAGAAATTCTCAAATATGGTAATATGCATTCATTTTCTCAGGAAATATCCCCTAACCACATTTTTCAACATCAATTTCATATAAAACACATCTTCATTAGAAAAGTTCATTATCCTGTTGATTATATTTTGGTAAAGCTTGATTCTCTAAGTGTATAAGGTACACATTGGAAATAAAAGAGAACTTTTCATTTTTTAAATGTTTATTGATTCTCTTTTTTAAACTGAGCTGTCATTTCCTGAATCCACTACCACAAAGAGCCCTCTCCATTACAAAAAGTAGTTAAGTTAAAATAGATAAACACACACACACACGGAGTCACCATATGATCATGTATACCTTCTGCCACACTAAAAGTCCACAAGCTCTGCCAAGAGGAGGAACCCCTATTTTGCTGTCAGTCTTGCCATCAGAATTGGTCGTGACATCAGGCAGTTCTGAGTCCCTCCAAGCTTCCTTTCCTCTATGCTTTTGCGGTCATTGTGCAAATTGTTCTCCTGGCTGTGCTTATTTTGCTCCACGTCAGCTCTTCAAAGCCTTCCCAAGTTTCCACAGATACTTCTGATTCATTATTTCTTATGCTGCAATAGCTTCCATGACTCTTATCTTCTCCCATTTGCCCGGTCATTCTTCAGCCAATGGTTACTTCCTTTGTTTCCAGTCTTTGGCTACCACAGTGAATGCTACTAGAAATATGTCTGTGTCCATGGGCCCTTCCCTAAAGGGGGTTGCTCTAAAGCACTGTCCTTCTTTTGGGCCCTCAGGTTATGATTTATTAAATTAAGATTTACTAAATGATGGCTTTCTGTATACTGGGGCAGGGTCTAAGTCCTTCCCTGTTGATAGCTATGAACTGGTAGGATATTTTGTCTGGATAGCTTCAGTCACAAAACATCAGAATGAGAAGTCACCTCAGATACCTCTAGTAAAATCCATCCCTGTGCCTTTATCTTATTGAGAATTGGTGAAATGCTAAACATTCAGTCTTAGTGATGGTAACCTATAGCCTGCCCCTTAAGTTCTCCACTCTGACCTCAGATGGTTCTAATTACTAAGCAGTTTCTCTTTATATGGATCATAAGCCTAGCTTTCCAAAACCCCAGTCAACACTGCCTTATTTTAAAGTACAGAAGCAGTTGAAGGGGACAACGATGTGGCATAGTGGATAGAGCACTGGCCCTGAAGTCAAGAAGACTTGATTTAAAAATGTAACTCCAGCACTTACTAATTGTGTCACCCTGCCCAAGTCAATTAACTCTTGTTTATCTTGGTTTCCTCATCTGTAAAATTGAATTTATTATCCCCACACCACTTACTTTCCAGATGTGTTGAGAGGATGAAATGAGATAATAATTATAAAGCACTTGTGCATTGCTTGGCTATATAAATGTTAGATGGCGATGATGAGTATTACCAAGTTATTGCTAGTATTATTCTAATGGGAAGAGACAGCACATTAAAAAGGTTCAAATTTAAGCTGAATGGAAAAGCCAGAAAGTCCTAGGAAAAAATGGTAAGACCTGCCTATGTTCCTCCAAATATTGTAAAGATTGGAATTGGTGATGCTGATCGCATCAAACTAGTGGGAAGTCATATTGTCCTTACTAACTGGTTTCCCCATGCCCAGCCCACTCACCAAGGGATGGAGAAATGCAAGAGAAGGTGAGGAGAGCATTCTTGTGGTGGCAGGTATTCACAGTTTACTGGATAAGATCTGGGCAGACTAGGACAGGAGCATAGAGAGACAAGGACTATGGGGAGAACCATAGTCCACAAATCTAAATATCTACTAGTTACATGGGTAAGAGCTAGGTGCTTTATTTTTTAAATTAAAGATGCAAATTATACCTTAGCATAGTTCACAGCAAATCTACATTATAATCCTTTAAATAAGGAATCAAGTGTTTAGTTGCTTAAATGCAGATTCTAGAGCTGTGGTGAATTTTGCATTCAGGCCATGACCATGTTAGATATGCTCCCCTGACTGGATCCAACATTGAGACCAGGCTATCACCTTTCTTGGTAGAAGATGGGGACTTTGTTGCTCAAAATCTTAGCAGGGGGAGCCAATATAATACTTTATTTTCACCACTTCAAAAGCCAATTAAAGAATAACCTCTTCTACTCTCAAAGTATGTTAAGGAATTTTCTCTTCCTGGTATCAGGGAGTCATGGGTGGATATCCAATAACAGAAAGGGCCCTGGGCCACAAAATACCTTCCCAGACTTCTGGATGAAGGGTTAGGATACTTGCACCTGCTTTGAGCTACATATGTGACCTTGAAAAATTGCTTCATTTCCTTGAGCCTCGGTGGTTCCATGTTTAAAGTGAAGGAGTCAAATTTAGAGAGATTTAAGGTCCCTTCCAGATCTGAAATTCTATGGTTTTGGGGTTCCACTGATTGCTGATGCTTGGAATTTCTGTGAAGGGGAACCCAGTCTTGCATTCCCAGGAGACCTAAGCTGTAACACCAAAATATGCAGAGGCATAGCAAGGGTACCAGAAGGTCATGGAAAGAGCACACCATCTGAATTCAGGCTCCCTGGATTCTCAAGCTGCTTTGGCCAGGCTTTGTCTCAAAGTCACTTTCCTTCTCTGGGACCAATTTATCATGCTGAAAAGGAATGGCCAATTATGTTAGAGTTTTTTCATCTTTTATGCATCATAGTCCTCCATGGACAATCTAGTGATGGATACATAAAACAAGTCTACAGATCCTAGATGATCTCTGAGGTCACTCTCCCCTCTTGGTTTCTCTCCTCAATAAACCTGTGTTAACTGGCTAGCATTGCAGCCTTTCCAGATAGGAAAGAGATGCCCCAGGGATCCATATAAATATAAAGGCAGATGACCTACAGACAAGTCTGAACTCTGTGACCTCCCCAGTGGCAGTCACAAAGAGAAATACCTCACTCAACTGCATTCATCAGTCCTGTGCCCAGCATTGCCAACCCCAGCCTGGTTCCTTAGGTGTAGGAGGCTTCCTTGCTTAGGGGATATCTTTCTCCTCTTTTCCCTTTTTGAATCCTGGCATGGGAACAAGTAGGACCCTACTGGGTTCCCTTTCATGTAAAGCTTCCTTTAGTCCTTTTTCCTTTGTCACTGGATTCTTGGGTCTTGTGAGTTCTCCATTTGGCCCCCTGGCTTTTTGTAGGTGGACCTTCTGTATTTTTGTTGTTTTGTCAAGTTTTCCTACAATGTATCCTTTCCAGAGGTAAAATAGACAAATTTGATGACAAAATTGTAAAAGTTTTTGCATGAGCAGGATCAATTTGACTTGAATTAGAAGATGGTGGGGAGGGGATCTTTGCAGCATCTTTTTCAGATAAGTCATTATTTTAAGATCCATAGAGAAAATTTCTTCACATTTATAAGGCTGAGTCATTCTTCAATTGATTGCCAAAGGATACAAATAGAAAGTTTTCAGAGGAAGAAATTCAATTATTAATAGTCATATAAATTAATGCTTTGAGTCTCTAATAATTAGAGGGATGCAAATTAAAACAATTCTGAGGTACCACCTCAAACACATCACATGCCAATATTGACAAAAATAAATGAAAATGATATATGCTGGAGGGTATGTGGGAAAATAGGCACACTAATGAATTTGTGGATTTGTGTTCTGATTGACCCTTTCTGGAAAACAATTTGAAAGTGAATCTAAAAAACTCTCTTAATTGGTGACCCAGCAATACCACTACTAGGTATAGTGTTCAAAGATCAATGAAAGAAGAAAAATTTACATATCTACACAAATATTTATAGCAGTTCTTTGAGGTGGCAGAGAATTAGAAACTAAAGGGGGTGCCCATCACCTAGAGAATGGTCGAATATGTTAAGGTATATGAATGAGATATATAATATCATATGCTATAAGAAGGGCATGGTTTCAGAGAATCTTGGGAAGACTTATATAGATTAATATGAAGGGAAGTGAGTAGAACGAGGAAAATAAATTACATAATAATTACAATATTTAAAGGTAAACAGTTATGGAGGATTTGGAAATTTGGTTATTTGGACATGACCAGTGTAGGAATTTTATTTTCTTAACTGTACAGGTTTGTAATGGATTTTGTTTTTCTTGTTTTTTCACAGGGAGGAAGGGGGAAAGGAAGCGGTGGGATGGAAAGACTTCAAACGTAAAATGAAAACAAAATTGAATTTTAAAAATGTGTCATCCCTATTTCTTGTTTCTTGAACTTTTCAGTCTCCATTCCATCAGCCATTTTCCTTTTAGCCAAGATTAGATGGACCAGTGTTCTTCACTCAGCAACTACTGCCAGTTAAGGAAGCTAATTCATAGGATCTAGGGCTGTATGGCTATTGGCTGGGTGGTCTAGCCCTCCTTTCAACTCCTCTTTACCCCATACTTTGCTTTCTGACAGCTGTGTTCCTCTTTCATTGCCAAAGAAGACCCTGCCATCAGAGAAATGATGACCTGACTTGCCCTTGACTTTGTTTTGAGTGAGGGAGGGCTGACAGTACAGCCTCTTGGGTGAGGGAGGGTAGCTGTACAACCTCTAGCCTTGCTCTAAATAAAACTGTTTGGAAGAGAAAGATGCATATCTGAGTGCCATGGGGAGGAATCTCTTTGTCAAGGCCCAGAGCAAAGAGACCCTCTTAACTCACTGCCATTCAAGCGTTGGAGCACTCCTGGGGTTGGTGTTGAAGGGGTTGTGGAGCCATGCTCAAACCCAACCTATGGTTGCATTTTATCCACTCATGAGTGTGTTTTAATCAAATGGTCCCTTTCTCTTTCCCCTTCTATTCCTTTTTCTGTTTCTGAAATATTGTGTTCCTGGCCCATTATATTTACACAGAGAGTCAGACAATTCCCTGAACTGTCATTAAGTACCTACTATTGCCAAGGCATACCTGGTAGGTAAAGAGCTAGCTTCAGAGGTAGTAGGAACTGAAATAGTCAGTCAGCATTTATTATCAGAGCTGTATTGCACGCTGTCTGCTCTCCTTTCCAGAAATGGAAAGGGACTCATCTCTGATGTCAAGGAGTTTGTATTCTATCTGGAGAGACAGGTTCATACACAATTATATTAAATAAAATGTAAACACAATACATGCAAAGCAATTGGAGGAGGGGTGGTGAAGAGGAAAGACACCCAGGAAGATGGAGAAATGTCTCATACAGAAGGTGGAGTTGGAGGGGAGTGTACAAAGAAGACCTGGGGACAAGACTTGTCTCTGGCACATTGTCCATATGACATTGGGGAAGTCACAACCTCTTAGTTTGCTAGTCAACATTCTAAGATTGTAGATTATATAGATGAAATCTCAGACCCTAAACTAACAAAAACAAACCATGTACCTCCAGGGATCGCTGTGAGAGAAGTACTTTGCAAGCCTGAAATGTTATTTAAATTAGCTTACTGCTCCAAGCTCTAACTTCTGACATGCCTGTAGCCTATATGGGCATTGGATTTCAGCAGATAATTTTGTTCAGTTGACTCAAGGATGGGTAAGCCCTATGAAAGAAGTGAGCAGCTAGGGTGAGGAAATAAGAACATGTCCTTCTCCTTCTCCTCCTCCTCCTCTCATCATCAATAGCATTAAAGATAAGATCTCCATTGTCCAGTTCACTACTGGAGGTACCCCAAAGATTCTGGAAATGAGTCTTCAGAAGGTAAGCTTACCTCCAACAGCCTTTATTCAGTTACAAAAAGTCATAATTCATCCATCTGTGCAATCAGAAGTCTGCAGAATATTAAATGTAAAAGAACAAAGACCGAAGAGCGTTTTGATTCAGAAGCACTTCTATCTGAATCTCACTGAGAAAGATATGAAGAATCAGATTAATAGCAATAATGAGGATGATAAATAACTCTTTCCAGCCATGCCTTAAGATGGACATTTACCATCTCATGCAGTTTCATGAAGGATGTTTGACTTTCAAATGTCTTTATGAAGTTTAAGAAGGCCAGATATTGACTCCAGTATCAAGAGAAGCCTTCTGGCCATGGAGACCTGTGACTTTAATTAGATGAATAAGCACTCCTCCTATCTTCCAGTCCAGCAGATGGTTTGGACGTACTACCGATGTATTTGTAAGGGGATTTGCTCTTATCCCCAAACTGAAAAAATAAGGCTGATTCTGAGAGTGGCATCTAATAAGAGAAGTCTCAGGAAAGCAAGACTTGCCTGGGGAAAGTCCAGCTGGAGGCAGGTGGGTGTTGACTGATTAAAGCTCCCTCTTTGCCACTGATGAGTTAAAACTTTAACAGTGTTTCTTTAATCCTAAAACAAAACGAAACACAAATATCTATAAAGAAATATTCCTCGTAGAACTCTGTGTGATAGCAAAAATCTGGAAACAAAATTCACTAAGACCAAGTAGGCTGAGAATTGGAGTCAAGAAAACCTGGCTTGAAATCTAGTGTTTTCAGGAGGTGCCACCATGTACCTGGGCTTGATGTAACTAGCCCTAGCAGACACAACATATTCATTACAGTATGCACTCAGGAAATTTTTTTAAAATTATATTTACTTAATAGTCATAAAGAACATAATTTTTGGTCATCAAAAAGTAAAGAAATGAAAGCGACTGCATGTTTTTTAAATTATCAGCTTATGTTTATTTTAATACTACCAATTTCCCTTTTAAATCACTCCTTTTCTTTCTCCTATAACACAAAAGAAAACTTTGTCTCATTCCTTTCATTCAAAAGACATCTTTCCAACTGGATTCAATTCCCATTGCCCAACACTTGAGCATGGGAGAAAGCTGGCATGAAATTTAGCTGTTGCCACAGGTACAGTCTTAAAATATTTTAGCCTTTCCTTTTGCCTACCCACCAGACTTCTAGAGCCACATAATCTAGCACTGACTTTCCACAGTTCAGAGGCCAGTGAAGTCAAAGGGAAAACACATGCCTCACATTTATAAGAAAACTGTTCATCTTGAACTCTGAGATGGAGCTCCAGTATGACAGTGGTGAACACTTTTGCCAAGCAGACATCTTCCTGTTTGTCTTTATTTAATATTAATGAACAGAGGATTATCAAAGACAATTTTCTTTGTTTCTGAGAATCACAGATTCTCCCAAAGGGAAGGTCGTTTTGTCATCCTAATCTCCATTAGGAGGGGCAGGGCTTCCAGAAATGAGATGAGAAGCCCTTCCTCTTCTGCCTTCACTGGACCATACGTGGGGCACTGTGTGCAGCTCTAGGCATGATGGTTTAAGACATATATTGATGTTTTAGAGAGATGAAAAGAGTCCAAAGGAGGGGAATGACAGTGGTGAAAGGCCTTTAGTTCATGTCATATGAATACTTGTTGAAGGAATGGGAAATTTTGGAGAAGAAAATACTCAAGGAGGTTATTATTCTTGTTCACAGGTATTTGAAGCGCAATCAGGAGATGGAAGGAATCATGAGGTCACAATCAAGGCCGATGGGCATCAGATGCTGACTTACACTCAGTATCAGGGATGGTGGTGGTGGTGTGGTATCCACCAAATCAACAACCCTGATAACAAGAGTGATCCCAAAGGACATTGGGCTACCACCACATCAGAAGGTTGTGCCCGGAGGTCCTCAGACAGAAGATAAAGAAGTGTGTGTGTGTGTGTGTGTGTGTGTGTGTGTGTGTGTGTGTGTGTGTTCTATGTGTTCTAGTGAGGACTCCTTTCGGAGAAGGATTAGCCTAGATGATCCCTGGAGTCCCTTCCTGTATCATTGCAGAGATGAATTATTTGGCCACAGTAACCCATGGAAACAACACATAGACACACAATATATGCATATTCCCTTTAACAAGATGGCGACAAAGCCAGTTTTTTGTGATTTCCTTGAAACTTCCAGGTCCTCATCAGGACTTGGTTGCTATTATTGTCTTTTTCCTTTGGGGTCTCTTGTCTCTAAGTCATTTCCTCTAAGTCTTCTCATGTGTCCTAATATTCTTCAGATTAAATATTAGCCCATCTTAGGTGGAAAAATATCTCACTGCTTTCCATAATTTCTCATAGAATTTGCTATTTTGTCAAACATAGGGAAGTCTTGTTACCTTCTTATCAACTTAGATAAGAAACTGCCTTTGATTGAGGAAGGCATCCCTCCAAGGTGTCTGAGGCATATAGATGCTGAGTGACTTGCCCAGGGTCTGGTCACTAGACAGTGTTAGAAGCCAGTTGGAAATCTTCGTGACTCCAAACCCCAACAATAGAATCTATCCACTATGCTGTACTGCCACGTCAACCCCTGTATTTAACATTTCTTTACCTTTTTAGCAGTTCCCCAACTTTAGCATCTTTCCTAACTTTTGTTATTATGAACAACACAATGATATCTTTAATAGAATGGTATCTCTTTCTCCCCTGACATTAGCATCAACAGAGTTTAATTTAGTTATCTAATCACTGTATCAAAGGGAATGGACATTTTGAGGCTCATTTTATGATTCCATATTTCTTTTAAATAAGTTTGACTCAGGACCTGAATTCACATTTCAGTTCTGCTCTTTTCAACCAATGTGGCCTTAAGCAGATCACCTATATTCTCTGACTCCTGGTTTCCTCATCTGTAACATGTAGTCTTTACCCAACTGACACAGCTCTTGTCCATTCCCTCTGTTTAGTACACTGTGGGAAAACCCATTCATCATGATTAAGGCCTATCTACATTCTCTTGGATCATGAAGATAGAGTATTTGGACTGTCTCCTTGTCATACGTCACCCTCACTATGTGACCACCCTCCCCTTCACTATTATTCATTTCCCTAATGGCACCTTTCCTTTCTGTTCTTCCTAAGAGTTCCTCATAGATTATATGGAGCCACAAGCTCCCAACAACCATGCACCTCTTCATTCTCCTCTGTGTGATTTTAATTTTAAATTCTTTAGAGATTATTGGGTTGTATATCTCAAAGCCATACAACCACACTGGTTGTATTGGGGGCATTTTTTTCTAGGAAACATTAGGAATCATTGGTGGAACTTTGTGATTTCCTAAAAGTCAATCAACCCATACACCTCTCTCTGTCTGATTCTGGTCTTATCTTGTTGGCTATTTATACTGCCAGTTCCAGCTCTACATACTGTTGGATGAGTGCTATGATTTGTCTATCCAACTGGATTTCATAATTGAGCCAATTAGCATTTTTCTATCCATGGCAACATATCTATGGCAACTCATGAAATAAGTCATAAAAGTTGTCATCAATAATAGTCCAATGGGAAAATACAATCACAAAGTAATATTAATGAATAGAGCACTGGACTCAAGGTCAGCAATATCAAAGATTCAACCTGCCTCAGACACCATCTTGGTGGCCTTGGACAAGTCACTTAGTCTTTTCAAGTTAAAGTTTCCTCAACTATATAGTGAGGATAATAATGACATGTACCTCACGTGATTGTTTCAAGGACACATGAGATAGGAAGTGTAAAGTGCTTTCAAACTAGCTATTCGTCATCATCATTATATTGTGGTCATCATCAATATTGTGAGTTAGGGATAAGTCAAGCATAGCTTGCCGGTTACAATGGGATCCATGTAATAGGAAGAGACTGATAGAAAGACCCTAGAATGTAGGTTAGACCCACCATGGGATATGGACAAAAGCTGCACAGTAGAGACAGGCAAGGATAGCTAGCAAAGAGTGGGCCTATTTGGAGGGAGTTCTCCCATCAGTGAGATCCCTGATCCACTGGAGAGTATTAAAGAATCATTTTTGTCATTGGTGGTCTTGGTTGTAGGATTTCCACTAGACTCTAGTTGTAGGCATAGCTTAGGGTCAGTTCTAAATGAAGTCAGTGTCCACATCCAATGTAGAGTTAGTTCCCATCACAGGCTTTTGTTCTCGGTCCCATCCCATGACTCTTGACCCAACCAGCTTTCTTCTTTCTAGAGAATGTTGGGTGGAAGCTGTAGCTCTATGACTTTCAAATTCAGTCCCAAAACGTTCTAGGAGAGAAAAACATGGAGGTGAAGATGTAATTAAAGGAATAGAATTCCAGATTTTAAAATGGAAGAAACCTTGGAAGTTATCTAGTTCAACTGCCTCCTTTTCCAGAAGAAAATGGTTCTTTCACACAGTCACATCACTCCCATCAGATCACGCAGGCCATAATTCAAACCTAGGTCCACTGTTTCCAAATGTATGACTCTACACACCATGCCACATGATTCAGCCATAACAAAGTCCCTTGGAAAAAAGGCATGATCAAGAATGCACTAGAAGTGAAACTTGATCCTGGTACTTAAGGTCTTTGTCCCCTTAAAGGAGGACCAGATGGCAAGAATGTTTTTGACCTGCTCAATTGCCCCTCCAGAATATTCCAGAAATGTCACATGGCCAGTCTATACCTGAGTAAGTCTGATTCTTGTTGCTTTCCTCCTCTACCTCCACCCTAACCTTGGTTTATTGCTGATGATGGCACTTTATTCATTTGTCTTCTAGTTCTTTCTTCCTATGATTGTCCCCCATCCTTAGCCCTTGGCCAGACAGAAACTCCTTGCCTGTAAAAGTCATCCCAGGAGCCTAGACCAACCTCTTCTGAAAGTGGAGAGTTTATCCATGTCCCACCTAGCACATTGCATCAGTAAGGCCATTAGCTGAAGTTCCACTTCATGGGTTCAAGAAAACGCAGTCATCTTCCCAGACCAACTTCACTCATGTGCAGTATGTTCTTTCTCCCTGACATAGTGTTACCCTCAGATGGACCTCAAGGAGGGGAGAAGGGGGAAGTTAACACTCTGCATCTCAGAAGAATCCAAAGAAAATCTCAACAGGCCAGAGCATTGGGTTGAACTGATTATGATAGCTTACTGGCAAACTCGAGGAAATCATATTCACAAGAAAAGATAGGAGAGAAACACTTAGATAGTAATTTGCCCAAAAAAGATCAAAAAGTTTTAATGGACTGCAAGTGAAAGCTTTAGTGGACATATCAGTGGTATAGAGTGATAGCCACAATGGCTGCTGTGGTCTAGGGCTGGGTTACCTTAATAAAGGCAGAACTTCCAGATCTTCTGCCCTCTACTCTCGTTAAACTACACATGGAGTCCTATGTTCAGCTCGCTAGGTTACCATGTAAGGACCCTAGTAAAGTAGAGACTGTCCAGAAGAGAACACCTAGAATGGTGAGGGACCTTGAGCCCATGACATATCAAGAGCAGTTGAAGGAATTGAGGATGTTTTGTCTAAAGAAGAGGGGACTAAAAGGGGCCATGAGAGCTGTCTTCAAGCATCTTAAAGGCTATCCTATGGGAGTGGGATGAAACATGCCCTTCTTGAATCCATCCCAACAGACAAAACCATGAGTAATGGGTAGAGGTTGAAAACTTCAAGTTTGATGTCAGGAAAGACTTAACCTGAGAACTGTCCT
This sequence comes from Bettongia penicillata ogilbyi, assembly GCA_023548195.1. Classification (NCBI taxonomy): domain Eukaryota; kingdom Metazoa; phylum Chordata; class Mammalia; order Diprotodontia; family Potoroidae; genus Bettongia; species Bettongia penicillata. The sequence continues at coordinate 16,257,989 of JAJHZJ010000132.1, forward strand.
AGAGTGTAATGAACTGCCTAGAAAGGAGACAGGTTCCTAGTCACTGGAGATAGTCAATCAAAGTCAGGATGACCACTGTTCAGGGTTGTTGTTTTTTTGAAAGATTAAATTGATCCAGCTGATGAGGATCCCTCCCCAACCCTAAAATCCTGATTCCTCTGAAGAACACTGAATTCATGACTATAATGTCTTTTTCTGGTTCTCATGAACAGATGTAGCTGAATATCCTACTCTAGGAATATAATCTAAAAGATTTATCTCAATTCCTGTGGCCAAGTGGCTTTTCCACTTACCAGCTATGTGACCTTGCAGGAGTCCCTCTTTCCAGTTTCCTCCAGACTCCATTTTCTTAATCTTTGCATTGCTTTCCTTGCTGAGTTGTCACGAGAAGAAAACAAGCTCATTTATGTCCAAAGTTGTGTGCACTGGAGTTATTAAACAAATGGGACATTCCTGCTCTCAAGGAGGCTATATTGTATAGGGAGAGACAACATAGTGACATATAAGTATGAATGTAAAACAAACAAAGATGATGAGAGGCAATCAGTTCTATGAGGATTTTCTGGCAGGAGGTGAGATTTGAGGCAAGTTTTGAAGGGGATGCGCTCAATAATGGGTTTAGTGCTTCCAACCCTCGGACTTTAGAATGGTGGTACAACCTAATTCATATTTAGCTGAATCTAGCCCTGCCTCTGGCCAGATAAGTGACATCTCACACTACATGACAAATACTCACTAGAGAATCCTGAAATTGTTTCACCATCAGTAGAGGGATCACACTTAGAACCTCTGCCAAGGTCACCTACAGTGATCCCGAGAAACCGAAAGGAATGAGCATTGATCAAGGATATGAAATTAATCATGATCAGACCTACTCATCCCAGAGATGCACAATGAGCGGTGTCCAGAAAAGGAAAATGTGTATCAGAAATGGCTCATTCCCAGAAGAGGCGTCTCTGGGGAGTATATCCAAGAATTCTGGTACTTCGAGAATCATATCCCCAAGGTCCAAGGATTAAACTGGCACCCTGATTTATAGATCAGGTTTGTACTGGCATGAATAGTTTCCCAGAGTTCTGATCATGCCATGAGAACTAAAGAAACCAATTGCTTCCTAAACCTCCAAAGAAAATGAAACTTGAATCCATGAAGACAGCTTCCCTCTCCCTCCCTCCCTTCCTCCAGTTCTCCCACCATCCCTTGCATTCATGGGTGAAATAAGCCTGAGCATCCCTTTCCACCCTAACCCTCCATAGTGTCTTTCATTGACAGGGAGTAGAGATCAGTGAGGTGGTCAATAAGCATTTAGTAAGCACCAACCATGTGCTAGGTGCTACGCTAAACAAAGAAAAAAACAAATGACTGTCTACTCTCAAGAAGATCTCACTCTAATGAGGGACACAACTTTCAAAGAAACACCTACCAAAAAGGTATAAACAGACTAAACAGAAAACAATCCACAGTGGAAAGCCATTCGAGTTAAAAGGGATCATCAGATATAATACCAGCATTGGTGGGAGGCATACCTCCCTGTTCTAAAGAGTGTTAATGCTCCATTTCTATGTAACTGGAAATCATTTGCAAGATCAAGGAAGGACTTGTTGAAAAAATATGAATGGGATAAGAGGGAAGAATAGTCTTGAGTCAGGAGACCTGAGTTCCAATTCTCTCTCTCATCTTTATCTGCTTTATGACGATGAACATGTCAATGAACTTCACAGATACTCAAACAAATCTCTGCCATTTACTGCCTGTATGACCTTGGCAAGGCATTCAATTATCTGAACCTCATTTCCTCATCCTTAAAATGAGTGGATTCAACTAGATGGTCTCTGAGGCCCCTTCCAGGCCAAAGTCTATGATCTTGTAAACAATATAAGATGATAAATTATGGACAGGTCATGAAATGTGCTGGAGGATAGAGTTCCCACACTAAAGAGATCAGAGCTCCCTGCTGTCATCCCTAGGTAGACTACATAAAGCTGAATCTGGATGGAAGGTGGAAGATGGCAAATTCATTTCATTTATGCTAATGATATATGTGGCCTCGGTCTTAGCTTGCTCATCTGAAAAATGGGACTAATAAATCATAGTACATTAATTGCTCTCAAAGGAATGTTGGAAAAATTCTTCTGCCAGATTTATCCAAGTACAGACATAGTCCTTCTAAGGAAAGTGACCCTGTCTACAAAAAAGTATTCTGGGACTTTCTTTGAGGAGAAAGTCCATGTTAACTCATATTTAAAAGACAGGGGAATGTGCCCACCTGCAGATCACTGAGTGGTCTCAGGGAGGTGTGGGACTGCACATGTAAGTACATGTCAACTTTTTGATGAGGCTTGGGAGTGGGGTGGAGAGAGAAGGGATCCTTTAAAATAATCTCTGAATCATTATCTTTATTATAGAGCTCAGAGGAAATGCTTTGGGAATTCAAAGCAAGAATATAGAATACAGCTGCAGAGCCTAAGTCCTTGACCTTTCTTCTTTGGCAGATTTAAACTTAAAAATATAATTTGGGGGACCAATTTTTCAGCCTTCCTTGGGAGGTCCCTATATTGAGCTGACTCTGTTCCACTGGGTTGTCCTTGATCATTGTGCTAGTGAAAATGAAAGGCACAAGTGTGTTGGCAGGGAAAGAATTTGGGCAGACCTGCAGGGTCCAAGGAGTCCAGATCTAGCCCAGGTAACTTTCATTTCATCACAATTCTTCTTTGATTGCTCCTACATCCCTGGCATTTGTCCCCTACCCACTTCTTATGTCTTTCCCTGTGGATGTTCTCAAATATCCATACCCTCCCATGATTCCTTCGCCTTCCATTTTTATGCGAAGATCCACAATCCCTGGAATAAATGCTCTTTCTTCCAGCATGCTCACCTCAAACCAAATTTGTTGCTTCTCTGTTGAAGCAGAGTCCCAGGATCACTTGACACTAATAGGGTACCCAGTCCTACTGTCGCCAGTTCTTACTATTCTTAGGAAAGGCTGGGGGGAGGGTCTTCCTATTGAGTTTGGCAAGGGCCTCTTCCAGTAACACCAATCCTAACCCCTCTCTTCTCTGTTGTGCAGTCAATCAAGTCATCTACTAAATGCACTCAGTGTGCCAGGCACTGTGCTGATAGCTGAGGTGGAAAGAAAGAAATGTTTCAGCTCCTGCCTTCAAGGAACTTATGTTCTCTTGGAGGAGCATGCACTTATATAAATCTGTACAGAATAAACAAGGTGAATTTAAGGGGTGGGAGGGAGGCAGCACCAACAACTGCAGGAATCAGGAAAAGCTTCATGTAGGAGGGAGCATTGCCATCTCTCCTGGCACCTTCCTCTCCACTGACAAATCAAGCCAGGTCTCCAACACTTTCCCCCTAATTGTGCTTCCTGGTCCAGCTGCCCTCTCATTTGTCCTTCTCTTCCACAATAAATTTCTATCCAATGTAGGCTGTAATGGCTGCCTGTCCTTTCTCATCAGTGCCACCTCTCTACCCAGAGCCACATCTCCTTACCAATGTGCCCAGTGTTACCACTTGTCTACAGAAGTTGCTTTCTTTGCAGTTATTAGGGACACCCTCATTGCCAAACACAGTCACCTTTTATTAGCATTCACCCTTTTTGAACCCTTTGTGTTATCTGATATAATTTGGAGTGAATTCCATACTGATCTTGTCTTACCTCAAGCTTCTGTCAAAGGTCACCCTCTTATCTTCATTCCTTTCTGAAAACTAAGCCATGAGATCTCAGCATCCAAAGAGACATGATTTAGTCAGATCCATATCTGAGAAGCAATCATCTATTCATCATGTCAAGAAATGATCACCCCAACATCTATGTGAATGACCCAGTGAGAAGCAACCCATAACCTCTTAAGATAACCCACTGATTCTTTGGGCTGCTCTTATTGTTAGGGAGGTGTTTGTTATATTAGTCCTAACTCTTCTCCAAAATTTTCCCCACTGTATCTGGTCCTAACGTCTAGGACCAAGTAGCGACTTGTCATCCTTCTTCTGGGTGACAGAACTTCAGTTCATTGAAGAAAGCCCTTAGTGCCTTCCTTTGTTAATCTCATCTTGTCATTCCTGGTGCCATATTCACAGGATCATGCTGTACTCTTCTATGCATCTTCCATCTTCTATATAGACTTCTTCTTAAAGTCTATTTGGGTCATCCAGGTAGACCTCTTTAGATACCTACTTCTCTCCCAATGAGGAGTGATTTTTCTTTGTGTTTAGAATGTCATTCTTCAGAAATTCCTACCCTTTCTTGGAACTTATAAGTCTACTTTTCCTAAGTCTAGGGTGCATGTTAGATTCTGCTTGCCTTCCTTCACTTTCTGTATCATGATTTTTTTGATGGAGTGGTCGCTCTCACCCAAAATTCCCTTCATTTCTGAGTTCTGTTTTAGAAATAATTTCCCCTCTCCTGGTTTTTTGCTTTTGTTTGATTGCTTTATTTATTTATTTATTTTTTGGTAAGAATAAAGCCCAGAAGAGCAATCCCTTTGCCATTCATTTTCATGATTTCTTGTCCCTTTTGAAGAATGCAATTGTTGTTAAAGCAAGCCAAGAATGTATCTTGAATTGTTTTGGTAGAGAGCACTTCAGCCCATATACAGAGCCTGATTGCTGCAGTGCTGCTCTATGGTGCCTCCCAGTCAGACTGATGGTTGCTTCTTCCATGGCTAATCTATTTCTTCCTTCTGATGAGGCAATCTCAAAGAAAGTCCCAGGACAACATTACTGTTCTTTAGCCTTTGTCCCTTAGCTTCCTGTTTCACACCTTGAGTTCCTCAATATCTTCCCATCCTTTTTTTTTCCTTACGAGCCAGGCTGAGCAACTGTGCCTTTCCCCCCAGCAGAAGAGGAAAGATGAAGAGCCAGAGGAGGTCAAGGTAACTGAAGAACCCAGAGGGATACCCACTATGAGCCAATAAAGTGGCACCAAGCTGGTGTCTCATTCATATGAAGTGTTATGCTCATCCTCATGGGTTCCCCTTAGCATGGATGATGCATTATTCAAACATGCCTGAATAATTTGTTCTTGAGATGTGCCTATGCTTTGGGTGAGGCAGAGTGGCCTTGGGCCACTTGAAATCAGTCTATAGTCCTGGCAGAGCTAACTCTCTCTTGATGACACTTCACAGGTGTCTTGTTATATGGCCAAAGCATGAGAAATAGGACTGAGGCTTTCTGTTTCAGAGATTGACATATATTCTCTGTCTTCTTTGTTCTCATGTCAATTTAAGCTCAGTGATCTCTCTTAAATCTGAATACCATCTCTCTTTCTTGAATCTAGAAAGAAACTACTGGTCTTCTTGTTTTATGTAGCACTCATGGCAGGGCTCCCACCAAGAGCCACTGAGTCACACACAGACTCAGATTGATCCCAGGGACTGTAACTTCAAGGGAATCACTGTCAGTCCAGATCTACCCCCAGAGTAAAACTCTAGAGAAACCTATAAAACAAGGCTTAGCAATCACATGTTCAGGATTCCTCCAGACATGAAGAACAGGGGCTACATGAACAAATTTAGTAAACACATACACATGCATAGATGCGCATACACATATACACTATATAGACATATACTTCATGTATACCTGTACTTGGATTATATGGGGGGGGGTGTTTCCTAAAAGCTTTTCTTTAGTTACTTGTATCAGGGACTGGAATTTTGTGTGTCAATATGCCATATCCTAAATCAGCCTGACTTTTGTAGAAGAAAGCAGGGATTTCCCAACAACCATGGTGCTGAGATCAAATTCTGTCTAGATTTGAAGCACCTCCCTCTTACAATGACCTCCACTCACCAAGAGTATTTTTTCTGTAAAGGTTCCCAGCAACCTTGGCATCCCAAATGATTGGGAATGGGAAGGAGAGGATTCTTAACCTCCTTTCAACTGAGCCCCAGGGAAGTCATGTGGCCCACTCAAGTCACTATCACAGTGAAGTCAAGTCTTGGAACTTCTGTCTCCTTTTTTGTCCCAGTCAGCTGGAGGTCATGGCATCCTCTTGATGTAATGTTCCTCTTTGAGAATAAAGGACAAACACGATGACCACCTGCTCACTGGACAACCTTGCCTTGGGGGAGATACAACCAGCAGGGTGTGGATCAATTCCCTTGACAAAATCCGCTGTGGTCTGAATGTGCACTCAGGTTTGACTGGAGAGGCTTAGGGGAAGGAGGACGTGATCACAAAACTCATTTCTGATTCCCCCGGATCAGGGACTGAACATTTGGAAAGAATGTGTTCTCTTGGGTGCCCAAGTCACTTCTGAGATGAAGGGTTTGGAAACTTTTGAGAACCTTATTCCAACTGAAATTCTGAATCATCTTCATCTCACTAGTCAACTAAAACATACGACACAAAGAAAATGGGTCCTTTTTTATCAGAAAAGGAACAGGAATGTAGGTTAAAAATTAAACAAGAAAAAAAGTGCACCGACAGAACTTCATTCCACAAAGACCTCTCCATAAACAGCTAAAGCTGTACCTGGCAATGAGGAAACAAAAGCTTAAAGAAAAGTGTATGATCTTTAACAAGAGACAGCTGCTGGCTCAATAGATGGAGCTCTGGACCTATCATCAGAAAGACCTGAGTTCAAATTTAGTTTCAGCTATCTGCCTCAGCTGTGTGATCTTAACAAGTCACTTAACTGCTGACTGACTCAGTTTCTCCATCTGAAAGGTTGAGATAACAATAGCACCTACTTCCTGGACTCATTGTAAAGTTCAAATGATAACACATCTGTAAAGTACAAGTGCCTGGTGCATGGAAAGCACTTAACAAATCTTTATTCCTTTCCTGAAGGAGAATTACCATTACAGTGGCATCAGCTTCAGCTTGCCACTCTTCCACCTTTCCATCTAATGCTGTACTAATGTGCAGCTGCCCTGGAAAGTACAGGTGAACCTCAGGCAGTGGAGTTAGGGGAGTGATCCATGCCTGATAACTTATCAACACTCTTTTTTTTTCATAGCAACCATAATTTCAAATTGTGTTGCCTTGTCTTGATTTTCCATGTCAATAGAGAATGTTATTATTGTTCTTGATAACAACACTTTATTTTCAGTGAAAAAATCATAGGGTTGGGTGGTGAGTAGGACTATTTACTCACTGCTGTTTATGCCCCCCAAGCCCAAAAAATAAAACATTCTTCTAATGTGGTTTTTCTGGTTATATCAATGGACATATAACTTCTTTATCTCTTTTTAAAAGCTCCAAGCCCCCAGTCAGCTATGTGCTCTGTCAAAACACTTCCCTGTATTAGATCTCTCTCTCACTCTCTGTCTCTCTGTCTCTGTCTCTCTCTGTCTCTCTGTCTCTCTCTGTCTCTGTCTCTCTCTCTCTCTCCCCCCCCCCTCTCTCTCCCCTACAGGGATGCTTCTTCCTCAGTTACTTCCTCCCAACTCCACTTCCAATAACTTTACCCAGACTAACAGATGCCTGCAGTTAAAGCTGTTTATAGAAAACAAAATAAGCATATAAAACAAAGAAAGGAAAACAGATTTTCCCCATGCCCAGAGGGAAGGGCTTCAGGCTTCCCCTGTAGCTATTCAAATGTTTAAACCTGTGTTTTACAACAATAATAATTAAATCAATCCAACAATACCATTCATTCAAGTTTGTACATGGGCATCGATAGGGCACACATTCCCAAATAGGTGGATAAGTATTGCTGTTATATATTTTTTTTCTTTTTAAACTTTATTGGCAACTTTTCTTTTTCTAGCATATTCTCCATTATTCCCATCACTCCTGACCTCTTCCTTGTAAAAACAGAAAAAACAGGTAAACACTAATTATATTTCATGTAATACTTTTAATAAAAAAAATAGAAAAAAAATATTTCACCAAAACCAAACAGTGCCGTAGCCATGGCTCCCAGAGAATACTGCATTCTGGATCCATAGTTTCCATCTCTCTACTGAGAGGATGGAGTCATGCTTCATTAGCTGTTTTCTAAAACTGAGAGTGCTCATTATAATGAATCATGCACTTCAATTGCCATTTACCAGTATTGTTATCCCCGCCCCCCAATTATTAGGGTCAGTACAGGTACTAGTCTCCTGGCTCTGCTTACTTTACTCTGCGTCAGTTTATACAAATCTTCCCACACTTTTATGAATTTCTTACATTTGTCTTTTCTTATAGCAACAATAATAATCCACTGAAATCACAAACCACAAATGCAGCCTTTCCTCTCTCAATAGAAATTTAGTTTTTGACTTCCTTTCTCAAATATGTATATGTGTGTATACATACATATATGTAACACACATATATACATCTACGTGTATGTATGTATATATATACACATATATATCTCACACAAATGTTGCTGTTAATATTTTAGTATATATGAGACCCTTCTTTCTTTCTTTCACTCTTTTGAGGGTATATGATCAAGAATGACATATCCAAGGGAAAAGAAAGGATAAGAATCATTAGGGACTTTTCTTAAGTCCATCCAAATGGTTTTCCAGAGCTGTTGGATCATTTCACAGTTCCATCAGGATTGACACCTTGAAGTTACCCTCCCTTGACACCTGGAAATGCCAACTTCCTAACTTTAACATAAACTGTGTGAGAGAAGAGTAAGGGGAGAGAGGCAGGGACTGTGGGAAGAAGAGAGAAGGGAAGAACGAAGGAGAAAGGAGAGGAGGGGAGAGGAGAAAGAGCAGAAGCATTTGCAAAAAGAGGTGAGGCACAGCAGGAGCTAACCGTATAAGAACAAGATGAGAGATGGGTGACTGCAGAGTAGTGCCCTCAAAAGTTTGGGATGGGGTGGGGTTTCAGTAGACAGCTAACTCAAGCATAGTGTTCACTTTAATGCAGCAGCCAAGACAGTGGATGGGGTCCATATCCATTCAGAGGCATCATGTTGAGGACTAGAGAAGTGGTGGATCCTTTGCACTCTTCCCTGGTCAGGCTACACCTGGAATGCTGTGCTCGCTTTGTAAGATGGACACTGATAAGCTGTAGATCTCCAAGAGAATGTTTTCGGAGCTCAAGTCCAGATCATATTAGGACCAACTTAAGGAAATGGAAAGGAGAATAATCAGAGATGACAGGTCAAATGCCTTCCTATATTTGAAGGGCTGCTTTCCAAAAAAGGGGATTAGAGGAGTTGGGTGTGGTTGGCTTGGCCTGAGAGAGCCGAACTGAAAGTAGTGGATGGAAACTTCAAAGAGGCAAACTGAGGCTGGATGGCAGGAAGACTTTCCTTCTGATTAGAGCCATCCCAGAGCGGAGTGGACTACTTTGAGAGAAGATACTCATGGGAGCAAAGGCTCAATGATCTTGGTGATCTTGTAGGGGGGAGTCTTTCTTAGATGGACAATGGAACACATGTCCCCCAACCCCCCCAATCTCCTCTTCCCCTGAACTTCTGTGATTCTGGTTTCTTTTTTTGGAATGTGTAACATGGGGAACGCCCTGTGCCAGCACTCTCCCAGAAAAGAATACTTTCAAGTCTGCTGTAAATTGTTTTCAAATGGTTAAAATAGCTAATTGCATTAAAAATGGGAAACTTGTTTGGGGCTTTGTAGAATTTCAGTAATGCGGCTTCTATTTATTTGTGGGAATTTGGGTGCCTAATTGCCTTGGACCACTTTGAAAATGTACCCCTGTGTCTTAACAGACCATTAAGACAGAGCGAATTCAGAACAGATTTCATTCTCTGACAGACCTGGCTCCAGCATTTCTTGCCCAGACCAGCAACGGAGCTGAGGGTCATTTTGCTCTCCTGTTTCCCCTACAATCAATCTTCTATTTTCTCTGTGTGGAGGTGGGGCATGAAGAGACAGTGGGTTACATGAGGGCTATATGTTTTTCCTCTTTTCTCTTTCCAACAGAGCTTAAACACATAAATTCCATATCACTCGGCCTTCTCCCCATACTTCATGCCATTCCTACTGAGCCTGCTCCCTTAGATTTCATGGCCCAGCCCACTACAGCAACTTGGTGCTGGTAAGTCTGGTAAGCCACATCACATCGAGTTCTCCTTCCTGGCCCAGTTAGTTCTGAAACCCCAACAGAAACACAACGAACAGACTGCCCCTCACAGGAGGGTAGAATATGGGAAAGGTCACATGTCCAGGCCATCCCTGTCACTCCACTGGAGGCAGTAATATGAATAGTTCAGGAAAACAAAGAAAAGAGCAGCTTTTGCCTGGCAATTGCTCCAGTCCCCAGGAGCTATTTCAATATGTTCTTCATTCCTATTTTGGTTCAGTTGTCTTCACTTCCTGTCTCTCCACCAGGGGCTCATTGCATTTTTTATGTCATGGACCCTTTTAATGAAGCCTTCTCAAAATGGGGTTTTTCAATACATAGAAACCAATTGATAGTGTTGCAAAGAAAACCAGTTAAGTTGGCATTTGGAGATTGGAAATAGGTCAATAAACTGAGCTCTATCCTGGCATCTTCTAAGCTAGCCTTCAAGGCATTGCCAACTATTTTTCAAATGGAAAGATCTTGTCCAATGACTCTCGGATCCAAAAGTATCACCATCACAGATTTGGACTTAAAAGCGACTCAGAGGCCATCTGATCTAGACCCTTCATTTTACATCTGAAGAAATGAAGGCCCAGAGAGGGTCTAAGTTAAGAAGGCAGAACTAGCAGTCAGAATTTGAACCCAGCTCCTCTAATTATAAACCCAAAGCTCTTTGCTCTGTGTCTAGTCTTCAGCATCTCCTTGAGTTTGTTGCTGTTTAAAGGAGAGCTCAAATTCCTGAGGCTAATGTTTGAGACCCTCCACAATCTGCTTCTGTATAACTCTTCAAGTTTGATCTCATGTCATTTTCTTTCCCAGATTCTGCCCTCAGCCATACTTTGCTCCTGGCTGTCCCCATGCATAACACACTATGCATCCTGGCTTTTCAAGACAACAAGAATGGCCTTCCTCCTCCATTTTGCCTACTGAATTTCTACTGTTTCCTTTAATCCCAACTTAAATAACAACCTTGTACTGGAGGAATCTACTTAACTTCTGATGCCCTGGAGTGCTATGGTCTGCACAACCTTGTCTTCCGTCCTCATACAGCACCACTTCCAAAGGATGTGGCATCTAACCTAGTGCAGGATAGACAGGTTGAGATTTTCTTTAAATCCTCATTAGAATGGGTGCACTATGAGTTGAGAACTTGTTTTGTCTGTTCATTGTATCTCCTCAAGCATCAGGCATAGTGCTCTATATACAGTATATCTATCTATCTATCTATCTATCTATCTATCTATCTATCTATCTATCTATCACACACATATATAGTTTTGCTCATTGGAGCCATCGTTTTAATTCTACATCGTCCCTACTTAATAAATGTCTACTAAAGGAATGTTGTTTTTCCTCTTGGCTTATGAGATGAGTGTTGCGAGTGGAGATTCTCTTTGGTCAGGAAGCCTCGCTGTGTTCATTTCAGATGTGTGACCTGGTGGTTTTGCTCCAGGTTTCTGGCATGATCCTGTATAGCTCACATGAGCTGATGCTGTAATTGCTGTAGATCATGATTGTTTCCTGGTCTGCCTTCCCCAGCTTTTCTCCTCTGTATTAGTGCTAAGTCCTATTTATACGATGAAGATTGAAGGACAGCCATTGGGAGTGGGCGAGGGCAGGGTATAGGTCTTCTTCTTCGATGGCAGACGAGCATCCTCATGAAACTGTTGCCCTAAATTTCTCATTTTTGTCTAAAAATATTACTCAGCCATCTCAAGCTGCCTAGTTGTTTCTTGTTACGGAAAGATGAGGGTCAGGACAAGGCAACTGCTTTCAGACAAGTGACTTCTCGATGACGTACTGACTCCTCCCAAGCTGTGTCAACAAAGTGCTAAAACACAAAGTCAATAAAACCAAATTGAGTCATTTTGATCAAAATTACCATTGCGATGCACCATGAAAAAATCGCCTCTTTTCATTTCACTTTAGTCACTTTAATTAACAAAATCCTTATAAAAATCATTAACTTAGAGGCAGGAGTTTTCTGGGTTCTACTATTGTCTGGTATTCCCTAAGGATAGTCATGGGTCAATCACTTAAACCTCTCAGAGCCTCAGGTTTCACTTTAATCGTATCTAATTGAACATTAATTCTTGTGTGGAGTTGGAGGACATGGGTTTAAATCCTACGTATTCCTCTCCTTTTCCCCTTCCCCTACTGTTCTACATGATCTGAATAACTCACAAAATCTCTCTTTTCAGGCCAATTAGCCTCAACTTAATCTTTCTTGTTCCTGAAGGTCTTCATCCTCTTCTTTAATAAGGGTATAGTTTCAGGAAGTATTTCCCATCAGGCAACAAAATCTGACTGAGGAGGTCCATAGCTCTTGGATTCATGAGGAAGCTGCTGAGGCTGGAAATACCTACCTCTTAGGATCACTTCTTAATGGACTAAAATCAGGTAAAAACACACAGAGCAGAAAAAAAACGCAGAGACTCAGTCCTGTCTCAGGCTTACTTAAGCAAACGTGTCAACCGCTATTTACATGTGCTCACTACATATGATCTTCTCTACCCCTTTACTCCCATGGAAGTCCAAGAGAAAAGTCAGCTTGGATGTGTCATTAAAGACAACTGAACCAGACACAGAGAGCAGTCACAGGCACAGAGTTTTTCATAGCTCTTTTAGCCTATTGAGTGGGTAGCTCCTTCAGACTTCAGCCAACAATCACCTTCATCCTAGGTCACAGTCATGGGAACACACAAGGACCACTGAAGAATTGATGGGTCACTCATGGCCTTTAGCAAAGAACTGAAGCACTAGCTCTTCCCCTAAGGTCTCCATTGGCCCTAGCACTACAAAGTAGGAGTTCTTTACTCTTCATCTTTAACATATGCCTTGGGGAAATCTCTGAACCACTCCTCAGAATAATATTCTAAAATATGTAAAATGCAAAGATTACAAAGGAAAACAGCTAAATTGAAATTCAATTACACACACACACAAACACATCTACATATTCACACATGCCTATAGATCCCAGGTTAAGAATTTCTGTCTTAACTTGGTAAGCAAATAGATAGATGAACTTGAAAGAAAAAAGAAGAAAAACAACTTATTGGGTGGGGGTGCTATAAAGTGTGACTTTTTTAAAGTATTGATTTCCTTTTTAAGTGTCTTGTAGATGTAGCCAGCATCTTTCTACCTACCCCTCTCTCACCTCTGTTCACTCCTGTTTTGACGTCATTCTCTCAGGTCACAAACTGTGGACTTTCAGCCTTGAAGGCCTCAACATTATAGCCATCACCTGTGATTTTATTTTTTCTATAACCAGTGAAGAAATTATTTTAGAAACTTCATAACTGCCAAATGAAGCTAAAGCTTCCAGACCTTGAGAACACTCATCCTCCCTCCAGACTGTGTGCTGGGCATCGCAGCCTCCTGGCGACCAGCTCCAAGTGTTGCCTGGAGCCCTGGAGACTGCTGGGAGCTCACTGCAGGGTCTCATTAGTAACTTTCACTCAATGTCCCTAGTTGTAGCCTCAGGCCAGAGTTTAGTTTTGTGGTCAGACCTGCTGGAAACATCAATGCAAATGGCTCTACCTTCTCTGATAAGGGAATGGGGCTACTCCAGAGATGTGAGGGAGGTCAGGATACCAAGTCCAGGTGAAGCCTGATAACTGCTCTTCTGCATGAAAATGAAACAAAACAAGGCAGAAAGAGTAGTGAAGGGAATGAAAAGAAAGGAAAAGGGGAAGGGGATGGAAATAATGAGGACAAAACCATCTCAGTTGACTTTTCAGCTACATCTCTCTTCTGTGGAGAAAGGCTTCTTCCAAAACCAATAATAGCCTTTTCATCCAAAGAAACCTGGAAGTCTATTTGTTTTGTCTCTTCAGTTTGGGGTTAGAGCTCTATTCAGTTTTCACACGTGGCTTCACATCCATGAGGTATGAAAGGAGAGAAAGTTATTCCGACGATGTTTGAATCATTAGACCAACTCTCCCAGGGTGAATCAAATTTGGGCAGGCTGAGATAAGAGAACAGTTACTGAGGGTGAATCCATTGTTCTATAGAGGAGGACACCGTGTCCCAGAGCCCTTCATTGATTGGATAAAGTCAGTCAGTAAAGTAGAAGTAGGCTTGACTGATTCTTTCCCATCTCTTCTTGTCAATTAGTCATTAAGTGCCTTGACGTTTACCTCCACAGTCACCTTTGGCAGGCAGGCCATTCATCTCTCTGGGCCTCAGTTTCTTTTTCTGTATAATCTGAGGGCCACCTCTCTCTCTCTGAACCTGGGATCCTAAGATCTTACACTTCTTTCATTTATTCTTTCTATTCCAGGGACTCCAACCCTCATGTGGGTTCTCATCACCCACCGTCTGCCTGGATTGCTTTTCCAGCCATTTCATCTTTCTTCCATTTCTTGCATATTAACCTTAAGTTCATAGATTCAAATTTGGATGGAACCTTAGAAATTATTCATCACAGGGCACAGTTAGGATTGGAATCCACTTCCTCAGACTCCAAATATGGGAGTCATTTGGTATTAAACACTCTCACATATGGGGGTGGGGTTGGGGGGGGTAATGTCATTCCTCTGCTCAAATACCTTGGTGCTCCCTTATTGGCTAACTCCCCAGGCTGACATTCAAAGCCTCCTATAATCTGGCACCTCCAGCCATCCTCCTTTCCACCTTATCTGGCTTCTCCTCTATACCCCTCTGCACCGTGATGCCCACTTTGCAATATTTATGTCTGTATTGCTGCTCTAGTCTCCAGACTCTCTAGAAGATACCCTCCTATAGGATCCAGACCAAACATTACCTCTTTAAGGAATGTCACTTTTCTCTTGATTCCCCCAGAAGAAAATATTTCCTCACTTAGTCCTCAGTTTGCTTTTCCCCCTCTGACTTAGGCACTCAGGTTCTGGTTTTATTTTGGTTTTTTTTGTTTTCCCTTTTGAGGCTATTTGTGAGTATATACAGCTTATTAGACTAAATCTCCCTGAGGGCAGATTATTCCCTTTAGTGCAAAGTGTCCATGCAAAGTAAACATTAGTAGATTTGCATTCCAGAAAGTCATTAACTTTCACTGGAAGGCCATCTAGTCAATTGTTAACTGTTTCTTTTTTGATCAGCAAATCTGAGGGTCTTCTCCTCCCAATTTGATTTTTTTATTAATTAAAGGGCCATCTCTTGACTCACTTCTTAAAGAGGCTTATTCACTGAATGGGTGGTACCTCACTCAAAGTGAGAACCTGAAAAGGCCTTGGCCTAAAAGGCTCAGGGTCTCCCATTGCATCCTGAGGCATCTCCAGTAATCCTGATGAATAGCTGGCCATTGGACCCAGATGACTCTGGAGGAGAAAGTGAGGCTGGTGAACTTGCACAGCTCTCCCTCACTAAAATCTAAGTGAACTTTGAGTCATATCATCATTTCCCTGATGTCATGGTCCTCTTCAAAAACAAATGACAAACACAGTGTCTGAAGAAGGGCAACATCTTTTTGTTGTTATCTAATATCCTCTTGAATAAATCAAGAGATGGATGAATTTATAACCTACTAAGGAAGATCACTTTTGTTGTTTGATGGTACAATGGATAGGGTGTTGGGACTGAAATCTGGATGGTCTGAGTTCAAAGCCAGTCTGAGGAACTCACTAGCTGTATGAGTATGGGTCAATCACTTAAACTTAGTCTTCCTCAACTGTAAAATAGGGATAATAGATAATAGCTTCTACATTCACAAATTGTTGATAGGAAAGAATGAGAAAATATTTATAAAGCCCTTAGCACAGAGTTTGTCACATTATGGTAAGTGCTTAATAAATACTTGTTCTTTTTTTTTCTTTCCTTCCCTTTCTCCCTCCTTCCTTCCATCCTTCCTTTTTTTATTGGATCTGGGGTCAGAACACCTGGTTTTGAACACCATTATCTGTCCATTATTCCTTGTGACCTTAAGCAAGTTGCATTACCTCTGTGAGCCTCAGTTTCCCTAGCTGTAAATCAGACTGGTTTGGTGAAGAGGGGTGAGGGGGGGAGAACCTTCCAAGTCCCTTCCTACTCTAAATCTAGAATCCACTTTACTTATTAAATTAGCTGCTTCCTTGTTCTCACACATCAAGATGACTATTCTCTGTTACAATGTTTTCTCACTTCCCCCTCCCCACTATGCACAGATTTCATAAGTCTGCCATTCGATGTCTCCATTTAAGTCACTAATAACAATGCTGGACAGAGCTGCTAAAGGCAAAGATGGCTCCTCATGACATTCTACTACAGACTTCCCTCTTAATTAATAAAATATTTCTAATTGACACTATGGAAATGTATATAGCATAATAAAATGATAAGAAAACAGAATAGATCTGTAAGTTCATTGGTGTAGAGAGCTCCCATGTGATGAAATTCTCTTTCCCAATGCAGGTTGGCATCAACTTTTCAAGTTATGTTCTTAATTGTACCTAGAGAACATTGAGGGACTAAATTACTTGCTCAGGTATCATACAACATTATGTGTTAGACGCAGGACTTGAAAAGGCACTCACACAGAGAGAAATATATGTAGATATGTACACATACACATATGTGTATATGTATATGTGCATATATCACATGTTCACATGTGCTAGCATGTAAGCATATGTATCACTAAACCTTTACAAAGTCCTCATGAGACAGGAAGCACAGCTACAATCCTCCACTTTATATGCATCCTATAAGGGGCGCTATGTCTAGATCTCATCCTGGTCACAATCAGGACCCCAAACATAGACCAGTCACTCCAGTGTCAGTCCCCTATGTCAAGCCCTCATCACGCCTGAGTCTGCACAGCACTCATCATCAGAGACACTGGAATCTCCCCAGACCTGAAACCTGCATCACGCTCCCTGTCCCTGTCTCAGGCTCTCTGAGCGACTGGCTACCATTCAACCCTTGGCTTTGCTCCTTTTTGGGTGAAGTAAATGTGGTCTCATTCATCTAAGGTAATGGGCTCAGCATTATTCTGATTGCATACTTCTATTAGGAAAACAAAATTTGAGCTGTTTCCTTTGATATGTATCTATTTACCTCTTCATATATTCCATACTCCTAATGTTATACTAATGGGGACATATGTGACAAAAGTGACACCAAATTTAGTTTATTAAAAGGCTGAAACAAAGCTGAAGAGGCTTTGATCCTAACAGTAGGGAACCATGGAGTCTGAGCAGGAGAGTGACAATCACATCTGCCCTTCAAGTCCATCCTTTTGGCTTCTGTTGTTATTGTTGAATGGTTTTTCTGTTCTGTCTGACCCTTCTTGACCCCAGTTGAGGTTTTCTTGCAAAGTTAGTGGAGTGGTTTGCCATTTCCTTCTTCAGCTCATTTATAGATGAGAAAACTGAGACAAACAGGGTAAAATGACTTTGCCAAGGTCACAGACCACAGTGTCTGAGGTTACATTTGAACTCAGGTCTATGCTGCCTTCATGCCCAGTACTCTATCCCATGTGCTACTAGTTGCACTTGGCATCTGTGCACGGAATGAATTGTTCTAGGAAGAGACTTGAGGCAGGAAAACCAATTAAGAGGCAACTACATCTGTCTAGAAAAGAGGTGATAAGGACTTGAACATGGGCACTTGTTGTGTGAATGGAGAGGACTTAGCAAAGATAGTGTGCATGTACAAATGAGAAGATTTGATAAGTGCTTAGACAAGTGGAGGGAATGCAAGTGAGCAGTTGAAGATGAGGATGAGAAGGATGGAAGGTGATGAGTTTTGTGGGTTTGGTTACAAATAATAGGAAAGTTTGGACGATGATAAACATCTTCTGTCCCTCAGGTGCCTTCTGTCACTCTCCTCCTTCACCCCTGTTTCACAATAGGAGAGAGATAGTCTGCCTCTTTACCAGGGCTAACCCTTCTTCCTGAACATGCAATCCTATCCATCCTGCCTTCTCTAATAGAATCCCCTCTCTGTCATCCCTGTTCTCTCATCTATTTTCAGTTTCTTCTTGTCTACTGACTCTTCCCCTGTGGCATACAAAGATACCCATCTCTCCTCCATTCAGCCCGGAAAAAACAAAAACAAAAACCCAAAACCCTGGCACTTAATCTTCCCATCCCCACTAAATCACTGGTGTAGGGCAGGTGTTACACATTGGCAAAGAAATTAGATTCAAGTTATATGACTTACCCAAGGTTACACAACTGATAAAGGTAGCATTCATGTTAATGAACTTTTTAAAAAATACATTACTCCTCTGGAAAAAAAAAAAACACTTAGGAGCTGGCCATGGTCCCACTTATTATACCAATGTCTCAATGACATGGAAAGATTTGTTGTCTTCATATTTACCTATTCCTGATAGCCTCTATTTCTGAAGCTGGCTGGATCTACTGACTTTTGGGGAATTACATGCCCTTTCAGTGGTCCATTAAATTTTATAGCTTTCTCTACTCTTCAAAATACTCCAAACCCAATGGAAATTAAGAAATTTTGTGAAAATACCATGAGCCTTCTTGCTCAGATAGAGATTCTTGAAGGATGTCCACACTCTAGCTATTCTAAGTCTCCTGGAGACTCTCAACCTGAGCAAGACTCTAGGCTTCCTGGCTGGGCTTCTTAGGAGGAGTGCTATCCAGAGGTCATTCAAAAAAGATAGCTGGAGTAGATACATCACCCACTGTTTCTACCTCATCTGGTTCAATCTAAGCAACAGAAAAAAGACAACTTTAATTAACTTCCAGAGGCAAAGAAGTATGCAAATGAGGTAGTTTTGCCCAGTTTTGCCTGATGGAAGCATGAAACAGCAAGAATAATTTTCATGAAATTTGGTCATATGATTCTGTTTGTTGGCTGAGATATTTAGACAGGGTTTGAATGCAGAACAGCAGGGGATTTCTTCCACACTTTGGGGATTCTCTGGAAATCCTTTTATAAAAATAGTTCTCCTCAGGGCACTGAATATTAAGGATCACAAGAATTAAGGATGTAACTTCTTTCCCTTGGGACAGTGCCCAAGAGCCCATACATTCTAGTGGAAAGAATACTCAGTTGTGCTTGATCAGAGAACCTGGCTTTGATCTCCAGCTGTGGTACCTAGTATCTATGGGACTTTGGACAAGCTACTTCCTTTTTTCTGTGCCTCAGTTTCCTCCTTTGAAAAATCAGATGGTTGAATTAGATGGACTCTAATGTGCTTTCTAGTTCTAAATTTTTGAACCTGTGATCCTATCTCTGTGACCTTGGGCATCATTTTTTGTCTCTGAGCCTTAGTTTCCTTATCTGCAAAACACAGAGATTGGAATGGATGACCTTTACTGTCCTTTATGTCTGTAAATGCTATGACTCTCTTATACATTCACCATTCCAATGTCCCATTGCATTTTAAACGTTTCAAGAGATGAAGCCTTAACTAGGTCCCTAGAGACAACTTCAGAGCAAAACAGGCCTCTCGTTAAGAAATATTTTTGGTAACTCAAACAAATTTTTTCCATGTTCAGCTCCATCTAATTATCCTGTACTACAATCCTCTGGAATACCCCCAGCCAGCCCTTCTCCTGCTCTGGTGCCATGCCTTTCGCATGGAGTTTGAGAAGTCTGTGGCAATCTCCTCTTTCCTCCATCATTGGCCAGGTGCCTCCCAAAGTAGGATGCATCCGTCAGAAGGGAGCCAAATGAGAAAGGCTGAGTGGGCACAAGGCTGTTTGCTCCTCTTTGCCTCCTACATGGCATCTGAAGGATCGGGGGAGGGGAATGCCAAGGCACATCTCAAGGAGAAAATGACTTTTCTTTTTCTACCCGAAAATGTGCAGTACCCTTAGATCTGTTTTGCTGTCTCTTCTGAGGGAGTCGAGAAAACATGAGCCAAGGCAGCCAGGTGTGAACTGGACATTGTTCATGGCATCTCACTTTTCTATCAAGTTCTCTTGAGCACTGGCTGGCTTGCTGTTTCCTATATCCAGATCTTTGAGCGATCACGATCAATCAGAGAGCTAAATATTCACTTTATGTTGGTTTTTTTCCCCTCCACCTTCCAGGGAGATTCAGTTTTGGATTGAATCCTACAGCCGTTCTTGGCCCCTTTTTGTCTTCAAAGGGGAAGTCCTCCAGGGCCAAAGGGTGAAGATTTTTGAATCAAAAGAAATGCAAATGACAAAAAGCAAACAGAAGTAAACATTTAAATCTCCTTTTTGGAAAAGGCTGCACAGTTAATTGAAGACGAGGAAGCCCCTGCTGGCTTACATGAGAGCTGGTGGGCTGGCTGCCCATGGGTAAATAAGGCTCATCTTTTCATTCCTTTCTGAATCCCTCTGTGACCCTCCTTTGTCAGTTTTGGAGTAGGGTCTGAGCCAGGCTTTATGATATACAGTCATCTCTAGTTCATTAGGAGAGGGGACTCCATGAGGTGATCCTGGGTGCCCAAGGAGCAGTGTGTTAGGCCAGCTTCCTTCCGCTCCTCCCCCACCCACCCGCTACTTCCCTTTCTCTCTGGGTCAGGTTCTTGGCTTCTTTGTTCTTTCATGACTAATATTGCCATCTGTGACATTACATATCGACATAGCAATGTAACATATTAAGCGCAGGATAGCCCGGGAATGCTTGAGCTCATCCACCCCAGCCTTCGAGGCTCCAGGCTGCAGGCTTGCTTGCCAGCCACCTGAAGCATCCTGTATACTTCCTAACAAAATTCTCAAAAGGTTTTCTGCAGCCAGAGAAATCTAGACTTAGGAAGTTCAGCTTGATTCAAAACTGGCAATCTGAGAAAAGGGTGGGACTAGTTCTCACCAGAGACAAACTGGAAATTTCCCTGATCTATTCCACCTTCACCCCATCATACTTTTTCATGGATTGCACAAGAGGTTTCGACATGCACACACATATAAAGAAATCTGTAAGCAACAGGTAGATTCCAAGAAGACCTGTTAAGTGGATCAGGGTATTGAGAGAAATCCAATTCAACTCAACTAATACTCTCTTTATCAAAGAAACCATATGTCTAGAAGATAGATAGATGGTTAGAGAGATGATAGGTGGATAGAGAGACAAACAGAAAATGTGCTGACAATGCATTATGCTGGAGAAGCAACAAAGCAACAGGTCCTGCACTCAAGGAGCCGACATTTTTTAACTTCTTCTCAAAGTCTTGTAGCCATGCCTGTTTTGTCACATTCACCTATATCAGAAGGGAATTTGGGAAGTGAACACTGACACCAGAGGGTATCAGGAAAGACTTTAAAGATCATTAATCTATTATGTCCATAAAACAGAATACTGAAGTGATAGCCTAGGTTCATTCAAAACCACCTTAATCCATTATTGAAGCAATACCAGTAATCTGAAATCCAAGAGAGACAACTTTGTCTGGTGAGCATTTGTGTTTAAACAAGAGCGTTCTTTATTGCCAGTGATCCAATAGACAATGAAGAGATGCACAGGCAAATAGCCCCATAAAAGATCGCAAGTAATCCTTTATACCCAACTAGTGGCAAGGGAAGGTACATTCAGAAAAGGAGGTCCAGAGGCCACAGAATAGAGGGGAAGGATAACAGAAGGACAGCTGACTGAGGAATCACCCCATATTGAAAAGATGTGGAAAAAAGGCATCGAGCACTTTGAGAGGATTCACTAGAGAATCGATTCTAAGAAAGAAAATGGGACAGGAGAAAAAAGGGACAGTGAGTTGGAATGTGCTCTCATGGGAAGGAATACCAACCCTGGCATCATTGAAATATTACAGCATTAAAAAAATCTCCTCGGACACTCTTCCTTTTCTAATGCACTTTCTCATCATAGCCTCCAAATGAGGATTGTGGTCTGTTAATTTAATGCAAATTTCATACATTAACGGTCAGGCAAAACCATACAATTATCTCAATTTTCCCATAGCAATCGTGTTGGGAGATTCATAAAAGGTAGCAGGACATTCAAATCCTAAAGGTCACTCTTAGTTTTCAGTAATTTTGTTTCCTCAAATTGCTCACATAAAACTTTTCACACCATTCTCAACAGGAAAAGCACTCATTGAAGATGCAGACTGATTGCCTCAAGGTGCCTGGGACTTAGAATGATGGAATTTGACTGGTGCCAGGTAAAAAATCCAAGAAGATGATGGAAATTTCAGTTTCAGCATGATGTTTTTCCTTTGGGAGAACATCGATACTTTCTGTCTTGTCTGTGTGTGTGTTTTTCCTTCATTGCCACAGAAGACCAGGCCTGTCTTGTTTAAGAAGATTGTGAATGGGACTCTAAGGGAATCTGTGCTATATATGTATGTATGTACACATGCATGTATGTATTATGTATGTGTGTATATAAATACACACATACATGTGTATATACATACATATACATACATATCAATATATATCACTGTCTTCATCATACTGGCTGTGTCTCCCCGCAAGAAGAGAATTGGCCTTGAACACAGCAAGTTATCCTTCCCTATTGTCCACATATCGTTTGATTGTGTGATTGAAATGTCTGTGTATGACTGTATGATCACAAAGCAAGGTAGACTCTTCATGTATTTGAGGAAGGCAAAGGACTGTTGTGTGCCAGTCTGAGGGATATACTTGTCCCCATAGAATGCTCAAAAACCTAGAGCAAGGCTTTTAGCCTCTTAGGAATCCCATGGAGGAATGATGGTAGGGCTTTGATAAATAACACCAGGCATGACTTTGTGTATGGCTTGTAACTGGTGTCACTGGAAGAATTGAGTATTAATGATATCTAATTAAGCTAAGAATTAGTGACATCTAATCTACTCCAAGAATCATTTCTTGAGCACTTGTTTTGTGATATTCATTAATAGAAATGTGAGATACAAAGATGCAAGCCAAAAACCTTCCTACCCTCCAAGAGTGTATTTTATGAGGGCATAGAACCAACAAAGCATGTAAGTCCTGATCATTTAAAAACCTGGAAACAATTAGAGTGAAACCTCTCCAGATCCTAAGGAAGATCCCTTATTTTAGAGAAGAT
The DNA here is from genome assembly GCA_023548195.1 of Bettongia penicillata ogilbyi. NCBI lineage: Eukaryota > Metazoa > Chordata > Mammalia > Diprotodontia > Potoroidae > Bettongia > Bettongia penicillata. The sequence goes on from JAJHZJ010000132.1 coordinate 16,280,891, forward strand.
TTTATCTTTCATTTAAGGGATATATTTGAAAATATAAGAATTTTCTTCAGAAAAAGTGAAACTTCAGGTAAAAAAGATAGAGCTAATGAGTAGTTATAATTTCAATGCTACTGAGAACTCTCAGGTCAGTAAACTTCCTATAATTCTCCAGCTTGGCACCTTTTTTCCAACTGAGATTCTTAGAGAGTTGCCCAGAAACACTAAGATATGAAGTGACTGATTCTGAGTCATCCAATCAATATGCATCACATGAAGGACCTGAAACCACAACCTCCTGATGCCAAGGCCAGCTCTCTGGCCACCATGCAAATATGAAGAAAATGAATCTGAACCTGCAGAAAATCAGTCAGCCTAAATTTCTCATCCTTATCCACTTGTACCAATGTAAAGACTCTAAGATGAAATTTAAAGTCATTTGTCATCCCTCAAGAGATTTTTTTTTGGCCATTCTCATGAAAAGCAAAGTACAGAAGATAAAGGAGATGACCTTGTCTCTTGTGCTTGATGTGAAAACAAACAAAAACATTGTTGATTAATCAATATGCCCGGTTCTCATCCTTAACCGCTTCTTGCTTGGTCTATAGCAATGATCTAACAAATTTCCCTTTCTTCAGTCTTTGGTCTTGTCAGTCTATTCTCCAGCAGTTCCACTACTAACTTCCCTAAATATAACCGTCTCTGTTATTGTCCCTGCTGAAGAATCTGCAGGGCCTCCCTATTGCCTGCTTGTTGGGGTAAAATGCCAACACCCCTGTCTCACTTTTCATGCCCCCCTCCAAATCTCCTAGTTAACTTACCAGGTTGATTTCCTGTTACTGCTCATAAATTATATATTCCAGTGGACTGGCTTACTAGCTTTTCCCCCCAAATTCCATCTGCCTTCAGGTTAGCTTCTGCTTTAGCTATCCCCCATAACTTTATTCTCTGTCCTTACCTCCACTTTCAGCACATGCACCACTGTTGTAGGCTAAGCTCAGCATGCCACATCCAACCCTCCACTTATTAGTGGTTTTCCTCTCTTCAAACTAACTACTTGTGCTGATTTCCTCAGTCACTAATTCTTTGTCCATCTTCAATCTATCTTTTATACAGGGAATCCCTTCTTTTTTGGCCAATTGTACAAAAGGAAAGTGACAGGAAATGAGTAGGGGAGCTACAGAAGACAAGGTAAACTGGAGAGGGAATTGTGAAGGGGACTCAGTAGAGTCCAGGAGAAGACTGTAAGGGAAGAAGCAGACAACTGGGGAGGAAGTTGTTGGAACCAATAAAGGCTCCCCCGCTTGCCCACTCACCCTCCCAATCCAAGGTTACGAGCTGTATAGAGCAGGACCTTGCCAATTCAGGACTAACATGACCCAGGGGCCAGCAGTTTAGCCTGGGTGAATGCCAGTAGCCCCCTGAAGTGGCAGAGGGTCCAGCCAAGGAATCAAAAATGTCACAAAAATAACTTAACCTCTCCAAGGTGTTGCCTCCATGGGAAGGGTAACGGTGGTTAAGCCCAAGAGCAGTGGGCTCAAATTTCTCCTCCCATCCCCATGCTGTTTTCATTGCATTCTCCTTGTTCTTGGAAAGTTTGAAGGTTTAAATACCCTGGAGATCACAATAGAAAAGCAAACAGCTGTCTGAAAAGGAGATGAAAAGCTTCACAGAGGCAGAGGAAGGACTGAAAAGAGATCCAGAATATCATGAACTCTGACCCACGCCAGACACTAGGATAGGACTGTATCATTGCAGAGGATGGTGACAGCTTAGAGGAATTCATCTGTGCTCCAGAAGTCAACCAGCTGCCACACAGCCCCAATTCCTAGTGGCAGATAGACCTTGTGCTGACCTCTTTCTACCTAGAGGAGTTCATCCCTGAATATACAAGGGGTCATTTCAAGTCTCCTTTACCAGGCAAGAAACTTCACTTCCATTGGAGAGGGCTGAATGTGAAAATTATGTCCAAAGGTAGATGAGCAGAGACAAACTTAGGCTTTTCATATTCTTCCTATTACCCAGGGACTACTCCTACCTCAAAGTGGAGAGAAGAATTTCATAACAAATGTTAGAGTTTTGAGAACAGAATGTCAGACTTGGAAGGTATTTTAGAATGTTTAACTCCACCTCCTTCCCCTTACTTTCTATGTACTTTCATTGTATTTTGTATTTAATTTTTGGATGCATAATTTTTCTTCCAATACAACAGAAGTGCCTTAAAGGCAAGGACTGTTCTTTCTCCTTTGTCTTGGATTCCAGGTACCTAGGACAGAAACTGAAATCCAGTAGGCCCTCACTCAAGGCAGGTTGGTATTATTCACTGGATGTCAAAAATCAGAAACGGCATGACTAATTATCTGGCAAATTAGAGTAGGGATGCTTTCAGGACATGGCCTCTGAGATCCCTTTCAACTTGGAAGTTCTATGCTTCTGTTGGCGAGAAGGTCTATATCCATGCCAATGTTGCCATCATTCCTTGGAACCCGAGAAGCAGCTTCCTTTGCATTGGCAAAACTCTCCCTTTTATTGAAAAAGCCTCACAGATGCTCTTTGTGTTCAACAGCTTAGTGGTCCAGCTTTCCTTCCTTCTTCTCTAACACGCCATTTCTCTGCTAACTTCCCAACATAGTTTAGGATCTCCTTCTGTTTTTTTTAAATCCTGAAGGTTTTTGTTTGTTTGTTTTTAACATTTCTTCCATTTCTTTAAGGAAGACTTCAATAGCCTCTTACAACCTGGATCTTTCCCATGCTTCTAGCAACAACTAGATGAAAATAGATAGATGGATGGATAGATAGATAGATAGATGATAGATAGATAGATAGATAGATAGAAGATACAGATGGAGCTATAGATACATTCAAAAGGCTCTGTTATCTCATCAATTAAAGAGTTTCTCCCATGGTGCAGACCAAAACCCATACATGCCATCCCATTTTTCATGATTCTCTTACAATATTCTAGAGGTCTTCCATGATGTCCCTTGACATCAAGGAGCCTTCACTGCCTTACTTGAGTTGGTTCATCATGTGATCAACTCATCTCTTCCCATAATTCAATCCCTGGATGATAATTTTTACTCACCTTCTTCGCCAGAGTTCCTAATACTGACCAAGCAAGTATATTGTACTTTGTAACATATTCCTTTCCAAAATTCTTCCATGTCTCCTTACTATATATGATCACACTGGTACGAAAATAGTATTAAAATAGAGGTCTTTGCTTTCAAAGAAGTATGATGTCATAAAACAACTCATGAAAAAGAAAAGGGGAATATGCATCTGTCTTTATGGTATATGTTTTTACACACACATATATACACATATGTGTATATTTATATATGTATGTGTGTATGTTTATATTTACATATGTTTATATTTACATATATGAGGAGAAACGATTGGTGATATGTTTCATCTAAGCAAACTTCTACCAAACTGTGAAAATGCAAACCTAGGACCATCAATCCAAAGGGAAGCTATTATTTCAATATTCAGCAAAGAGCCAGACCTGGACCATGTCTTGGCTCAACCACAGTTCCAGATCATAATAAAATTCCATCTTCGTGTCAGAGTTTTGAAAAAATCATTCCAGATCAAACTCTTTGGCAGTTTGAAATAACTTTAAGAGATTTCATAAGGCTTGGCTCCTGTCAGTGACATATGCTCTTCCACAGACCTTTTTTGCTGTAATAACTGCCCTGGATCATGTCATGTCCATTGGTAAACATCAGTACTCTATTTTCTTTGTTTTCCTTCCAACCTTCACATGAAGTCATGTGAAGAGGCATATGAGTTTTCCAGCATCATCCCTGGAAGCTCGTAGACACATCATATGTAAAAATGCTGAATCACTGCTTTGAGATGTGGAGGGTGGTTGTCCTTTCTTTGAGGGCATCAGAGGATCACGTGATTTAGAATTTGGAGGGTTTCTTCTTATAAGTATTACACAAATTAAATCATGGTTTCAGGAAAGTGATGCAAAGTTACAAAAACAAAAATTGCTTCGTTATAAAGGATTTAAATCATTTTTCCCTTCTCTCTTTTTTAACTTCAAAGTTTAAAATTATTTAGTTGCAGTTTGGATTTTCCAATGCATTCATTGAACTTTCAAGGTAAAATAATGACAGATTGTCTATTTGTCCTTCCCATTCTTCCATTTCCTCTTCTTTGATTAATAAAAATTTTCTAAGTGACTGCAACAAGCTGCCATACTTCTTGAACTGTTCACCATGCATTCTCTCTAGCTTAGAAACAGACTTGACATCTAATATTCTCTTTAGCTCCTTCTATAAGATAAAATTGAAGTGGACTGATTATAGAGCTACCTAGTTTTTCAAGAAAGAAGTTTAATAGATGAGGAAATGAAGACCCTGAGACATTAAATAACTCAATCAAGACACACAGAGAGTAAACAGAGTTGCAAAGCTTAGATCAGAATGTATGTCTCATGACTCCATATTTGTGACTTCTTTTACAGATTGTTTCAAAAGTAAACTGAAATACCAGCATAGGCACTACTGTATTACTTTAACCTATGCACACACACAATGTTTTGGAGTCAGAAATCCTGGGGTCAAATCACACATCCTTTCCTTACTACCTGCATGGCTTGGGATTGGCTCTCACGTTGTAGTACCATCTCTTCCTTGGTAAAATGAAGCAGTCAGACACTATGCCTCTGAGGTCCCTTCCAGTTATAGATCTAGGATGCTATGAAACAGACAACCTCCAAGTTTCTTTGTGCCCTTTCATGTTTCCAGGGCCTATGATCCGCTGGTGTGGATGCAAAATCTCCAGAGACACAACTCAGCAGTCCACCATGTCTTGGTGAACACATCCCTGATTTTCTGTGGCTGACAACATTCGCCCCGTCTTGGCTCACCTTTTGATCAGATTCCCTGTACTTAGCTAAGCTGGTCATTACCTGAGACACATACAAACCATTCCTGAGCTGGAATCAAAGCTTTGACAGCTTGTTAAAAATCTGTCTCATGTCTCTGTCACTACAAGCTTTGGACTCTCAAGTTCAACTGTGTGGCATGAGAAGGCATTAGACTAGGGAGAAACTGATGAAAATCAAGAGAAAACTGAGATGTTTTCTATGTGTAGACTTGTTGCTGAAAATCTGAAGACTATCAAGTTTATTGAAAAATTTTCTCATAGACATTACATGAGTATTGGATATCTTGGCATAATCCGTCAATCATGAAGTATGTATGAAGAACCCGCTGTGTGCCAAGTGTAGTGCTAAGCATTGGAGATACAAAGAAAGTCAAAACAATTTTCTGCCCTCGAGGAAGTTAGAATCTTAGAGGGCAGACAACAAGCAAACCACTTTGTACAAATGAGCTAAAGACATAATAAACTGGAGATTATTGTCAGAGGGAAGGTACTACTAGATTAAAGGGGGATCAAGAGAAATGATGCAAAGGAAGGCTAGTGTATTATAGAAAAAACACAACCTTGGAGAGTGACACGAAGATGGCAGGAAGGCCTGCATTGAATTTCCATTCATACAAAAGACATCAGAGTGATTGTGGGGAAGGTATTTAATTGAATGATTGATGACCTGCACTGGTAGAGGGAGTTTCCTTACTCAAAGTGTTCAATATCACTGGAATAAAAAATTCAGTTTTTTAAAGTCTATTTTTGAAGTTATAAAATTATTTACTTTTGTGATTTCATTGGTATGCCAAATACCTGATGAGGCGACACCTCTGCCAATGTAATTTAGCAATTACAATAACTAGCCCAAGATAATTTCCTGGAAATGTTAAGAGGTTAAGGTTGCCTAGAGTCATGCAGCTAATTTGTGATGGATGCAGGGCTTGAACCTAGCCAGGTCTTCCAGTTTCAGAGATTGGATCTTTATCCACATTGCCATTTTACTTCTCAGAAATTAATTCAGAATTTAACTTTTGATCATTTCTTTTGAATTCTCTCAATGTTTTTCCCCCATATGTGTAGCATGCATTCACTTCTCCCTGAAGCAGTGGATCTATTCATGGTCACATAACATCTCTGTAGTTGAGATCACAAGGATTTGGATAACTTGAAAGATGTCAAATTCCAATGAGCCCTGTTAGGACAAATTGGGTGCCCATGCAGGCAGAGTATGGATGGTGGTTGCCACACCTGCTCCAAGGCCACAGGCAGTTAATTATTAAACATTTATTAAGCACCTACTATTTTCTAGGCATTGTACTAAGCACTGTGTCACCTTCCTAAGAAAGCAAATGTCCCAGTTGACTTGAAGACTCTGGATCCATTTTTGACCTGTAACAGTTTCCCTCCAATTCTCAGAGTTAGAGGAGACCTCAGCAGCTAACTTGTCCAAATGTGACCTGCACAGGAATCCCCATGACAAACCATAAACAAGATGGCATCCCTCCTCTTGGGCCAGGGAAACCACAGAATCATTTACTGCCTATGGCCACCAGCAAGTCCTCTCACTTCCTCCTCTTGGAATGTCCTCCATGCTTCCTTCAAAATTCAGCTCAGGCAACTTCCTGATCCCCTCACTTGGTACTTATCCCCTCTCTCTCTGCAGGCATAATTGTGTACCCTTTTTTGAGTCTGGTTCACATTTTCCTATTTCTGGACACATTATTTCCTCCCAGATGCAAGGCTCTTGAGCACAGGGACAATTGTCTTTTGGGCTTTTTTATCTCTTGGGGTCTAGCACAGTGTCCAGTATAAAGTAGGCTCTTAATAAAAAGTAGAATTGAATTGAATCCATGTGTGCTGCCTCTCCTCTTCACACTCAATTTCTGATTTGATTTATAGTTTGTGATTTTTTGTTATGGACATGCCTCCCTGTGCCCCAAAGACATCCTTTGGATATTGCTTCTTTGCCTAGGTTAATCATCAGCGCCCAGGAATGTTGTGAGCTCCCTGTCACTTGAGAACTAAAAGCTGCATGTTGTGGGGTAAGCATAATATGGTATCACATATCTAGTGAGAGGACTGGAGTTCACATATATGTTATCCTGCTTACTAATTGTGTGACCTCGGGAAAGTATGGATCTCAGTTCCTAAAGTATAAAATGAGGGGGTTGGACTAGGTGATCTCTAAGAGTCATTACAGCTCAACGGCATTAAGCTCACATCTTCTTAAGGATTCCTTAATCCTTCAGGCTCTGACTCTGGCCAACACCCCTGGGCCAACTAGGGAGGATACACCACCAGTAAGGATAGGGCTTATTGGCTTTCAGCTCCTTTGTGGGGGTGTAGCAAATAGGTTCAAAGTTTCTCATTCAATTATGAGTTTCTAAAACATTTGTGTGTATAATTGACCAGGAATCTCTAAGACATTTATACTTTTGGGTAGAGTTGCATACTGAATTGCACCTGGCAACCACTAAAGTGAAGCCAGAATGCCTCTAAGATCAATGAATCTCAAAAATAGAAATGCTGAGTTAGTCTTTAGAAAGATTTCTAAGACTTTTGGCAGCTCAGAAAGGATGGAGATTAAGCTGCCATTCAGAAGGACCCTTCACCCTCAGTCTACCAGGACAACACAGATTACAAATTTGGCCTTGAGGGAGGAGAAAGAGGAAATGTGTTGGGTCACTTGGAAATCCAATCCCTTGCAGCTGACCCAAGAGAGGTGTTGATAGGTTCCAGATGGAACTTTGTCCAGTTCCCATCGGCCAGAAACACAGGGCTGTCCAGCACGATTGTTTTGTATGTAGATTGGGGAACCATGGCAATAGTTCCACTGGTGACCAAGAGACTTTGCCCCCAAAGCAAGAAGTGAATTCCAAAAGGAGAGATGGATTCCATAGTTATCAGATACTTGTCAAAGTTATAATGTCATAGTTATCGAATACTTGTCAAAGGTTTCAATCCCCTTCATGTATGCTCCTTCCATTCAAACTTGTTTTCAACTGTTGTTGGTACATCTTCCACCTCTCTATCTTTGCACAAGTGCATTCCTGCTCTATCAATCTTGTGTGCCCCTTTCTCTCCTCTATTTCTAGAATCCCTAGCTTTTTCCAAGGTCCAGCTGAAGCGGCTCTCCTGACACACAAGGTTTTCCTTCATTCCTCCTTATTATTGGCACTATTTCCTGCTTGAAATTGTTTTATGTTCATTTGAAATTTTTTTGTGCTTTCTTACTCCTATACCTGTGTCCCCCTAGCAGACTGGAAGTGACTTGAACACTGAAACCATTTCTTCTTTATCTTTGCACATGCAGTGCCTAGCATGGTGTCTTGTATAGAGTAGGTGCTTACGGATGCTTGTTGAATTTGCATTTCATTAAGTTTCTTTCTTGGGGCAGGTCTCTCATGGTCCTGGACATTAAAGATTTCATTTAAAGTGTAGCAAGAGTGCCACAGTGTTCCTAAGGCCTTAGAGATCTCATAGACATTTTCATCAGGGTATTTGCAAATTATAGACTCTTCTGTTAGATCAAAGGGTTAATCTTGATCAGCCCTGGCCAGAGACATGCTGTTGTGGGGTGAGACTATGCTGTCATCATACAGCTGGAATTTCCCAATCCTAAATAGCTCCAAGGACAATTGAATCTAGCAAAATGGCGACAACCTTAGAGATACATCCAAGGCATTTGTGGTGGTGGCAGCTGAAATCAAGTTTTTCTCAGCAGGAACTCCTTACTGATTACTTCCCAATACGTACTCTAAAGTCTGATGATCTATGAATGAGACAATGGAAAGGATTCACTGGTTTGGAAAGCCTGATGTCTGGGATTTGGAAAGAAAGAAAGAGAATGAGAGTGTAAGCCCTGTGAGCAACACGTGCAAATGAATAAGGTACAGACCCAGAGCCCGAGTCTTCTCTTGCCAAAGAGAGGAGAGAGACTCCAGTTAGCCCTGGGACTTCCTAGGGCAGATATTTTACATTTTGCCTGAAATATAGCTGTCTATGTGTTTCCTCTGTTCTCTCTTGTGAGGACATGAATCTAAGGTTAACTTAGAAGGAAGCAGCAGATTATCCAACCCCACTCCTTGGAGCCTTGGAGAGCTCCTACTGAACTGCCTCTAGGCCCTAGCCCTGCTTAGCTGGGCAGGCCTGGAAACATCCAACTTGGAGGCACATGCTTTCCTCATTAACTTCAAGTCAGGCTGAGTGACCATGGTCAGATCCCTTACAAACCCCCTCAGAGCCCATAGCCACCTTCAGCACATTTTCTCATGTTCTCAGTGCTGAGTTGAGATGCCTGGACATTTTAATACATTTTAAGGCCAGGTTTCCAGCAGGGATTGAAATGGGGAGAAGGATGCATGTCAAAATGTGACAAGAAAATCTTTTTCTTCTTTGATTTCTGGCAGAACTCAGACGTGGAAGTTGTGGAAGGTTTGGGAAGATGTCAATTCTTGACAGGTCTCCAAGCCAACTTGGCAGACTCCCTCCATTCAGAAAGTTCAGATGAGCTTTGGGTCCATAAACCTTTGGGTAGTTTTGGAGGATCAAATTTTGTTGTCAGAATTCTGCGGAGGTCTGACATCTCTGTTCACCTGGGAGCCAAACTCCCGATTGCATTTGCAAAGCGGAAAAAATGTGTACACAGTTCTGACAATATCGAGTGCCAAATTCAATGGATATAACAACAACCAACATCAATATCCTTTCATCCTTTGAGTGTCCCTGTAGGATGAGATCGGTATCCCAAGCTCCGTTCTGGAACAGGTACCAAACACCCGTTGTTCGGGATTTCCCATAACTACCAGAGCAAGGAGGGCAGCCTGGCCTGGATACAGATCTGGCCTCTGAGAGCTCAGCAACTGGGTTCAAGTGCTACCTGTGAAACGTTATGGCCAATTTTCCTGGACAAATCATTCAATCTCCCAATGTCTCCAGAAAGCCCTAAGATTAGAATTCAGCAAGCAGCTGTCAATCCATGATTCCTCTCTCCACTGATTAAATTATAGGAATGAACAAAACAGAAGACTGATATAAGTAGGCTAACGTCTAGGATAATGGTTCATAACACCACCACCTGTGTGTGCATGTGTGTACGTGTGTGTGTGTGCGTGTGTGTGTGTGTGTGTATTTCATGAAACCTTTGGGCAATATTCTGGTAAAGACTATGAATGATTGTGTAATAGTATAATACTTTTCACTGAATAAAATAAAATACACAGAATTAGAAAGGAAACCAATTCTATTGAAATATGTTTTTGGAATATTAAAAAACAAACAAGGCAAACAATTCCCCAGGTTATGAATCCCTGATTTTGGTTGACAGACAGTTCAATGGGGCTATTTTTTCACTAGGGGTCTTTGAAGTCCAGACCTTACCCATCCTAGCTGGTTGACCATAGGCAAATTACTTATTTTGAACTTCTATTTCCTCACCGGTAAAGTGGGAATAATATATGTAACTCTTACATCACATGGTTGCTATGAATAATGAAATCAGCTCCTCTAGGAAAACTGTAAAGCACTATATATGTAAGCAGATATTATGACGATGATTATTCTGGCTATCATTCCTCCATTTAAACCCTCCTGTGAGGCCTCATTATGCCAAGGTCATGACCCTAGTTCTCAAGGCCTATGTCCACAGGACACAAAGCCTCTCATGTCTTACCCGAAAGGGTAACCCTTATTTGCTCTGCTCCCTACAAGCTATGTGACCTTGGACATTTGGTTCTCAGTTTTTTTAGCTGTAAAATGGGAAGGCAGAGCTTCCAGGCCTCTAACTCTGAATCAGTGAGTATGGTCTGGAGGCAGACCATGGACCAGTCTCATTAAGTGCATAGAGTTAAGTGCACACCACTCTGGTGACTAGATGATACTTTAGCCAAAGCAAATCTTGCTGGATAGTTATTAATTGGAGCAGTGTTGTGATGCCAATCAATGGAAGGAATAATCCTAGATCCTGAAGTATTGTATCTATCATCCAGAAATTGGATATGCTTTACCTTCTCCCTGAGAGACAAGAACATAAGGGGAGGAGGTTTACCATCCCCTGGGTTATCTTAAGTCTTCCTGGATGCATATGAAAAATAATTTCCATTCCTGGTCACCAAGTTGAACCTAGTATTTAGACGTTTCAAGCTTTTAAAAAGTATGTTACCCATATCTTCCACTTTCCCAGGCAGACATTTTTTTTTCTGTCCCAAACAATCTGGTAGGGGGTAATTTGGGACAATGAGAAAGAAAGGAGGGAAGGAAGGAAATCTGGCTTTTAGATCCACTTTTTGTAGCTTTTACAAGTCTCTGATGTTCACCCTAGGCCTTCCCTATACTCTTCCTGGGCTCCCACTTAGGTCTAAATGGTCTCCAATACACAGAGTTCCCTGAGAATGCTCTTATAGAAACGACATTTCCAATCTGTTCTGGATGTTACTGGTCTGGGGAGCCTGGCTTGGAACTAGGAATGTGCCCGATTATTGCTGCCACATTTTCCTTAGTGAATTCTGGGTTCTGATTGTCACAGGTTTTAGATGCTACAGATTCTGTCAATGAGTCCCTGTTCCATGAACTCTGAGGCAGAGCCCCTTAGCACCTTGATCTGAACAGAAATACTAGCATGACCCATGACTTTCCTTGCCTAAATTAGACCCAGTATCAAGCCTCCTCCCCAGATCCTTCTTCTTGGCATTTGGGAACTGTTTCAAACATATTCCCAAACTGATGCCTAGCACAGCCGGGGGAATTCCGCAGGCCCAAAAGCACAAGGCATTACCAAGAGAAAAAAGAAGTGACGTGCAATGAGAAGTTTGGAAGCCAACCCATGAAATCCTTCCATCTACTTCATGTTTCTCGATCTTTCATTGTATTTCCAGTTGACCAGCAGCACTTCCAAATGAAGGTGTCTCTACACACTTTTTAATAGATTTCAACTATATTTTGTACATGGGAAATGATTTATTTGCCAATCCAATTGTCTTCTCAGTTCCCATACTTCTTGGTCACTCTGTGGTTTTCTCCAAGATGCTGTTCTCTTCTGCTTCTCTTCTTACCTGTCTCACTGCTCCTTCTGGGGCTCTTTTATACATCCCTATTCAGATACAGGCTCCATATTCAGATACAGGCTCCATAAGCATGGGTACGCCCAACCACGAACATGATGCGGGTCACCCATATAGTAAAGACAACACAAAATGGCAGGAACCCAGAGGAGTCCCAGGTACTCAGTGGGATCCAAGTGCCTGGTGGAGAACTGCTACACTACATGCCATGGGCAAGTGGTCATCACAATGCTAGGGTGGCCCATCTACAATCCGTAAGTCATAGTTACATGACTTCATCTGGAGGGTCAAAGGAGAGAATGGCCCTCTCCTCTATTAGTGCCATGGAGCAGGGCAGGACCAAAATGCTGCTAAGGGTTTTCTGCATTGAGCCAAAGAAGGAGGTTCTTTCAGCCTGAGCTGAAGGACTGCAAGTAGCCAAGGTTCTCATCTCTGAAATTCCTAAATGATGGCACACATGGTCAGCCACGAAGTGGGAAGGGAATTTGATTATGCTGTATAAATCCACATTTCAGCTATACTTTGTGACATTTAAAAAGTTTGGGAGACATAGTTTCTGTGTAATTAATCAATTGATTAATAATGTTAGCATTCTATTAATAAAGGAGATCAGTGGCACTCTCAAATACCAAAGACCATCATGGTGCTGGTTCATAATTTATATGCCATTGGAAAAGTGGGTGTTCTTGAGGGTGGCTATAAACTCTAATTGATTACAACTAATGAGAAAATTTGTATAAAAATGAGACTGTGGACTCATTCTAATGAGAGTCTTGGGGGATATTTGACTTGGATCACCTAAGTCTTAGCCAAAAAGATACCAATTTCCATATCACTTGTCTGAAAAAAGGGAAAATTCTCTTTTTCCCAGACTTGTTTTAATAAACACAATGAACAGAATACACCCATTCAGTTATATTTAGAATTTCTTTCATTAAATCTTATCCTGGTTAAATCTTTGTCCAAGATTTCCCACACTACTTGATTTCTGGGTGAGGAAATGGGGGGAGGGGGAAACTTGGTCCTAATTCAAAAATTCATTAATAATACAGAGAGAAATAATCATTTCTCTCAAGTTCATGCAAAATATTCTGTACTTAGTCTAGCACCTACAACATTGTAAGCCCAGGATAAACTGCCTGCGAATTGATTAATTGCTACATATCTCCCTGAGCATTTTGAGCTCCAGTCCTAATCAGCAACTGTCTGCTAGATACCTTCACCGTAATATTCCATTCTGATTGATGGGTATTTCAATCTCAGTACATCCCAAACAGAATTCATTACTTTTCCTCTGTAATGTTACCCCTATCCTACATTCCTTTTTTCTCCTGTGGGTACTTCTAGTCTCCCAGTTTCAAGACGGCAGAGGCTTCTCTGACTTTTCCCTCTCCAGTAGTCAAAAAGTTGTCAGTTCTCAACCAGTTCTAAAACCATAATAGCTTTCAATGCATGCTTCTCTCTCTCTTGGTTACAGACCTCCAAGGCCTCTTACCTGGATATTACAACAGCCTCCTTACTATGCTTACCTACATCCTGTCCCTCCTTTCTCTATTCATCCTCTACAGAACTGCCAAATTGATATTGCTAAGGTCTGAGCATATGACTTTGTGTTTACTTTGTATTTGTTTTGAATGTGGTTAACTACATTCACACCGATTGCCTTCAGGAGAAGGGAAACTTCTTGAAGTCAAGGAATGTTTTTGGTTCTTGTCTTTGGATTCCCCATTCTAGCACTGTGAATGGATCATAGAAAGTTCTTTATAAATGCTTGTTGAATGATTGAATGAATGAAAGCCTAACGCAGTTATTCTTAACATATTTTGTCTATCATAGACCCATTTGGTCATATGGCAAAAAACTGTCTTTAAATATAAAAAATGAATACAAAAAAAATTACAAAGGAAATCAATTGTATTAAAATTAAGATAGTTTTGTCCCCTATCCAAGTCCAAGGAGCCTTTGAAATCTATGTGCAGATCCTTCCATAGATCACAAATTAGGAATGAATGGCCTGAGAGCAATGTAGGTTGAATGAGAGAGTTGCCATTTTGGAGTTGGAAGGCCTCAACTCTAATCTTCTTTCTGTCGTGTACTAGCCACAAGACATTGGGATAGCCACAGAACTTATCTAATTGTTAATTTTCTTGTTTCTAAAATAGAATAATGCCTCAGGTTCTATGAATCTCAGAGGGTGACTGTTAGGTACCAATGTCCTTAGAATGCTTTGAAAAGTGAAAGCGCTATGTAAAACATTAGCTGTCCTTACTAGTAGCTATAGAAAGTTCCATAGCTCATGGTAATCTTTCACTGGATCTAAGCATGATCGTTTCTAATTCTTGGTAGCTGTGTGATCAGCCCCTGAATGGAAACAAGGGCACACTACTTCATAATCTAAAATCCTCCTCTGTTTTTTGTGGGCTCACAAGTGAATCACCCTTCCCCCACACTCCAGGATCTCTGGCAGTCCTCTCAATCTTGGTTAATTACATTAGTCTGTCCTGTCTTCTTATGGCCGTAACATATGCTTCAAATAGCATCCACTCACAAGTCATGCCTCTCAGAAAAGAGGGCTCATTGTATGTGGCTAAATGATGTACATATGGGAGCACCCAGACAGACACATGTGAACATGTCTGCAAGGGAGAGAGGAACCCATATTGCCAAAGAAAGTTACAGATACCCAGCTGAAGCCAGTCTGAGCTAATTTACATAATGAATATGTTTGACTCTAAACCACATATTTGTGCTGCCTTTTCCCCTTGTAATGAGAGGCAGTGTGGTGTATGGTATGAAAGAGTAGGAGTCCTGGGTTTGAATCCCAGCTCAGCTACTTACCAGTTGTGTGACCCTGTGCAGGTCACTCTATCAGAGACTAAGTTCTCTTACCTACATTATGGACAGAAATGTATTTTCCTTGTCATCTTACAGGATCATTGTGAGTCATGTACTTCATAACCGTGCCTTGTGGAGATCAGTATCTCTTTTTGTCCAATAGTGAGACCATGTGTTCTGCTTTCAAGCTTTTTATTTCCTTGCATCATGGCTTTGAGTTTTGTGCCCTGCCATCATACTGCTCCCATTGATGGCTGTCAGTACAGGACTTGGCATGTTTTCTTCAAAGTAAAATTATTCCAGGATAGGAAAGGGCCACCTCACCTGGAATTGGGAAGTTTGTGGGAATGGATGGTGGTTTAGTAAATCAACCATCCTGACCCAGTCATTTCCCTAGTCAGACATATTTAGAGTGCTTCCATGGGGGAAAGGGGAGAGGACCCAGAGCCATGCTAGGGGAGGTCCAGTGGAAGATCCTGGCAAAGTTCAATTTAAAATCAAGAAGACTTGTCAGAAAAAGGTGCCTGAAAGCTTTATTCAAATATTAAAAAGTGGGCTTATTCCACTTAGTAGAAGCTATGGAGAAGCAAATTTTGAGTGAATAGAAGAGACAATTTGCTAACAAAACCATGCTAGGATGAAGAGGATACTTTGTGGTGGGAGGTGGGCTCCCCTTCATCCAAGGTTTTCAGGTAGAGGCAGAAGGTGCAATCTCCCAAGATTCCTCCTTGAGTCCAGCTTGGAACAGATTGCTTCAGAGATCCCTTATGTCTCTGATCTTCTAGAATTCTATAGCCCAAACAAGGATGGCTTGAGTCATATTGTCCATGATGAAGTTTTAACCCAAAATGTCCACATTAAGAGAACGTCTTCTTACAAAGAAAATCAAAAAAGGAAACATGATGGAAAGCCATTGACTTATAAGAAGTCATGATTTTTCAGATAGCAAAGGTATGCAGAGATGAGCAGTTGAAAAAGCCTAGGAAAAGTTCTCTCTGCTAAATTTAAGCCCTTCCTTGCTTTACCGTGACTTAAGCTTTCATATTTCATCATGGGGAAGCAGTATGTGGCAGGCTAATGGTCTAAGTGCCTACGGCTCCTTTTCTAAATATTTATTGCTGACGAGTGTGTTCATATCAAGGCCCTGGCATGAGCTTGTACCTCCCTCCCTTGTCCCAGTGGAAAATAGCCCATCTACCACTCATGTTTACAGAAACGGGGCTTAAAGGCTGAACTTAACTTTGCATTTTTTTTTATTTTTAAATACCCATCTTCTGAAATCAATCATCTTTGTTTTGTTCCATTCCCCTGAGTTCCCAGCCCAGAGTCATAAAGCAAAGGCTGCCTGTCTCAACTGCTGATACACTCGGAGTGGAGCAGAGCACAGCAGGCCCAGTCAGCTGAATGGTTCAAAATCAGCCCATTGGAGTTTTGAGAGGCTCATCACCAGGGAGGTCACTGGGAAATCGATTGTCCATCTCCCCATCAAGCCAATCAAACCACAGAGCATGGATTGAGTAGCCAATCACCAAGCCTCTCCTGAGTGTCTTTCTTCTGCTAGGCAATGTGATGAGACATCTTCTTTTAGAACAATCTTTCAACTATTATTATAAGGATTAAAGTAATCCTGTTCCTTCTCTCAAGGAGTTTATATATTCCTAAAAGGTCCTTACTGCCACTGACAATGATGGAAATTTTCATTTAGGCTTCCATTTTCCTAGAACTTTCTGCCATACACGATCCAATGTGAAGTTTCCAAATGCAAGGATGCTTATCTAACTTTTCGATGTAGATGACTATATGATAGGCAGAGGCCCCTCACAGATATGGAACCTTGGTCTGACAACTTCTGGAATGCTCTGTTCAATTTTAAACAGCACAATTTCAGGAGGAAAAGGATAAGTTGAAGGATGTCCAGAGGACAGCAACTAAGGTGGGCTGCTGATGCATTTCAAGTCCCTAGGTCTTGAGGTTTGTTTGAAATAGGATGCTGGTCTTCAAATAGAAATGAATGGGCTTTATTGTGGAGGAGAGTTTAGACATGCTTTCTTGCCCAGAGAATCAAATAATCATTCAATAAATATTTATTAAGCCCCAACTATGTGCAAGGCCCCACAGATCTGGAGATACAAATACAACAAAGAAATCTAGTCCCTGCCTAAAAGGAGGAAGACATCACAGCAAAGCAAGTCAAAAAGTAGGATAGGAAAGATAGGCAACATGGTGGCATGGAAGGAAAAGCAGAGACGTCTCACAATAACAGTTCAGAAATGAGATGTTCTGACTGAATGAAGGTTTGGGAGTCCATTGCTCTACCTTCAAACTAGACAGACAGAAGTATGGTCTAGCATAAGGAGGAATCCACAAGTTGATGAGATGTAGAGAATGATAAGCTTATCCCAAGAATGAGCTTTCTGAGGCCAGAAAGACAAATCAGTCAGCAAAATACCAAAGCAGTGAAAGCAGGTGAGACATGCAAAAAGGAGCATCCTGTGGGAGGAGGGCAGCTAAGGTAATTGAGATGGGGGGGAGGAGAGACACGAACACAACTTCCTAACAATGATGGCTGTTCAAAGCAGGAAAGAATGCCTTGGGATGGAAGAGAGATCCATTAAGAAAGGAGGTTAAAGTAGCGAATTCTTCAAGCACAGGCTGGGCCACAATGTGTCAGGTAGGGTAAAGTGGTGTTGGTTGGTTTGGATGTCTGCTGAGGTACCTTCCAATTTGGAAGTTGGAGAATTTTCTGAAAGTTGCTATTTTAAGGAAAGCACTTTGGAAAACTATCAAATGCCATAGAATCAAAAATAGTATTTTATCATGATTTCCTAAGCTCATTTATTTTTTTTAAGAATCCCCCAGTTCCAGGCAATATGTCTTAGCACCATTTTGGCTGATTATGTCCATTTCACAAATTCTCCCATCCTGGTTTGCCATGCTGTTTGAACTCTAATTTCTGGAAGCTAGATCACTCTGTGGACATCATCTGTTGGAGGAGAGGAGATCTCCTAGTCTGGCCAGACAGGGATGAGATTTCAGAGGATTCTCTTGCATGTGGTAGGTCAAGATTCTGTTTAGTCACACAGCTAGCTCCTCACTGCAGTATCCATTTCAAAATCCTTCTTTCTTGCTACTGTGACACATAAAACATCTGGCTCCAGGGCGAAAGCCCCAGGCAAGCACTGCTCTCTCCCTTCTCACTGGAAGGAGACTTCCAGACAGAAAACTCAGCTCAAGCAAGAGAGAAGGGTCTACTTGGTCCCTATGAATGCTAGCATGCTGTTCTTTTGAGTGTTGCTAAACTATCATGATGGAAGAGTGTTAGAAGACATTTTCAGCCATTGTGGCTATACCTGTCCTGCAAAGTTGAGTCTCAGAGCTTTTTTCACATCAACCAGGAGCTTAAAAATGATGCTAGAAGAGAAGCACTCATTAGAGAGCACCAGGGTTCTACCTGCCAAAGAATTCCAGAAAGGATATGGAAGCTCCACAGCACTGGTCCAACCAGCTATTTCCCCATCACTCACAGTGACATCAGAGGATATTTTCAAGGAAGGACAAATCTAATTCTTAACAAGTTCTTTCTACCTTGTATACAGTTGAAATCCATCTCTGCCATTTCTAACATTGGTTGTACTTCGCCAGATCTTAAAACAGTATATAAGAACCAAAAGAGAATCTTTTCCTCTCCTCTTTCTCTTCCTTCTCTGCCCTCTTCCCACCCCACCCCCCTTGAATAGGTGAAATCCTATGGCCACCAGCATGGAAAACAAAGTTCAAAGAAATTCATTTGCCCCCATTCATTCTCAACTGGTGTCATGAGTTTTCTGGATTTGAAACTGAGCCATATAATCCAGAAGAGGAAAGAGTACTGAATGAAAAATGGGGCTCATCTTGAGGAAAGAAAATATTAAACTTTCCTTACTCATCCCAGCCCTATCACGAATAGTGATAATTAAACTCATTTTCATAGCCCTTGAAAGTTTACAAAACACTTTACAGACATATTCTTCTAGAATTCTCACAGCAGACCCGGGCCATAATATCTATAATTGCCCCATATTAGAGTGGAGGACAGAGGCTCAGACAAGTAGTGGTATCTTAGTGATACAGCTCTCCAGGGTTGGAGGAAGAATTTGAACCCGGATCTTTCTGACTCACCTTCTAGATGGTTGTCCTTCACTCTATGTACTTCATCACTTAACTCATTAACATCCTGAATAAATCTGCTGCAATCCTGATTCGAAGCCTAGGAATACTGGCTGGAGTGAACTTCAATATCCTCAGGTGAAGGAAAATAAGCTCTACTTTGAGTTCTGACTCTTTTTTGCAGAGAGACTCTGAGTAAAGGCAAAAGCCACACTAGAAGTATCATAAAGAACTTTTTGAAAACCTTAAAACATTTTATTTGGCATTAACTACTAATAATATTAACTAATATTATTATTTCTAAAATATGGTGAACTCTCAATATAGAAACTGGGTACATATCTACTCCAGTGCTTCACTGGGTAACTGGAACACACTCATTTAGTAAATTTTGGGCTTAAACACCTTCAAGATCATCTATTCTAATGTCCTCATTATCTAGATAAGGAAACAGTCCTAGAGAGATTTGTTCAAAGTCAGCAAAGTAAACTACTTGAATCAGGAACTGACCCCAGGTGTTCAGACTCCAAATCCATAGCTCTAACCACTGCACCATATTTCCTCTGACCCAAAACACTTCGGCCTCTTGACAGATGACAACCCTGCAATACTTGAAAACACATCTCCTGTCTCCCCTGAATCTCTTCTCCTGTCTAAACATGGCAATCTCTTTCAACTCATCCTAGTAGGAGAAAGTTTTTATTTCTCTGACCATCCTAGTGACCTTCCTCTTTGTTTCCTCCTCACCTTCCCCTCCCTCCCATGGCTCATATCATGTTCCATATGGTGTTAGATCCACAGAGAGCCAGCCTTCATTCATTTATTCAAAAACAGTTGTGAAGTGACTGCTATGTTCCAGGCACTGGACCCTCACATGCTATCAAACCACAAAACACAGCAAACAAACCATTTCCTCTCCTTTTTTTCTATAGGGAGAACAGACTAGTGGGATAGAGGAATGACTTGGATAATGGAGTTCATGGATTTAGAGTTGAGACACATTTTGCAAATCACATGACCCCTCATTTTGCAGATGAGGAAATACAAGCCCTTAGTCATTAGGCATCTTGCCCACTGTCACACTAGAGTTGGGAGGCAAAGTGGAGATTTTGAATCCTTATCTTCTGACTCAAAATTCGGGAGCTTTTCCTGGAAAATCCTCCTGATTAGAAATGAATTACAATCTTTAACTCATCCTTGTGAAGCTAACACTGAGAGATTAGCTAAGCAGTGGCAAAGTGATTCCCTACCCTGACCCAGGTTGGAGATCCATCAATCACTGACAACCTTCCTTCTCAAGGAGTGGTCCATGGTGGGAGTCTGTCCTCTGCTGTGTTTTCTTGGATATTTTAATGAATGGTTGGAGTAAAGATAAACAGTCTGTGATTATCAAGAAACGGATTTAAGGGTATAGGAATGGTAACTAATGGGTACGTAAGAGAGAGAGAGAGTGAAAGGGAGAAGGAGGAAGGGAGAGAGACACAAGGAGAAAGACGTAGTTTAATAAGTGCTTGCTTTGTGCCAGGAACAGAACTGTACAGGTATGAAAGCTACTCTCTACTCACAAGATAACACATAAAGGTACTGTAGAGGTGATAGGAGGAAGGCTACCCACACAGAGGCTGGATGGTAAGTGAGGAGGAAGAGGGTTCTGGAGAAAGCTTAGACAAGGCCAACATGAAGAATGGAAGTGACCATTCCTAAAGTGAGGATTTCAGGGAAAGAATCTCCAACGGGCAGAAGAGGGTCCAGGGGGTGAAGATTTCTCAGGGTGGTCATATGGCAGAATGAAGGAAGTAAGCATCCTAAATGTCTCAAGAAGCTAGAAAAGTTTTCCAAATCTATCAAAATGAAAGTGAGTATATATCAGTGCTGAGTCTTGTATTTGGTTTAAAAAAATCAACAACACTAGTACATCATGGGAGAGCTATGGAGAGCAAAGAGTTCATGGAGAATTTTCAGAGGGTTCTGAATGGCCTGCAAGCTTGGGGACAATCAATGATTGGGGATCTTAGCTAAAAAAGTGCAATCAGGTTTCAATAACATTCAAAGGAATGGAGAAGCCCATCGATGTTATACTGTTCCCCACTGTACCTGAATCCTTATCTAGAATATGATGCTTACATGGGGCACTCACAAATTGAATCCAATCTCCTGACTGGTGTTGTTACTCCCTCTCCTTTCCTCTTTTTAATCCGTGCTTGGCAAAGCTGCCAAAGTAATCCTCTTAAGGAGCATATCTTACCATGTCACTCCCATAGAAAGGGAGAGCCATGGTCATAGTGATTCTTAACTTCAGAACCAAATCATGTTCAAATGAGCCCCCAAAGCCTCATCTCTGATGATTTCAATCTGACCCCTTCCTTCCCTCTTTCTGACACTTTACTCTTAACAAAATGCCTGAAACATAGTAGGTGCTTCATAGATGCTTGTTGACTTGTCTCCTCTCTACAATCGAGCTACACTGGTCTCTTTTCTGCCCTTCACATGTAGCATGCCACTTTCCAAATCCATTTTCAAACTAAGTTTCTCCCATGTCTGGAAGGCTTTCACGTCCCCTCTGCACTTCTCTAGTGGCCTTTGATCCTCAGTTCAAATCCTACTTTCACAAAAGACTTGTCGCAGTCCATCTGTTACTGGACTCTTCCCTTCTGATAGTATTTGCATCTACTCTATATAACTTCTTTTTTGTATCTAGCTATAAATATGTGGTCGATCCTATTACAATAGAAACTCCTTGAGAGTAGGAACTGTTTATGCCTTTCTTTTTATCCCCCACACTTAACACATAAACTGGCGCATAGTAAGTGCTTAAATAATGCCTATTGCACGTTGTCCAACCAATTAATGAAGTATGGCATTACATAAGTCAGAGCATGTTCATGGATTGTAGACTCACAGATTTAGAATTGGATGGGATGTTACAAAGTCATTCCTTCCATGTTATAGATGAGGAAACAGAAAGTAAGAGAATTGGTTTGACTGGGGCCAAACAGTGAGTACATGTCTGAGGCCAGATTTGATCCCTCGTCTTCAAGTCC
Source organism: Bettongia penicillata ogilbyi (assembly GCA_023548195.1). Classification (NCBI taxonomy): domain Eukaryota; kingdom Metazoa; phylum Chordata; class Mammalia; order Diprotodontia; family Potoroidae; genus Bettongia; species Bettongia penicillata. The sequence continues at coordinate 16,302,837 of JAJHZJ010000132.1, forward strand.
ACTGTGAAGATGATGACGATGGCTGGATGGTGATGAGATTTTAAGGCATAACAAATGCCTCCTTTAGCTGAGTAAGTGAACTGCACATGGAAAACAAACATTTATTGAAAAATCAATGGGGAGACATGTTACTTCCCTAGCTCCATTTTGGAGGGTTTGATGACTTTCTTCAAAGACCTCTGTAAGCGCTAGCACAATAAATACTTTAAAGCAGGCATTTTCATCATTATCCCCCTAGGGATCCACTCTCTCTCTCTCCTCTCTCTTTCACTTTCTCTATCTCCCCCCCACCCCGCCCTCTCTATCTCTCCCTCTTTTTCATTCTTTTTTCTTCATATTGGAAGATTTTTCCTTGAATGTTGTGTCTCAATCCCATATGAGAATGGAACTTGCTAGCCATCTTAGCAATAACTCCATTAAGAGAAGATTGGAACTTTGTGACCCCATAGTAACATTTGAATAAAGATCCATCATCTCTTCCTACCAACATGATAGAGGTTGGGCCAACACCATGAAGTCCAGTATGGGAAAAACCACTCCAGTTTTGCCTACAGACTGTGGGTAGGCCCAGATTCCCTACTTATGCTATCATAGAATGTACAACTCCTCATGTTCTCCATTCCTTCTGTGACTAATTCCTGAAAGTCACAAGGAGAAAGCAAAACCTCCCACAATTGCTCTGAATTTTATTAAAAGAATAAGGCCATATCTAGTGAGTGCTGTTCTATTAAGAAACTGTATGATTTAGTAGATAGAACTTTATGGAGTCACCACCAGGAAGCCATTCTACCTTTCTGAGATCATTTCTTTACTTTTAAAAAGGAAAATGCCTTCTAAGTCAACTGAAATGAATTTATTTTTATAAGGGATAATAAAAAGTCATTTTTCATTGTTTTGATTTCAGGTGTGATTAAATCCATCCTTCTTGACCTTGGCCTATGGATAAACTATCTGACCATTAGCTATCTGACCAGTTTGTCCTTTCTCTTCACTCACTATTTATGTCTTCCAAGCCTGTGGGAATTATGTTAGATGAAGGATAGAGTGCTGGATGGAACCTTTGAAATGGATGGGTCCAATACCTTCATTTTACAGAGAAGGAAACTGAGGACCTCTTTGAAGCAAGTTTACTTGACCAGCATCACACAAGAATATGTGACAGTCTCAGTATTTGAGCCTAGATCCCCTGACCCCATATCTACTCAAGTATCACTAAACTTTCTACTGTACAACCACAGAGTCCCTCCATGACTGGAAAATTACTGGTAGTCGCCATCTACGCAAATGCAGATTTGGCAAGATCTCTGAAGGTAACTGGGCTAACTAGATTCTAGCCCACATCTCTCTTTTTCTTTCACAGATTTCATTTTTTTTAAATAACTGACTGACTGATTGACTGAATGAATGAATAAAATCTTCTCACTAAGCACGTCTTTGTTCCAGGAGGAGTTTAAAGGACTGTGGGCATAAATCCCCAAGGGAGACAGTGGCTGCCCCTCAATGTGCTCCCAATAGGAAGAGCCAACACATCCAGGGAGCAGGGGCCAGATAAGGATCCATGAAGGTGGAAGGGGCAACAGCACAATCCATCAGCACTCATCTTTCAGGCATGATGATGACACTGATTTGATTACCATCTCCTGAGGAAGAGGCAGAAGGAAGGGAGAACAGAGAAGTTGACATGTGGGTGAATGGTTAGGGTCAGTGGCTTTGGTGGGTTTTATAACTCTCTGGTCCCTTGGGACATCTCAAGTGCAGGGCAGATTTCCAACTCTGGGGATTGCGGATACAGGCAAGCCCCTGGAGGAGTTCTTGGGTGTGCCATTGGTGAGAAGAGGAAGGCAGCACCAGGGGACAGATTTTTTTCAGCCAAGTAGAAGGTAAAGTCATCTGCTAATAAGGGAGAAAGATGGGAGAGGCTTTGAGGACTTGAAGAGAGAAGAGAGGGGCTAAAACAACCTCTACAGAAAGTTTGTTAGAAGGTTAATCAAGATAAAGTGAATAGATTGCTAGGCAGCAGTGGAGACATAGTTAGATAACATGAACTATTAGTGAATCCAAGCTGAAATCCAAATCTAACTTGTGCTTTCTCAGAAGGTAGATGGTGTTGGGATACACAACCATGCAAAGGGTGGAGGGAGAAGAGGGAGCATGCACGTAAAGGGTTGAAGATAGTGCCCAGTTAATCTCCTTAACTCTCACATCAAGACTAGGAAAAGAGGAAAGAAACTGGAGCTGGGCCGGAGATTCTGGAAGGAAGATGGAGGGATACGGAGAGAGACAGTGAAGGGCAGAGGAAGGGGATTTGGTGAAGTGAATCATTCAATTAATTGGTCAAGTTTTGGGCCAATGGGAATTCTGGATCAACTCAAGTGGTTCTAATGTCTTTGTTTAAAGCCTGGGCCCCACATTCCATACCTGCTGGCTATTGGACTTTGCTCTGAGCCCCTGGCCCATATGGCAGTCAGGAAGCCCTCTGCAAGGTGTGTGCTACAGGTCAAATGCAGAAACAGAAGAGAAGAAACCAAAGGTACCAGCGCAACACCATCTTCCTCTAGGGATACTGCAATATGACCAGGTCTCCGCTTGGAGGCTATGCCTCTTTCCTATGACCAGCAAGCATGCTAAGAAAAGATTTATGTGGGCAGAACAAGGGAGACAGCCCAGATCACTTCCATGAGAAGAAGAATGAGGTAGAGAAGGTCTTCTCCATGGAAGATTCTCAGGATTCCTAATTCCTCCTGGCCTAGTATATCCCAGCTTGTTGTATTTGGAACTTGTTGTATTTGGAAAAGACTTTCTCCAAGGAGCCAAGGGGAGTCATTGCTGACTCCTTTGGGCCAAGGTGCGGCTGGAAAGCCCTCTTTCTTATGGCAAGGCCTCACATCCTTGACTTCCCATCCAGTCACCTTTTGTTGAATACTCATGTACCTCTTTTGTGTTTTTCCCATTGTTGTTGAAAAGGGGCAAGACAAAAAACTGAATAAAATAAAACCATAGCTAGCTCACAGTGATTCGGCATCTTCCCCGAATCACCCAGTGCAAAGATGTTTGCTAGCTCTCTAGAGAATGCATCTCAGGTGGTATGTGTTGGGTGCTCTCTTGCCCGTCCATCCCTCTGTCTATCTCCCCACTGTTGCCCATTTGATTGCCTCTCATTGTCTTATCCGTTGTTTCTTTCCTTTCCTTTGATTCCCTTTCCCTCACTCTTCCAATCTTTTTCTTGATTCTCATTTACCCTCATTTCTTTCTCCAGCATAATCCCCCCTCCTTATCCTATTATTCATACTCTCAATTGTCCCTCTCTCTTTTTCTCTCTCTCCCTTTCCTCCCATCCCCTTATGAAGAAGTAACATAATCCAGCCTGCAATGCTCTGAGCACATGTCCCAATACCCATGGGAAATCAATCATAACAGTTAAGATAGAAATACAAATAAACAATAAAGGCCAAACAGGTCTTTTTTATTTAACATAAGGCAAAGAAGCTATCAGGAGCTGATGAATATTGTCCCCTAACTGTACAAAGTAGAGATCACATGTCTTCCAAATATCCGAACATCAGATGGAATGCCATGAAAATAAATAACTTCTACAATAAACAGATGAAAACATATCAAACTGTTATCTCTTTAAACATATTGTAAATAAAAAAATTACCAGTCCTTCTATACAATAAATATTCAGAAACCATTGACATAGTTGAAATGCACTCATAAATTAACAAGTTTAATTAGTTAAAGCACTGCTTGGGGGATGCCCAGGCCCCCAAACCAAACAAGCAGACAAAGTCAAATAAGAGCAACCACATAGCACAAGCATGTCGAAGCCAAACAGGCTTTGGGATATCTTGGCTTTCAGACGATGTTTCTTTTCTAAAGAAAAATACTTAAACCATTGTCAATATCTTGTTTTCCAAGCATTTAAATAGAGGGGAGAAATGAGGGAGGGGATGAATGCAGAAAAGAAAATATTCATTTGAAATCCAAAAGAAAGAGCCGAGCAAGCGAGCAAATATAGCCCAAGTGGTATTTGTTTGTGCCCATGGAAATGGAGACTTCTAACCATTCATTTTCTTTGACCTACACAACAGCTCCTCCAAGATACAGGGTTTAATTTAAACCCATACAACTCCCTCCCCCGGCCCTCCTGCCCACATCTTCAAGTTTTCATTCTATGTGTAGGTTTTGGGGGGTGACTCATTTTTTTTGACATCAAAGAGGAAGGATGCCAGGAGGCCCACAGAGAGGGAGGCGTTTACAGGGAGCTGGATGATTGGAATCCAAGTTCAGTACATATTGGAACCTCAGAGGGGTGGAGACTCCAGCTCGTAACTCTCTTAGGATCATAGATCTGAAACAAGAAGAACCCGCAGAGGCTGGCTAGTGCAACCTCATTTTACAGATGAGTAAACTGAGAGCCAGTGGAGAAATAAAATGACTTGTTCAAAGTAGTAAGGTAGTAAGAGGACAGGTAGTAAGGTAATAAGGTAGGTAGTAAGAGGACAGGTAAGATTTGAATAGAAGCCCTCTGACAAGATTTAGCCCCCATTTCATTGCACCAAAGGAGGGCAAACTTCCCAGCTGAGCCTCTGGAGAAGGGAAGATAGAAATCAGTCCTAGATGGTCATCCCTACAGTTAAGGGATCTAAAGTCAGTGTCTGAGAAAGGCTTGACTATACTTTTAAGGGGACTTGGGTAAAAGAGTCACAGATAGCAACCACATCCCCTTGCAATATCTCCCTGTTTTCTTAAACAGGTATTGGATTCAAAAGGTTTTTCAGGGTATCAGAATAATTTCATTGGGTTCCTACAAATTTTAGTTCCCTGTGACAAAGGTGAACTACACCAATAGAGTAGATGTATGTGTGTAACATATGCAAAGTGATTTGAGTATACATACCCATATACACACAGCAATGTATATGTGTATCCATGTATATACAGGTATATACACACACATAAGTACACATATGTGTGTATATGATCTACTCATAGATAGAACTGTCAGAAAGGGTCTTAAAGACAGCAACAATGGAAACAGCTTCAATGAAAACCAAGTTCAGAAGGAACCAAGCTGCATAAAACAAAACGGACTCCTACTTAGAAAGCAGCTCTCTAACAAGGTTAGCACAAGCATGAAATCTCATGCATCCCACCAAATATCTCAAAAATGGTAAAAATGTCTAATTCTGATTATACTGTGGACATGCCAGCTGAATTAAACCAAATTAAACTCTACGTGCATGTGTGTGCGTGTGTGTGTGTGTGCGTGCGTGTGTGTGTGCATGTGAATGTCATCTTAGAAGTGTATGTATTTCCTGTTGCTGGGATTTATTTGTAAAATTCAAATCAAATAGTTTTTCATCTGTCTTTGCTTCCTGTTATATTATCCACCAATCAACCCACCCCTATCTTGTCTAATAACTTCATGGTTTGTCTTAAATGGAATTGGGAGATGAGCTTTTCAGTTCAGAAACACACAATCAGGTACATGCTAGCTGCCATTCCTCCCTACTCTTCTCTCCATTTGATCCTTTATGGAGGACATAGGTCACAGCCTTGTCCAATTTCTTATTCTGGAACCCCTCCCCCATTCTTTTCTGAGACTATATGGGACTGACTTCCTCTTAGCTAATTTTAATGCCTTGGCCACTATAGCTGATGCCAATTCCAAGTCCTTCAATAGAATGTTAAGAAAATTTGGAACATTGGAAATGACATTAATTCTTACCCTCTCTCCTCCTTCACTTTTACCTGGTTGAGATGTTCTAGCAAAGAGAAAAGGGGAAACCCAGTCTGTTTCCAACCTTCTCATTCTTTGCTGCCCAATGACCATTATCCCACCCAGGCACAATAGCCTTCCCTTCCTTGCCAACAAGGGTGAGGGTTTAGTCACCATGTAGATTTTGCAAGGATAGCTGCTTTATATTTGCTAGGGTTTTGTTTCTTCCCCATTGGTATTTGATAACCCAGTGTGTGTTTGCATGTGTATATGTATGTGTGTGTATATATATATATATATATATATATATAATATATATACACACACAATCCACTTACATGTGTAATGTATGTATATATGCATATGAATATGCACACATGTATGTGTATTTATATACATACATATATAAAGAATCCTACAGATTGACAAGGTTTGCAAAGCCTTAATATTTTACAAACATTTCAGTGATTAATTTAATTTTTACCCAATTATTAGCAAATTGTCCCCAAAATTTTTTTCTTTTTGCAAGATGCAAACAAGTCTGTAAAAAAAATATATCTGTATAAAAAAAAAGCACATACATGAATAACCCATAGCGGTACTAGGCAAGCTAAATACTGTGGAATAAATTAAAGAAAACTTAGCTATAATCATGGACTTTGATATTTATAAAACAAAATATTTTTTTCCTTTTTTTGCATCTCAGTTAATACAAATAAACACAGGCAGGCACACACACATACACACACACACATACATACATAGAGTTTTGGCTGAAGATACAAATAAAAAATTAAGGGGTTTAAACCCTCATCCCCTCCCCCTCCCTCTCCACCTAACTACTTTTTCTCTTCTTATCCTGACTTTTTGGACAGCTTGGCCACAAGAATGTTCTATAAGAATCCTTTAACCAGCATGATTGTGGTGATTGACTGCTGGCTTGTAGGTTTCTAAAGGCCCAGTTGTCTACAGAGAGTCAGCGCCCTCACAGCAAGTCTCCAATGGCGTATCTGTAACTGAAAGCTGCCATTGCCCAAAGGTTGGAGATATCAAAGCTTTCCCTTTTTCACCTGTGGGGGCTGACAGGTGGGGGTCAGCTGAGGAAAAGAGGAGCCAAGAAGAGGCACGGGTTCTCATGTGACTTTAGAGAGGGTCTTCTGGAAGAGTCACTGGCCTTTCGAGCTCAGTTTCAATCCAAATGTTCAGTGGATCCCCACACAATCCAAAGAGAAAGAAAAAAATAAAATCACACCCTCTTGAAAAATACTGTGTTTTGCACACAAACATTCATTATTTTAGGAACATTAAAATTGACAGCCTGAAATTCTGAAAATATATGTGGACATGATACAATGTAGGTATACATACACACATGTGTTCTTATGCATGGGGCATGTATACAATTGTGCATGGGTGTTTGTATGTGTTGCGCATGCACACACATGTGAGTGCATATTACTTGCACACACACAGACGGACAGGAGTGCATACACATCTACTGTTTCATGAATCTGATTTCCAACAGCGTACAACTACTGTACGTCCAGCAAGAAATGTCCCCTGTTTCCTGGCTGTGCTCTGAAGAGGCCTGGCCAAGATGGAAGGTCTTCCTCTGCGCTAGCTCCCGTCCATCGCAAGCCTGGCCCGTCCCGTCACAAGCAGACTGTTAAAGGCTCACACAAACGTCTTTGGTGTACGTGTCTATTCATTTGTAAGGTACAAAATAATAATAACAATATAATAATAAAAATAGCTATTTTGTGTGTGCTAGCAGTTCTTCTATAGCTCACATTAAGTGCAGCTCTTCTCCTTCCCCCACCCCAAAAATACTTGTTAAATAAAGATTAGACAGGTCAAACACCATCATAGTGCAAATAGTAAACAACGAACCACAACAAAGACAACATTTACAAAAGATAGAACTGTTTGGATCAAACAGCGTTCCTTTCAAGTATCTCTCCTTGAAGCAAAAAAAAAAAAAAAAAAAAAAAAAAATTAATCATGTTATTTCCAATACAAAAAAAAAGTCTTTCTTTTTGTTCTCTCTCAGGTAAACAGTTTCAAACCAATTAGGTTGCATAGTTCTAGAATCATGAGCACCTTAACGAAATGTTACTTGGTATTTTCCCTTCCTTGGGTCTCTCATTTCTCCCACATTCTTGTCCTCTCTCTCTTGTTTCTCTCTCTCTCTCTCTCTCTCTCTCTCTCTCTCTCTCTCTCTCTCTCTCTCTCTCTCTCAATGCAGAAAAGGTGTGATCACCCTGCACAACACATTATCCTTTTCTTGCCAGGCTCATTCACGCCATAGACAGTGTGCGCAAACATGGATGTGGGTCTCACTGTGTACATACACTGCTTTACTCATAGATCTATACATATATATGTGTATGTACAAACATACACATATATATGTATATATCGTAGAGGCATATAGACATGCCCTATGGCCTTGGCAAATTGGGGCAAAGATCCCTGGGAATGTTCCACTCCGTGGCTTTCTGGATGCTCTTGGGAATGGGGGGGTTCCACGTTACTGACAAGTTAGGGGAGCTGACCTCAGGGCTTGTGCTGAGAGGGATCAAAGGGCCAAGGCTGCTGCAAGTCCACCACCAAAGTAGCTAGTTTGTTCTCCTTAGGGAAAAGGGAGGAAGGAGGATTCCCTCTTCTTCCTTCTCTTCACAGTCCCCAGCTCCTTCCCCTGCTTCTTCTCTGAACCCAGGCTAATGATGGTCTGCATTTTCCTTCATATGTCTTCGGCTGATTTTATTTCAAAGTTTCCCGGAGAAGCCCTGGCCCAAAGGAGGGTCTTGTGTCTGGTCATTCATTGCCTTCTCACGATCTCCTGCATCTTTCCTTCTTGTCTGTCCATTGCCCCCAGACTCCAGGGGCCCCTCCGTCTACAGGAGAGGGCTTAGGAGCAGCCACACTCCTCCACTATCATGTTCTGAATGTCTTTCTTGATGATGTTCTGGCCATCATCATAATACAACATGGACATTGGCCGCAGTTTGGTGGGCACGCAACATGACTTGAGGTTGGAAAAGGGGCTGTGCCCCCTCATGCGGTAGTGGTTTATTACGGTGGAGTGGAAGGACAAGGATGAGCCAGAAGTGCCTGCTATATGACTGGGACACTCTCCCTCGCAGTAGTTGGCATGGTAGCCTGTGGGGGCGATGATCCAGTCATTCCAGCCAATGTCCTTGAAGCTGACAAAAAACTGTTTTTTGCAGCAGATGTTGACCTTGCCGTCACACTCCAGGCCCCGGCGGCGGCGCCGGTGAGGGTGGTCCTCGGACTGACGGGCTTGCATCATGAGGAAAGGTCTGTGTGTCTGTTCTTTCTCTTCTTCTCCTACTCCACCTTCTCCTATTTCCTTCCTTCTCCCTTCTCCCTCCTCCTCCTTCTTTTTCTTCTTGCCTGACAGTACCAGGTTGGCACCTGTCTCCTGGCACTGGTCACAGGCAATCCTCACATCCAGAGAGCTCTTACCCTGGTCCAATAGACGTTGTATGCTGCTGGAGACTGGGAAGATATGCCATGTGCTCTTGCGGGCATCGACTGCCTTTTCAGAGATCAATAGTTCGCTCTTCTCACCTTTGAGTCCCACCTCCTCGGCCTCATCTCCCCCATCGGCGCTCTGAGATTGTTTCTGATTCTGGTAGAGCCGGATGGTCACTTTGGTCCTGGTTCGGTTAGCCTTGGGGACTTTCAGGAATAGCCATATTTCAGCACGTTCCACCACAGAGAGGTCACTGCCTTCTTTGGAAATCTCGAAGTGTAGCGTCTTCCTGGGAGTGCCTGGGGTAAGAGACACAGCACAAGAAGAAAGAGGGAACTGGTTAGTGTGGATGTTGGAATCTGTTCCCAGAACTGACCACAAGATAGGTGAAGGAGAACTTGGGGATGACTTGAGGGTAGCCCACCCATTTTAAAGAAAAGGAAACGGAAGCCCTAAAGAAAGACAGAGGGACTTGTCTAAAGTCACAAGGAGAAAACAGAAGAGCTGGGACCAAAGAGGGAGGGAGGGAGAGACTTTGCAACTCGAAATCTTTAAAAGAGAATGATAAAAATGTGTTTTTACATGTAACTGGGGGAAAAATAAACTATTATTTTTTTTAAAAGAGCTGGGACCTGAAACTGGGCCTCTGTCTCTAGCTCTGTTCCCCCGCAATGGGTAAAGTAGAACTCTCCACCCTTAAACAACCACATGCATGTAGGAGAACACTGACCTGCATTTGTCTATTCCTATCTCAGGAATCAAACATGGCTCTGAAATGGTGCCCCTGAAAATATACCCCCCATTTTCAGCACTTCATGGTTGGCTTTCATATATACAAATACCCTCCTTTACATGTAGAACATGTTTCCACCTGATAGGCCATATGTAGCCCAATGGAGAGTGAACTGCCATTGGAGTCTGGAGAAGTCATGTTCAAATCCCTGCATTCATCTAATCTGACTGGGTGAACTTGGGCCAGTCCCTGAATGTCCCACCATCCCAGCATTCCTAGCAAACTCTTCGAGTCCCTAAGCTGGATACCAGGCACTTGCCACACCAATGAAATCCTAGGTTTAGATCTTCCTTTCCCCCTACAAATAAAACCAAAGCATAAAACCAGAAATTTTAACAGCATCATGCTGAGAGAACTACACGTGTAGATATGTTATCATATGTGTATTTGTAAAGAGGATTGTGCTCACATGCGTGTACCATCCATGCATATGCATGGTATATGTGGTTTATGCATGTGTCTGACAAATGTAGATGTGGGGCAGACCTTTGCATTTCCACACATAACATGCATAAATATGTTCACATGTATGCACATGAGTACACGCTTAATATGTGCATACAACTAGATATGACTTTGAAAAACATACACCCACAGTGTACCATGTTCTCATACTACATATGCATTCATAAATACAGAATCACATCTAGGAGCAAAGGGATAATAATACACCATCAAGATGTGATTGTCTAAGTGTGATCTGGAGATCCTGGGGCATCCCTGATGCCCAAGACTTTTTCACTGGGTCGGGTTGACCAAACTATGTTTATAATTACATTAAAGTATTTTAATTTCTAATAAAGTAAATAAATGGTAGATAGATCCCACATTAACAAAAGCTCTTTGGCAGGAGATCCTCAATAATTTTTAAGATTGTAGATGGGTTCAAATAACATGATGTTTGAGCAATACTGTGGTAGAATTAACCTCACAGGGCTTGAAATCCAGAGACATCCCAGCTGAATTTTTGCCTCCATTTCTGTCCCTAGAATCATGGTTAAGCACTTAGCCTCAGTTTACTCATACATAAAATGGGAATAAGTTGGTACTGCTTACTCCATAGTTGTTGCAAGGGAAGTGTTTTGTAAACCAGGTATGGTTCTATATGCACACATGCCTGACTTTGGGTCCATGTTCAATGAGTTCAAATGAGTTTACTTCAGTAAGCATTTGGGGAGTACTGGGCACTAGGATGAAGACAGAAATGAAATAAGGAATGGTCTGTGCCCTCAAGTGTAGGGGTGGCAATATACACTTCATGCATAGCCAAAGCAACACAAAAGGTAGACAGAGTTAACAGAAAATCCTTGCCAGAGAGCACAGATGGGCACTCCCTGGCCTTTGGGAGGGTCTTCTAGCCACATTTCCATACCTCCATATAAAGAACGAAGGATCTGGGAGAAAGGATCTGTGGGGGGCCCTAGACAATGCCCCCCACATCCCACTTTGTGCTCCCTGCAGCCTTTTCTGGAAATTCAGCCCAGCCCTGCTGAGGGCTCTCTCCACGGCAATGGTGACAATTCAATTGTGCACATCAGGCTGGTTTCACCCTCTCTGCAGCAGAAGGCAGCCTTTCGGCTCCCTATTCATGGGGGATTTCATCCCTGTTTTAACACTCTTAGCCCTGTCTAATTCTAGTTGTGGCAAATCTGACCTCTCCTGGGAACCAGACAAAATGAACTCTGTAGTCTGTCTTAGGGTCTAATGTATGAGGCAGGGAGAGTTAGGGAGTGTGACTCTGCCTCTTGGCCACTGGGCACTGTGCTCCTTAGGATAACCAGTGTCCCTCTCATGTTGGGGGGCACTACACTGGCATTCTTCCACAAAGTTAAGGAAACCCAGAAGGTGAGCTCCCTGGTTTAGGATTAAGCCAAAACAATACACCATTGGTAGATTGATAGATGGTCTGGTATGCCCAATGCCATGGACAGAGAAGCATTGCTAGTTGATCCCCATGAACTGGCCCTCCCCTACCCCTCCACGTGGGAATGCCAGCTCTGCCTATAGTAGTGCTAACAAGCTCCCTTCTGTCTTCCCAGGCCGGCCTCTGAAATCCTAACCACTTCAGGGTGTCAATGGAAAGGCCCAGAGACAGGAGCTGCTCAAACAGACCAGCCAAAGGGTAACAACTTGGTTTGGTTTCTCCAGGAAATTGAGAGCATGAAACTGTAGATGTGGAATCATCCCCAGGATGTGAAAGGGCACCTGGTTTCAGTCAGCTCATTCCCACAGATGTCGCTGATGCCTGTTCCTCAGAAGAAGGTGGGGGGAGGGGGTTGGAGGTCAGGGAGCAGGGGATGGTCCCAAGCAGAATGAAATTGCCCCCTAAGCAGCAGGTTGGCAGAATAGGTGATGTGCTCTATACTCCTGGAGGACCTTGGACCAGATTTCACTCCTGAGAAGCAAGAAGAACTGGAATCCTGGGGCAATTCTCCATCTTTCTAACCCTCAGTCTTATCTGTCAACTGGGGATAATAATGAATACCCAGGGCATCTACCTCACAGGGCTGTTAGAAATTTCCAGAGAAGGAATACAAAGTCTTTGGTAAAGGTCAGCTCTGATTACTGCAGACAGAGACAGCAGGCGACATTTTGCCTTTGTGGGTCAACTGTTCCCTAGCCATCTCTACAGCCCAGTGCTTGTCCGTTTGCCAGGATCATAGACTAAGAGCTAGAAGACATCTCTTAGTGAAATCCTCTCATTTTACAGAGGAGGTAACTGAATCCTAGAGAGGTGACTTATCTAAGGCCACTCATTTAAGTAAGTTCAAGAGTCCAGGCCCTCTGACCCACACTGTCTCTCTCAGAGCAGAGGACTGCTGTGATATCCTCTGTGGAGCAAGAAAGGGCAGATGCTAGGTTACAGTTTTTACCTAAGGTGTAAATTGGGTTCCGTATAGCCCTAGGTCCAGATGAACAAAAGGTTTTTAGGGTTCAGGTTCATAGATCTAGAGCTAGAGAGGACCAATGAATCTAAACGCCTCATTTTATAGGAGAGGAAACTGAGGCCCTGGGAGGTTAAAAGACTTGCCCAGAGTCACATAAGATAGTATGAGAAGTAGTATTAGAACCCAAGACTTCCTCACTACAAGCCCAGGACTCTATCCACTATATCAGTGATGTCAAGTGTGTAGAAATGAGAGCTACTCATCCGGATGTGAAGCAACTTGGGGGGGGGGGCACAGATTGACTTAGAAACCCACTTATTAACATTATCTACATCTTGTGATTATTTTTTGTTAAATATATCCCAGTTACATCTTAATCTGGCTTGGCCACACATGGAAGTGTTGGGGGCAGGGGGCTGCAGGCTAGGATTTGACCCCTCTGCCCTATACCAACTGCTTCTCAAGTTAAGAAGAGATTATGTCCCCCTCTCCCCACACCAGACAGCTGGACTGGGATGCGAGTAATTTCTGAGCATCATGGAAATGAGGAATGTGGGAAGAGAGGCCAATGGGAAGGGGCTGAGCCCTCTCAGCTGCCGCTGCATCAAGGACCCAGGAAAGCCATGAACTCTCTTGTCTCCCTGTCCTCCCTGGCCATTTACCCTCTGGCGCTGTGGGTGCAGAACTTGGCCCAGCTACTCGTTGGGATGGTTATTTACTCATCTGGACAGACACTAGCAGCGCCTTTCCTGTGTTTCTCCCCCTCCTATTTTTGACAGTTGGACTATCCCCTCCAAATATCCCCCTCCCCTGTCAGTTCTCGAGCCTGGAGTCCATTTCTGGAATTGCTCTGGAATATAATCCAGACAATTTTCACAGGGAAGAAAATAAACAAGAAACAACAGCCAGAGGAGCAAGGCACGAAAGCTCTGGCTCCAAAGCCCGGGAGAAAGGCAAGCAGAGGGACTCCTGCTTTCTCATGTCCGCCTCACCGACAGGTACCTCTTTTTTTACAAGTTTTCTACCAGCCATAATAATGGAAGGCAGATGCTTTCTTATACCCATGCAGGAGGTGGAAGAAGAGAGTGGCAAAGCCAGCAGGGATAGAGGCAGGGGCTCCCATGTTAGATCTCTCCCTGTTCCTGGAGTATCAAGGCCTCATTGGCCCTCTCTGTAAAATGAGAAAGGGGGGCAGAAATCAGAGCAAACAAGATAAGCCCCAGGGAACCTTCCAGCTGAACTCTCTGCTTCCATGAATACATGAATTCCATTTTGTCAGGCTTTGGTGTTTTCCACTCCTTTCCAAAAAAGAGAGAGAGAGAGAACAGACAGAGATGGGGGGGCAGGAGGCGATGATGAGGGAGGAGAGAGAGAGAGAGAGAGAGAGAGAGAGAGAGAGAGAGAGAGGGGAGGGAGGGAGGGAGGGAGGGAGGGAGGGAGAGAGAGAGAGAGAGAGAGAGAGAGAGAGAGAGAGAGAGAGAGAGAGAGAGAGCCCTTTGATATCGTTCATGGATTGAAAAGAGACAAAATGGCCCAGGCAGCCCCCTGGAGGCGCCCCAGCCCAGCAGGTGCCTGGAAGCATTCTGCCTTTATCCTTTTCTCTTCCAATCCAGCTCTCCATCTCACCTCAGCCAGCCTCCATGAGCCTGGGGCTTGCTCAGGGCTCTCTCCAGGCAGCCTCAGCACCGCCCTTCCTGGCCCAGAAGCCCAACAGGGAATGACTTCCCACCCTGCCCCCAATTGCTTCACTGATTCCTTCCCCAAGTCGGGCATGAGCACACACAGGTGGGTGGGGGGATTGCTTCTGCTCCCAGGTCCCTCCTCCTCCTCCCCTCCCTCCTTCTTTCTTTCCTCCTCCCCCTCCTCCTCTTCTCCGATCTCTCTTGGAAGGGGCATGACAGTTGTGATCTGGGTTCTGGGCTGACCCAGACCTCCTATCAGGTGCCAATTCTCTGACCAGCTTCCCTTCCTCCCTTTGCCTTTTTTTCTCCGGCCCCTAGTTGATCTGAAAGGCAGGCATCATAACCAAAGCCATCCCCCTTTCTCATGAGCCTGCTCTGTTCATCTCTGCCACTGACTGAGTCACTAGGCAGGGAAGACCCACGCAGGGGAGGTGGGTGGGGCAAGGGAGCTGGCTGCTGCTTTGGTCTTTCTATAGGAGGGAAGTTAGGCCAGGGGTCCAGGGCACAGGTTTCCGATCAAAAGCTGAAGGTAGTCCAGGAGGAAGACTCAGTAGTAAAGAATGAGAGAGGGGAGGGCATCAGGAAAACACTGGGAGACTGGTAATTGACAGGCCCTATCTTCCCTTCACTTCAGTGGAGGGATGAGGGACTAAATAAATGCCAATGATCAGCTATCAAAGGAATATTGGGAAACCTGAATGTACACACACACACACACACACACACACACACACACACACACACACACAAGGGTTTTCCTCTATGGAATCCTAATAGTTTTGATTTGGGTCCATACTTGTGATCTCACTGACACGGGTCACTCCCTTCTCTGGTTCCTGAAACCTTTACACAGTTGACTGGGGACTGAGGGGTGTCTTAAGAGACTTTGCTGGGATCCCAGAGTCAGCCTATGTAAAGGGTAGGACTTGACCTCAGATCATCGGATTCCGAGGGCAGCTCTCTGGCTTACATCACTTGCAGCCTAAGGATCAGAGGAAGAAGGAGGAGCCAGGACAAGGAGCTAGAAGAGACCTGAGAAAGCTTATTTTCCCATTCTAAAAATGAGGGAACTTAGGTAATAAGAACTTATTTCCTCACAGTGGGTCTGACAGCTGATCCTAGTGATGGGAACAATGAATAATGATAAGAACTCGTATTTCTGTAAGTATTTAGCCTGTTTATCCCAATGGATCCTCACAACTCAGTGAGGCAGGTGCTATCATGACTTCCATTTTACAGATGAGAAAACTGAGGGACTTGTCTCAGCTCACAAAGACAACGTGTCCAGTGGCCTAATCACTTTCCCACTGTGCCACAGAGGTCCACTCAAGAAGTCATAAAGTTTATAACAGAAAATGAGAACAAAATAATCGACATGATAAACAATTATTTTATCCAAGTGTGCGACAGTCTGCCAAACATGAAGCAGAAAATAGCACCAGTCCCAGGGCGCTTTTCATCTGAAATCCACTGAGAAAAAAAACTATACAATGAAAAAAATGGGAATACCAGTGACAGAGGCTATGTGATGGGGTGAGGAGTCAGAGACTTTGGAGTCAGGACCCCCTGAGCTTGGACCCTCTTCTAACTGGGGCAATATCAGGGCCCTGTGGGGCCTCAGTGACTACTAAGTGTGCCTGGAAAACTCCAGGTTCTGGAGGAGCTGACCACACTTGGCAGTGAAGGGAGTCTCCACACTGGGAGAGTCTACCTGGATTAAAAACCCAGCCAAGCCAAGAAATGGCAGTGCCAGCGATGGCCACTGGCTGGCACATGTTTGCAAGGGTCTTTAAATCCTTGCTCTATTCTGAAGGTACAATGCTACGAAATGGGGGGTGGGACAGATAAGCTACCTTCCTTCCTTCACCCTCACCGTACTTTAGTGTACTGAGAGACTTAGGGGGTGGAGTTCTTATTGTTTATACAGAGGATTTAAACTCTGGTGGAAAAGAAAAGGAAAAAAGGCCCTTCCCAAGTCTCTGTAACTTTCAGGTTGCATCCTGGCACTGAGAGTTTGTGAGTTGGGGTACCAGGGGCCATACAAAGTTATCATTTACAGACTGGGAGGCTTTTACCCTATGAACTCCCTCACACCAGGCCTCTTCAATCCCCTACCCCCAAGAAGGGGACCCACAGAATGCAAGGAAATGTGTAGGGAGCACTTAGGGTACCTGTAAGACTCATTGATCTGGCAAACTTTGGACCTAGCTCCTTTCTGGAAAGACACAGATATTCCAAGATCGCATTTGAATCTTGATGGGGAAAGGGACACGATAGATTAGGCAGGAGGAAGTCCCCTCTCTACATATCTCTCCAACTCCTCAGCAAGAGGAATTCCTAACTTCAGCCTAAAATCTCCATCCTATCCAACAGCTTTTTCAAATGCTTCAATCTGAGAAGGTCCCAAAATATCTCATACTAAAGATAGGTCAGCTAAGAAGGCCTCGACCGAAAGTGCTGTGAATCATGATGGAGCCCTGGCCTAGGAGGCCCATGACACCCCAGAAAAGCAGATAGCTGTCACAGAAAAATTATTTTTTATAGGAAGTTGCTAGATTCCCCAAAAGGACAGAAGCTAAGCATGGCTATGCACATTATATACACTTGGAGATATCCATCCATCCATCCATCTATCCATCCATCCATCCATCTATCTGTCTGTCTGTCTATTGATCAGTCTGTCTGTCTATCTATCTGTCTGTCTGTCTTTCTATCTATATCTATTCTGAAAACTGCATAAAGTCACTTCATTCCTGATTCTGCCTTTGCTTTCCCTTTCCTTCCTTTTTTAAGGTTCTCACTGTTTCCCAGATATCCCAAAAGGGGCCAAGGACTAACTCATCAGTCAGTCAGTGGTCAAAGGCACTACTCTCATTGTCTATGGGCTGGGGGGACATTAAGCCAATTGATTAGGAGGTGCAATGGTGTTAGGTGCCATGTCAGGAGTGACAGTACTCCCAGATGATGGACTCAGACCAAACTGCTACAAGGTGCTAAATAAGTCCCCTTGCATATTCATGGGCTCAAATGCGTAAGCATACACACATACACACACACACACACACACACACACACACACTTCCCCTTATAGTCATTCAATATTGTTTATGACTGTTGGGAAATTGCTGGGACCTGCCAAGGGGGCTTTACCAATCCAGAGAAGGAAGGAAGATATTTCTGGGGCAAGCCATTTCTCAGCTTCCCTGCTTAGGATGACTTTCCAATCAAGAACTGGTCATTACCCTGCACGCATGTGAAGATTTATCTTCTCCCCTGACCTCCCACCTGCCTCTTAGGCTCCTTTCCCAGGGTCTCCTCTGCACTGAAAGTGGGGACACATCAGGGACTTCAGCATTCCCATTCTTTACATCAGTGGGATGGCACTGGTTGAGTTCTAGCCTTGCAGTGCATTCAGGCTCTGCTGTGGACCCCTCTGAGGGGAGTTCTCCCTTTGAGGGAGGGGGAACAAACCCTCAGCCCTCAGACCATCTGACAGTGGTTTCTATGAGATGACAGACGGGGCTCTGAGGCCAAGTTGCTAACAAGCATGATGCAAAAGTCTTTGGGATGCGCCCTCTTGTGGCCTGTCCCCTGGTCTAGGCAAAAAGAAGCGAGTGACCCCCACAGCATCCCCACTGGCTGTGTTCCTGCTCTTGTGCCCAGCACAGCCTGAGCCCCAGACAGAGCGTGTGTCTCTAGGTAAGGAATCAATCAGTGGCTCCAACCTCCCCCAAGCCCTCAGCAAACAATCCCCTCCAGGCCCCAGGATTCCAGGGACCTCCTCCCGCAGCTTTCTCGGCACTTTCTCCAACCGGGCGGTTTCAGATTTCTCCTCTCCTTTCCCTCCTAGTTCTCTCTCCCCTCCTCCTCACTGTTGCCTGGGGGCTTCTCTGGTCGGTCACCTAGCTGGCTGCTAGCAAAGCTGCCAGCCTCATCCTCTGCCCTGGGCAGTGGCCCAAAGCTTAACAGTTCACTGACTAAGAAGTTCCCTTCTTTAATAAAACGACACTGTCGCCCCTCTCCCCCCACACCCCATAGCAACATCTGCAAAACTAGAGGGAGCCACCTGCCAGGATACTTGAGGCTCCCCCACCCCCTTCTCTACCTGCTCTCAGAAAACAGGACAATCCCTGGAGGCCATCTTCTGAGGTGGGGGGAGGGGTCCCAAGTCATCCTGAGAACTCACCTAGTCTAGATGACTCCACATGTAGCTCTGAGTTGAGAAGTCAGGAGAAAACATTTTTTTTTTTTTTAATTACTGAATGGAAGCAATGGGAATCAAGGTCTGGATCAGCACAGCTGTCTCCCTACTGCTTGTCATTAGGTTGAAAAAAGCCATGCCTGGAGGTAAAGCCGGGAGAAAGCACTCCACCTGCCAAGAATGACATTGAACTGCATAGGCACCAGCCTGGGTGCTTCAGCAGCAGACTTCTGGGTCCTCACCATGGCACCCTCTGCCTCCAATGTGCCCTAGGAGGCAAGTGACAAAGAGACAGGCAACCGCGGAATCTGGGGCTGAGGATCATACTTGGGGTATCTGGGATGGGTGTTCCATTGGCTTGCATTTGGATTGTAGAAAATACCTTCTAATCAACTCTGGAGACCCTCTATGGAGGCAGCATCATTCTGCAAGACCTATCTGCCTACTGTCCATCTCTTATCATCATCAGAGCCAAATCCTCAACCCCAACGCCAACAGGTCCTGACCAATCCCACACTGGCTCTAGGTCAAGGGTTTCTTAACACAAATCAGATTCTTAACATGACCTTTGGCAATCTGGTGAAGCCTACAGACCCCTTCTCAGAATCATGTTTTGAAACATAGAAAATCCATAGGAATACAAAGGAAATCAATGGCATGGAGACGCAGTTATCAAACTTCAAAACAAAATAAAAAGTTTTCCCAGTCCAGGTTAAGAATCCCTGCTCTGGAGCCCACAGTTCCTTCTGTGGTGGCAAAGTTTACAGTATTGGGAGATGATGAAATACTCTGATTCTTCTAGGGGAAGAACAGTTCAAAACAAAATGACTTTGCCAGGGGCCTGCTCCCAACCCCCACCAACCCCCTCCCCCCTTGAATCTTCCAACCAAGCAGGCGAGAGCTTTCCATGACAAGGCTCAACTCTAGACAATGTGTGATTCCTTTAACTCCTTAAGAAACATGGCCCTGTTTTCTTCAAACTGACTGCTTAGCAGGTAGTAAAGGCAAGGCCTGTTGTGAGTCAGAGAAGAAAGCTGTCTTGGCTGAGAAAGGAAAAGGCAGAACGTTGAGGGAGGGCATAAAACACCAGAATAAAAAAGCGACTCTGTCTCTGGTGCCCAGGCCGAGACCTCTCCCAGGAGACAGTATGCTCTGGCACTGAATTTGTCTCAGTTTAGATACTAGAAGCCCCTCTCTCCCAAACTATTCTCAGAGAGGCCAGGGCCAGAAGGGCAATGATCAGCCAGCTTTCATTGGCCATGTGGTACCCCAGGAAAAAGCCACTTGAGGAGGTACAATGGATCAGAGTCCGGTGCCATAGGAGGTATGTAAAAATGCCTACCACATTGCTTTGAGCCAGGGGCTTCGGGTATAAGGTTTGGTGGCAACATGACCTAGGATGATATGCACTGACTACTTGCCCCCAAATTCGACAGGTAGAAAAGAAAAGAATTGTGGGGAGTCCCTAGTCTAAGTCTGGAGGGAGCCAGCACTAGAGAATGGATGATGCTGTACTGGACTGACTGAGGGCAGCGGGAAGCTGGCTGGCAGGAGGCACTGTACACTTCCTGTCCTGGCGCTTCTTTCTTGCAAACAGGACCTCTGAGTCAACAGGTTTTCAGGGTTGAAAAGTCCTAAGTATTGCCTGGATTGTGGTGCCAGCGATGGCCAACTTCTCAGAAGTGCCCGGAGCCTCCTTTCTGACTAAATATTCGCTGCGGAAGCAAACCGAACTAGGCTTCTTCATCCAGTGACTCTGGGGGTGGGGGAAAGCCCTTTGCCTGAGGGGTGGGGGTGGGCATCTGGGCACAAATGCTCCTTTTCTGGATGTGCTTGCAAAGCCCAGCCTGCTCCTGCCCCCTTCCCAGGCACCAGCTCGGGCCAGGTATTTTGTCCCCTCCCAGGCAAACAGGCACTAGGGGAGCCCCTTTATGCCCTGCCAAAGCTCTGCCTCTCAGGCACCCTGTGAACAAGGGGCCCGAAGAGTATCTGCAAGTGGCCAGCAAGGTTGCATTCCTTGGCAGGGGGCAGCCTCTCCGAAACTTCACAGAGAACAAGCCTCTTTTTTCCCTGCTTTCTTTTTTTGGTTCAGAGGGCAAAAGTCAGTGTTACAAATGTTACCCATGTGAATGCCAGCTCAGAGGGAGCTGACAGCAAGTGCGCCTGCCCCCAGGCCCTCCCCAGCTAACGCCCAGGGTGTGCTACCCAGAAAGAGATCCACAGAGACACGAATGGAGTACACGACTGTGTGTCTGTCCCTCGGTCTGCTGTCCGCCTGTCCCTCCGACTGTCGGCCCTTTGGTCTGTCTCTATCCGGCAGTATCCCAGGGTTTGTCGCCCTTCAGACCGTCCGGGCGGCAGCGACCGCACCTCAGCTTTCAAACAATTCTTCCTCCTTTTTCTTTCTGACTCTCCTTCCCCCACACCACACAGAAAACAAAAACAAACCGGGACGGCCCCAGCACCCGGAGTTTGGGGCCCGGGGCGGATCTCTCAGCTCCCCGCTCTGGCTCCGCTGGGCTGGCCGCCACCCTGCTCCCCCTAGACTGCCAAGATGGGAGTGGGGATCGAGCGCTCCCATCTCCCCGCTCCTGCAGCAAGCCCAGGCAGCCTGACTTTTGGCGCTGGGAGGCTGGTCAAAGACCTCCCTACCCTCCACCCACCCCATCTCCCACCCCCGTCGGGGCTGTCTGAGTTAGGAAATGTTAGCAGAGAAGATACCACAGATCCCAATACCGTACCAACCGATAGCAGCCGAGACAGCCCCTACGGCCTGTTCAGTCCTGTGCCCAGGCTGCCCATCTCTGTCTCCCTGGCTGCCCAGCCACGACCAAGGGCAGGCGATGCTGTCGCCCACACATGTCCTACCCAGTTCTTGTGCCCAGGCTGCTCACCCCTTCCTGTTTGCCAGTCACCGCCAAGGGCAGCGACCAATGCAGCCTGCAGGTCCTGCTCCGCTCTGTGCCCAAGCCACCCACCTCTGCCTCTCTGCCCAGCCTAGGAGTGCCGGAGCCTAGGGGAGGGCACTCATCCCAAGTGCAGTGTGGTGCGGGTGGAGAGCCACGGGGGCGAAGCGGCAGGCACCCACCTGACTCGGCGAAGGTGATGATCTCGGAGGTTTGCTCCAGGAGCTCATTCATCTCGGCCCGGCGCCCAATGTCGTCCTCGATCTCCACGTACCCGTTCTCACCCACCTTGCCCACATGCAGTTTTTTGATGGCATTGAGCAGGGCAGCCTTGGGCACGGGCTGGCTGACGTCGGGTCGCTTCTTCAAGT